>JAGQAX010000019.1:3601560-4036560 GCA_019142605.1 Cephalopholis sonnerati
GAACTTCCAGTGACCAGTATGAGAGAGTGTGTGAATTTCTTATGTATTTTTATGGAACGAATCAATTTTAAGTTTTTAATGGCTTTTTTAGGATTTGTTTAGTAATTTGGCTGTGACTGTACTAAAAGAAATTGCACTTGAAGACCTAAGAGTGATTCTTAATGCAATATTTCACAAATGCATGGGGTGTCCGAAAACTTTTTTCCACCACTGTATGTTTGTATATCCAGCCATCCATCCATAGGATTGCACTTAAATTATATAACAGTTTGTCAACTTACATTCCACCTGTAGGTGTTATTTTGTCTGGTACGCTCCATGCTGACCACTTAGACAGAGCCCATGTTGTTAGGCATCATCTGATTGGTCAGAATCTGCATGCATGCGAGGGAAGATTATATTATATTATTATAGACTTGTGCTGCCATCCCACTCTTCATGGTGGGATAAAAGTGTGCGAAAGAATGCAGAGGAAAGTGGGCATGTCAGAGAAGAACCAAAAAAAGCTTGTCATCCTAGTGCTGGATCTAGCACATATTACCACCTTATAACTTCTTCTTATTTCTATTTTTTTACACTGCGCCCCAGATAGTTTTTGCCTTTTAATTTTCATGTGCCACATGCGGCTCCTTAACCTCACTCTAGTGTCTCCATGTGGATGGTATGAAAAAATAAAATGGTATGGATACAGTATTTTTTTTAACATATTAAATTTCATTTATCATTGTTTTAGGCTCTACAGTGATGCTTACATACCCTAATTGTAAAAGTGTGTAGCGATACACATTTCTTTAACTAAAATATGCGTCATACATCTATGGCCTGGTACCTTTTCCTCTAAATTTTGCTGAACCTCAACAGCAGTGGTCTTGACTTTTTTAGCATTAACTCCACTCACTGTGAGATCAAACCATGAAGTTCTGTTCAACAAAGGAATGAGCAATTTTAGATTGTGGGCCAACCTTACCCTTTCATTTAGTTGAAAATCATCATTTAAAGGGCTGATTACACAGCACAACAGCATAACAAATAAGGGTAAACTTACCAGTGGTAAAATGTACCCGCATAAGATACAATAGGATACAATATGATACAACTTTATTGTCAGTCTACACTAAAATTAATTTCATGAAAAAATAATAGTAACCTAATCAATGTGAAGATGTGCCTAAATACGATACAATACGATAGATGAGATACAATACAACTTTATTGTCACTCTACACTGAAAATAATTCTATACACTGAAGTTCATTATGTGTCCTCAGACATCTCCGCTCAAGAAGTTCACACAAACTAGACATAAAATCACACAAACAGCAGTCATGACCATGGAACACATCACATAATATCCTCAGATTCAGATGTTAATTAGCAGCACACTTATTTTGGTTTAGCAACAGGATAGATTGATATATAAACGAACAAACAAATGGTTTCTTTGAGATAATTGCACCCCAGTTGCCCTAGGAAGCAGTGTTTTGCAGTCCATTAGTTGTTCCTCTTAGTTGATTCTAAAAGCTAACATACAGTATGTGACTTTGTCCTGCTAGGATCCTGTTTCTGCCAACGGGAGGATAAGAAAATTTGACATACAGATTCAAGACCAACCGGCTAAAGTCAAGAATGGAAGTTTAGAGTGGGAGAGCATTCCAGTCAACAGGTCAGACAGCAGCTCCAGCCAGCGGGAGTTCACTGTCCTGAAACAGATTGAACTGGCTGACAAAAAATCTGTTAAAGTGTATGTCACTGCTGTCAATTCTATTGGAAAATCTCCAGAGGCATCGTTGGTCATCTCAGCACAAGGTAGGTGTCTACGATGACAATGAGCTACAATCTAAAGTAACACTTGCTTATTTTCAGCTGACACAGCAGCATAGGAGAACATTCTGCAACATGCTGTTATTGTGACTTCTTTGGACTCCCATGTTCAGCTTCCTAAGTTTGAAACCCTAAGGACGCAAGCGGGAACTTAGTGTGCTTTGCTCCGAGAAAGGTCTAAATATCTGCTGTGAGAAAGATCTGTTTAAGGATCATACTGGTGTTCATATCATGGCCTATTTACAGCAAATTACATGCACCTTACATAACCACTGATGGTGAATGTTTGGCAGCCAGTAGTCTGTGTATTAGCAAGTTTTTCTTTTTAAATCAAGACTATGTGTGACATATGTGTCTCCTCTAAATGGGAGATACAAATTTCTGTTAATCAACTCGTCTAAACCAGCTCTTGATGGGTCAGAAATGTAGCCTGAAAACTAGATGAATGTGCAAGCTCATTTTTAGTAACACTGTATTTTATTAGTAGTTGCACTTCCCCTCATTCACTTCCTCTCAGCCCTTGCTATTATGTAATAGCATTTGTCACATGGGCAGGGGGAGGAACGGGGTATTTAAACGCACCTGCCCTTATACACTTTCAGACTAACCTATCATGGATTGACGGCCAGTTGTAGGTTTTATGCTATACTGCTTTTACAAATCATTAGAAATACCTGCAGACTAATTTTCCATTGCTCTAATGATGTATCTGGTTACGTCCAGGCGCATTTTGATTTACAGCTGTTGATAACGCCCTTTGGGAATCGAAAATGATCGAAAATTTACTGAGAGGTTTCAGACTAATTCACGTTCATGACTTCATTTGGTTATGTCAGGCTTTCAGAAATAACTTGCTGAAGAAAAAAGAAAAAACACTGAGAAGACTATAATGTGATATAAATGTTTCAATAATGTGACGTCATGTGTATTTGTGTGTATGTGTGTTACAGAGCTTGCCCCAGTTGAAGAGCTGAAGGTGTGGCCCAGTGGGGGCCAGTTATGGCTGGAATGGAAACCCCCCAACAATATCCGTCTGTCAGAGTACGTGGTGGAATGGGTCAGTGATAATGGGAGAGACTGGCAGAGGGAACATAGAAACACCAGACGCACCACCATTAAAGGTGATCTCTTTCCTCTTAAGAATCTTAGTGGAGTTTGTGATATGAGTTTAACATGCCATTAAAGGGATATTTCAACCAAAATATGTCCTTATTGTGAATGACCCATTCCCCAAGTTGTGTACTTTGAGGTGGGAACTTAAATTTTCAGTGAGAGCGGACAATTTTATTTAATTGTAACACGCTGAAAATGAGCTGTTGTACCAGTGCAACAAGTGCAATGCTGTCTTCACATCTAATTCAAATTAAAATTAAAGCTGCAAGCAACGTTGAATGGGCCCTCGCACCCCACGCAACTCGGAGCCTGGCGCGGCCGCCACCGTGTCGCCAGAGGTCGACCGGCAGACGAGGCGCTGAATGTTCGCCTCCTTTGGACAGTGTAGGAACCAATGCGTTGCGACTTCCCGTCTCCACTGGGTGGCGCTATGACTCTGACTCCTGAGCGTCATGTGGGTGTGTTCATGCCAGGACTATTATCATGCATGTGAAGTTTGGAGCAGATTCGACCATTAGATCCCATGTTATAGCAATATCGTGTTTCATGGTGAGACAAAAAGTGTCGACGCCATGTCACAGCCATACCGTTCCATGCTGAGCAATTCTCTATATGTTTTGATCACACACTTGTGTAGATGGTACACACCAGTTTTGGAGTTAATTGATTCATTTCTGGAGGAGGAGATCATTAAAATACAACACGTGGAAAACGCCAAAAATGATTGTACATTTCAAAATGGCCGACTTCCTGTCGGGTGTGGCCTATATGTGCAAGATGCTTTTTTGTGCGTCTGGACACGATACATGTGCATACTGATTTTCGTGCACGTCGGTGAAAGTTGTTATGGGGGACGCTGCACTTTAAGGGGCGTGGTCAAGCCATACGGCCACGCTTATTGATGAAACTCATACTATACATTCAGGTCTGGACTGTTAACAAACATGTGAAGTTTGGTGAAGAATGGACAATGTATGCCAAAGTTATACTAATTTCGTGTTTTATGGCGAGACATCAAACTTCGCCGCCACCTGACGGCCAAACCGTTTAACTGTGGAAAAATCTTTTAATAACTTTTGATCACAACCTTGTCTAGATCACACACAGTGATTTTGAAGTCATTCTGATTAATCCTGTAGGAGGAGTTCGTTAAAATACAACATGTGGAAAACGCCAAAAATAGCATCAAAATTCAAAATGGCCGACTTCCTGTTGGGTATGGCCAGTGGGTCCAAGAGACTTTTTTGTGCGTCTCGGTGTGATACATGCGTGTACCAATTTTCGTGCATGTCGGTGACACGTGCGGCAGGGGCTGATGTTTAAAGGGCGTGGCCAAATGACTTGACCACGCCCATCAACGAAACTCATATCACATGTTCAAGCCTGGACTGTTAACACACATTTGAAGTGTCAGGCAGATATGACCAAAGACACAGAAGTTAATGTCATTAAAGCCATTTTCAACGCGTTTTGGCGAATTTTCGACTTCGCCGCCCTCTGGGCGGAACACCGTTTGACGCCTAGTCACAATCTTCATAATGTAGCATTACCAACGTCTTGAGGTCTGTCTGACCAAATTTGAGTTGCATATGGTGAACGTGGTCAGAGCTGCACGTCAAAGTCTAAAAACATCGCTTTTCCTGTCGCCAGCAGGTGGCGCTAGGGTAATTACAAAATTTCTGCATGTAGACGTGTTCAGGGCGGGAATATTATGAATCATGTGAAGTTTGGTGCAGATCGGACGATTAATGCCAAAGTTATAGCAATTTCGTTTTTCATGGCGAGACAAACTTCAAACTTCAAACTTCGCCGCCAAAAAGCCGATTCCGTGTTCGACGGGTAGCGGATCTTTGAATAACTTTTGATCACAAACGTATCTAGTTGGTACACGGCGATTTTGAAGCCGTTTTGATTAATCGTGTAGGAGGAGTTTGTCAAAATATGACACGTGGTAAAAAGCCAAAAATGGCCGCTAAATTCAAAATAGCCAACTTCCTGTTGGGCGTGGCCTATGGCTCCAAGAGACTTTTTTGTGCGGCTCGGCATGATCTACATGTGTACCGATTTTCGTGCAGATCCGTGAAAACTGATGAGGAGGGCGCTGTTTATAAGGAGATTGCTCTTTAATGGGCGTGGCTTAGCCATTTTGACCCGTCCATTGCCGCGAACCCTAAAATACGTAAATTTACACCGCGACTGATGCGACCGCCAAATTTCAGGAGTTTTTGAGCATGTTAAAACCTCCAAATAAGCGATTTACTTTTGTCGTAATAATAATAATAATTCCTTCAATTTCAATAGGGTCCTCGCACGGTACGTGCTCGGGCCCTAATGAATATAACTATTCAAAATAAAAAGCAACAAAATGAGCAAGTAAAAGCAGAAATAAAACAATCTGAATAAGCCTTCCACAAAATGACAGTTTTTGAGAGTTAAATCAATTATGAATCATAATGAGGTGGGCTGCATTTCCACTAACCTGCTAAATATATTAACTGTCAGTAACGTCACCTGTGCTGTTCCTAGATCAGTGAAAATTCAGCCTACCTGGACTGCTGCCCAGGAAATGGATTATGGCTGATCAGTTTGCGCAGTGGGCATTTAGAGAAGAAGGATGTGCTTATAATTGTACAATCAGAATGATAAATACAGTCACATGCTGGTGTTGCAGATTATGTCTACATTGGGCCTGCTCGCTGAAGTCAAATGCCCATCCACAAATTTCTGTCTCCTGCTGGGTCTGTGGCCAACACATGTTTTAGCTCTTAAACTACCATTGATGGATACTTTATTGTCATTTTTTACAAGTGCTGGTATAGACTTTGAATTTTTTAACACAGATTTTTCCTTCTGTTTCACTCAGTCTTTGATTTCCACTTATACGAAAAGTCAGTGAACAGACTAAAAAAACTTGCTTATGTCATGTGTCTGCATTCATGTTCATCATGGTAATATAGTTTTAAAGCAATTTGATGATAAAAGTCTGCACTGCATTACCTCTTCTTTTTTGTCCACTCTGAAAACAGCAGTTGTTTTCCATGAAACTTATTACAAACTTATAACAACCACCTTTCAGGCCTGCAGGGCGTGTCATACTCAAAGGCTAGATTTCTGTCACTTTACTGATAAAGTGATGCTGATACTCTGAATACATGGTTTTTAAGTCTATGGTATTTACTCTGCAATAAGCATTAAAATTAACTCTTGATCTCAATGTCAAATCTAGGCAACCTGGAGAAGTTTGTTTGCTACAATGTGTCTGTGTATCCAATATACTCTGGATGGACTGGGAAGCCAGTAAGCGTAGAAGCCTTTTTGGAACAAGGAGGTAAGATAACACTCATATCAGTGACTCACTGTGAGTAGTAAATTGTTGTATTTTTTTGAAGTGTTGTGAAAAACTAAAAGCAGGTCAGAATTGGGTTATATGAATACTATTCGCACACATAAATAGTCATTCTTTGATACAAATAAATATCTGCATGTGTTTGCAGAATCTGTAGGCAACGGGACAAGATTTTGCGATTGGAAGTGCTCTTGTTTCCATTTGTAGTCTGTTGGTAGTATTAATTAGTATTAATCAGCCACTTAGGAGCAGGCTACGGTTGCATGCGGGTAAACAGTGCACGTGGAGAGCATTGGCTACAGTCTGACAACAATGTAGATTATTTTCTAATTTAGAATGCATTAATGAGCAGATACCTGTTTTTAGAGATAGGCTGAAGTGTTGCCAATTGAACTAAAACAATAAGTGGCACACGGAAAAGGAATTCCTGGCCTAGATATCCGCTGGCTACCACAACCCCCAGAATATTGGCCATTGGGTAAATTGACTTGCACTTTTAAAACTCAATTCAAAATACTTTTACACTCCAGAGTCACATTCACCCATTCAGACACAGGTGGCCAAGGCTACAGTACAAGGTTTTTTTTAGACATTCACACACACCTACCCACACACACATACCCTACCTGAAACAATCTAATCTCTAGTCCTGGACTCTTATCCTATCACCACATACATCATCACAACAGCTTTGTGTGTGTCTATCCAATTCGCCTTCTATGTACCTGTGCCACTTTTTTTGGTTTTGTCAAAATATTTCACCAAAAAGAAGAGCTTTACACACTGATGGCATAGGCATAGGGAGCAATTTGGGGTTTAGTGTCTTGCTCAAGGACACTTGGACATGCAGCTGGAGGAGCCGGGTATCAAACCGCTCATCTACCTATTAGTGGATGATGCGCTCTACCCCCTGAACCACAGCTGCCCCATGTCTGATGGGTTTGGGAATTGCTATCTGAGAGACTCTGCAGCATAATCAGCAGCTCTGTCTTTCCCACTTTTGTCTTCACCTTCCATTACTAAGTCTATTGAAACTGTTCTTGCCAACAGGGGACTCTGTTTACTATAAACTGTGCAACAGCGTCATCTGGCTGCAACAAACTGAACATGTTTCTGATGCATAGAAACATAGGGCCAGATCCACAAAGAATGGATTGCTCCTGCTAATAGCGCCATTATTTGCGCAGAATTAGCTCACGCAATCTGTCCTGTTTTAGCGCCTTATCCTCAAAAGAATTTGCTCTAATCATATGCCGGCGCTAACACGCCCACAAAGTTTGGCAGCTGAGCGCAAGTGATACTCTCCTCCGATAAATCCTTTCTTGTGCGCGCCTGCCATTACGGTGCCTTCGCCTGGCTACAATCACTGCTGCCATGATTACCGGAGAGTCCTGGCATGACAGCCCTTATATAGGCTATGCTCCACAGTTACCACCAGCTGAGTGCAACTTGCAATCATTTTGCGTGAGAGAGAGAGTGAGAGAGGGAGAAAGAGAAATTGCGCAGATTTGATACACGGGTTTCACTGGCGTTAAATAGTACTGCTTTACTGCCCGTGGCAATTAGCGCTGGTCTCTGTGGATTAGGTGGTATTTGCAATGAGGCTTATTTGCATAGGAAGGGGGCAATTTTGCGCTGAATTTATGAAAATTCCCTAATTTACATGCATGCAAATTGGACCGGCGCAGCTAGGAGTGGCAGAGCAGTTTGTGTTCAGTTTGCGTGCATTTCACCCTTTGCGTGTGCTTTGTGGATTGCATGCTATTTTTTTCTCTCATTTGCACAGGTTTAGCGGTCGCAAAAGCAGTGCAATCCTTTTGAGGATCTGGCCCATAATGTAATCAGTTCCTCTCAAAACATCACCAACTCAAAGATATTTCATTTACAAAAATATGAGCAGCACATTTTCAGTTTTTGAAATTGGTAACTGTGGAGTCAGTGGAAGATTTAAAATTCCTTAATGAAAAGGAATCAATGAAAGTAACAAAGTGGAATACTTTTTCCTTTTTTGTTTGCATCTACTCTGTCATAATTTTATTAAAAACACACATTAATGACAATATTTTTTTCTTTTGTCTGTAACGACTGAAAGAATTGTTTTGTTATTGTGACATGAACTTTACATACTGCATTTCAACCAAAGCACAACACTGAAGGCAAAATGAAGAGGTGGATTCCATTTCAGTGTCGTCCAGCAGAAAGCAGCATAGACCTGCCAATAGGAATGAATGTAAAGCACTGTCAGTACTTTATATGAGGAGGTGCTGGGGAGCTTTTTCTTTTTCACATAGACGTGATCCATGCAGTACAACTCTTCACCTTGCTCTCTGCGTTGTGTAACATGGAAAAACTATTCAATCAGTTATTTAAGAAAAAAAAATCTAAATAATCATCATTGAACATGTTATTCATTTAATTATGACACAGTTATTGCTTACATAAAGAGCCATAGAAGAGTGGAGCTGCCTGAATGTTCCCCCTTTTTTTTTCTTTTCACAATTAATAGCATGTAATTAATTATTGAATATTGTTGTTAGATGTTCGGTTTCTTTGTTGTCCTGGCTAAAATTTATACTATTCTGAATTAGACACATTTGGCCAGTGTGTTACAGTGAGCAGTCATATTGGATTGCATTGTCAGCAGGGACAAAACTGCCTCGCCAACAAACTCTTAGAGCTGACCTGCACTGGGTGGATCTGGGTAGAACCACACGCCTCTGCCTCTGCCTCTGCTGCAAACTCTATTTCTAAGCTTTTTACACTCAGAGGCCATTTCTACTGCAAATGTCCACGGCACGTTCGGCTCCACAAAATGCACAGCATGCTGTGTTCTGACCACAACACAAGATCTGGTTGGAGATTACCAGTAGCTATCTCCTGACGGACTATGAACTGTTTTCTCATTTTTCAGGCCCTCTCCCTGGCTTTAGCTGCCCTACATGGTGCCTGTTCAAAATTGCTCTCTTACTGGCTTGTGAACCCTCACAAACAAACAAAATCCCATCTTGTTTGCTTTTTGCCTCCAGTAAGTTTACTTTAAAGTTCTCACTCTTGGTGGCTGCTGCACCTGGTTATGTCTCCAGGTGTATTACCCCTTAGCAAGGCTTGTTTTGGACCCAGACAGAATGTGGCGAAGTGAGGCCTGAACATACCTGAACATAAAGACCTTGGTGGCCTATTTACAACCATTTGGGGGAGATGGAAGCACATCATAAGTTGCTCCTAGCATGAATGAAATCCTGCCTGCTTCAATGCCCCACACTTGTCTCTAACCAAGTTTCTCCTTTTCTACACTTTCCCAACTCATCCACTGATGGTGCTCTGCTTGAAAGACTACCCTTAACACCTAGCAGCCTTTAAACCTCATTTAGGGGTGATAGGTGTATCCTTCCTTTCACCCTCATTCAATGGTTATTATTGTAATTGGAAAACTGCAATAGCAAGATTATATATTATGATATACTACAGAAAAAATGGCACACTCCACAGGTGGCAACAGATGTTAAGCATTTTAGTTGAATGAATGAATGAATCCACAGCAGGGCTACCTAGCTGCTAACAGACTGCTGAGGGTTGATTTTACTCTACACACTGTTGGATTGAGCAGAAACATACAAACATCAGCAAGTTCAACAACAATCAAGACTCATTTTATAATCTATGCAACTAATTTTTGGCTTCAGCTATTTAAATATCATATCATATCGGCTGGTAGTCACTGGCTAAGAATGAGAGGCCTGACAACAATAACAAACAACGAAGTTTTAATTAACCTCTATGAACAGATATCTGCATATGTATGCAGAACCTGTAGGCAACGGGGCAAGGTTTTGGTATCAGACGCATTTTGGTTTCCGTTTGTAGTCCAAATAGGATTGACCAGTCATGTTTGAGCAGGCAGATAAGCATTCTGTGTTTAGAGCAAAAGAGGCAGAACACATTAACCATAATGCAGTCTCAGAACTTATTGGCTATCATCATCAATGATGATTTAGCCTGTTATGTCCTTTGTTAAAATGTATCTGCATTTATATGCAGTTATGAGATGAGACATGGTTTCTCAACTCCAACTCCATTTAGGCGTCCGATCTTGCTAATCAGACTGTAAACAATGATTGGTGCTAGGAAGAGGAAATCTTGGTCCTCATACCTGTTATCTGTTACCTGGATATCCTCTGACTTTACCAGAACCCCCACAATATTGGCTGTTGTCCCAGAGTGTTATTGTCTTCAGGCCAACAGCTGATTGGATGGGATATTTACTTTTCATCGACTAAATCATTATTTGACAAAGTACTTAAGATTTTCAAGTTGTTAATTACACACTGTTCCTTAAGAGATGTTGCCACCAATCATCTGTAGTCTACATTTAAATTCAGATAACCTACAGGCATGATGTTACTGTTGTGGTTGCAGCTCCGCTGGCACCCCCCACTGTTAGACTGAATGGTAAACCAGGACGGAACGAGGCAGAGCTGGTGTGGGAGGAGATTCCCCGACACATGCGGCAAGGCTTCATCACAAACTACACCATATTCTTTACAGGTGGAAGTGAAATACATGGTATGTACCTCTCTCACAGTGTCCTGAATAAGTTGGGGTTTTCACATTTACAGTTGTCTGTTTAGTTTTGATGGTTAATGTTTTCCTGACAGTATTGTTCAGCATCTGATTTTTGTTTTGCTCATTTGCAGAGATAACAGTGCCAGCTAACACCACCTCATACACTCTGAGGTCGCTGTCAGGCAACACCAAGTATGACACTTGGATCAGGGCTTCAACCATCCAAGGCTCAGCAACCAGCATTAATCACTCATTCACCACTCTGAAATATGGTAAGTTGAACCTCCCCTGCGTGATGAACTGTTTCATCTGTTTCAAAAATGTTCTACTGTCAATTTCTGTTTTTTCATAGAGATATTAGATTGAGAAATACACAAAGACATAGCCAAGTGATACTACCTATTGATAGCTTCGACATGAGAAGAAGCATCATAAAATTATTTTGAAAATTTTGTAATACGAGAAGAAAACAAATTGTTTGCAGATGGTTTTAAATTGTTGGCACTTGCATAAACATGATGAGTCAGGTCTGTACCTGACTCAGAATTATGTTGAATCACAGCTTTGGCTGTTAGGTATGAATATTCAACATTTCGCTCTCCTTTTTTTTTCATTAAGTTTTTAAGTTTGAACTGGGTTCATGCTATATAGTAAGCAAGCCAACTGTGCCAATGATGGATCAAAAATGTGCAACAACATTGTTTGCTGACACTGGATATCAAAGAAAAGCCAGAGACTGTGTTGCATTAAGTTGCTGTGAGCTGTAAATTCATCACTTTGAAGCAGAAGAGAGAAGATAATGTTATCTTGGAGACTTACGGTGAAAGGTTTCTCCTCCTCTGTGCCGCTGCATCACATCCATAGCTGCTTGTACCAAACAGTCAAAAAGTCAAGTGCGCTCACTCTGCAGCAAAATCTGGAGACATTTTGGTACCTGGCACATTGACCAGCACTGCACAGCACACTGACAAGCAACATAAAAGACTGCTCTATCTCAGTCAATGGTGCTCTCCAACTAATGATTCAAATGTAAAAGGATTTAGAGTATCTGGTGAGATTATTTAAGCCAGTGGTTCCTATCTGGTCCAGCCACAGGGGTCCATCATTAGTTCAAGGTCCACACAGTGTAACACATTCAGCATCATACTTGTTGACCATGTTCTTAAGCTAATTTGCTGTCTCTGTCAAGTAGCTGTCCGTTAGTCATTCACTCCATAGCAGGAAACAGCACATCAAAATAAAAGCTCTGTACCAAAAATTCACTGTACTAAAAAAAAAAAAAAGCGTGTTTTTACCAACTTGACATGTTTGCCAGTCACTTGTTGTCCATTCAGAATGTACTTTTGGACCGTGACCCACCAGTTGGGAACCACTGATTTAAACAATATCACATGAGAGGAAGTGCTGGTGTACCATATATCAGTATTATACTGTGTTACCTTTGGCGACTGAATCACAGCAGTGCTGATATTCAGTCTAACACCATGAACTTGAGTGTGATTTTGCTTTTACACAACGGTTCTACAAGCACCATTTATCAACAGTAAAAAGCAGCAACAGGTTCTGAATTGTTTGTTAATGTAATGATTTATGTGGCCCTGCCCACACAAATAGTTCGGCAACTGGACCGGGACTATACTGTTGCCAAGCAATACATGAACATTCCTGCACACTAGCTTGTTTCACTTCACTTTGTGTAAGCTAGGTCTACACTTTACCACAGACCAGCTGCTATGTATCATGTTGGCTACATCGGTGTGTTTCCATTTATTTTGTGACCAGTAAAATCAGTCTGTTGACAGTCGCTTAGGTGGAATATGTGTAATGCTGATGAATTAACAGCTTAATCACTATGTTGCGTCATCCTCTGATGTCATATGAACACACCTGGAGATTTGCAGTTAAGTATCCAGGCTTTTATTAGTCCCTTTGTCATTTTCTGATCAATTGTTTTGTAATGCAAATGTTATTTGTGGTAATGTATTTCACTTTGCAGTGCAAAGTTTGTTACGATGACCCTTAATGTTGGCTAATTAACAACATAGTTACCAGCCCTGTAAAGCGGAGTGATACATGCAGAATTAGAAGTCACAGTGCTGTTATACTATATATCAGCACTCTGTTACGCCCCACCCTTAGACGGCCCTATGGGGCGAACAAAACTCCAAATCTGACTCAAAAAAAGCAATCACACAAACACCTTTAAAACACTCAAATGCATGGGATTTATTAGAATTAAAACAAAAACAAGACACACAGAAATCCCATGGGGGAGAGGCAGCAGGACCAGCAGTCCCCACGCCAGAACCTCTCCCCCTGGCTACTTGCACAAGAGCTCTTAAATACCTCCTCCATGCCAGGTGCACTGCACCTCGTTACCTGATGCAGCACACCTGGGCAGATCTACAAGGGAGGGAAGCAGAACAGAGCACATACAGAGCACATACAGCAGAACAGGGCACATACAGCTGTAACACTCATGTCCAATCAAAATGCTTGGTTGGAACTAACTGTTGTGTAAATGATAGTATAGTTTTCGCAAATTTACATAATGCTCTCTCTTAGCACTGCCTGTCATGTTTAGTCCAGCAGCAGAGAACACTTTGTTTTGTGACTTATTTCTTTGCAGACATGCACATAATGTGACACCAGATTTTAGCTGCACATGAATTGTGACTGGGCTCATTTCTCTTTTTCTATAAATAAACCACTAATGTGAAAAGTTGCAATGACACACAGCATTGCATCCCTGATCAACCATGACCAGCTCAGTAAATTTCGCTCTTTTATGTTTTACCACCAAATCAAGACTGTTTTTTGCCATACCTCTAAAACATGATCAAGTTTTACATTTTTCTCAGACTACCTGATCATATACAGGTGCCTACTGTTCTTTTAAAAAGTCAGGCACTGATGAAACATCCAGTGAATGGCTGTTCTCATGGTGTTTCTAAAAGCCAAGGATATAAAAGACATGATGATGGTGGTGACCTCACCAGTGGCGGCTGCTGGTCTATGAAACAGGGGAAGCTCACTTTAAGTTGACATCATAAAATTTGTCATATTGTAGCAAGGCAGTAACTTATAAAAGGAAAATTTAATTGAAGCCGTTTTTCAACCACACTCATGCCATAGAACCACAGCAAAACACACCTAAAAGATTTTCAGATGTGTTTAAATACCTGAACGGCACTCTGTCAGAAGACTCCACTCACAAATATCTGCATGGGACTGAGCTCGAAATGCAATGATGCCGGTGTGTATTTCAAAAGCACTGTCAATCACAAAGGGGTTCAGCCTTTTAGACAATTCCTCCAATCATCATGCATACACCGAGCGTCCTCTGCCGCCTACCGCTCCATTAAGTCCCAGGGAAGCTGAGCCTCTCTGGAAGTGACGATTTTGTCGCATTTATCCAATGACCGTCTCGCTTTGCTGCATGAAAAAACCTGCTCAGCGCTGTCTCATAGGAATGCTTGGAGGCTCCGTGTCCACCGTGCTGACACAAGAATGTATGACAGGGAGGTCGCGTTTAAAAACTGATGATAAACAGCTGACGTTTGATGTTAAACGCATCCTAGCGCACGTTTAATGCAATGTCAATTCTTATTTTAATGTAAATACAATAGTGCCTATTTGACCATTTCTTCTATGAAATTTTAGGGGAAGTTCAGCCTCCCTTGTTGTCTCAGAGCAGTCGCCCCTGGACCTCACACATGTTGATTGGCTCAATGTATTTACATGCATTATGACAATTTATTAACATTTGATTTGCTTTGATAGAAGTATATTGGCATGTATTTTCACCTGGCTTGGCTTGTTGAATTGCCTTATTGGTTAAATGTCCTCTGTGTTTCCCCTTAGCACCAGGAGAGATGGAGAGCATTGTGGTGGGAATCTGCCTTGGCTTCATGTTTATTGTTGTCATGACCATGCTGCTCTGTGTCTACAAAAAAGATGTGTAAGTTGCACTGAAACACAGTAAGATGTTGCTCTAAGAACAACGTCCCCATTGGTCCAATTCACTGCACCTTGTCCCTCTCTATGACGGCAGGCATTTCAACAAACTTGTCTGTGGCCATTCATAACAGCTGTAAACACTACAGCCCTCAAACGTGGTCGTATGAACTAGTTCATTCATAACATAGCTTGGCCTTAAGCCACAGGACTGTCCACAGTTGTTAACTACTCACCACTGTCTACAGTGTGATGTTAGAAAGTGGGAAATAGTTAAATTAGGAAAAACTGCAAACCCCATTACTCATATCCACGGTGAATATAAATGTTTTTTAAATGTTTATTATAATGCTATTATTATCTTTGATCCAAAGGTTCTTAACTGATCTATAAACTCAATTTTTCCTCTCTTACAGGATCAAGGAGAATTTTTGGCCTCGGATTCCAGATCCTGGAGAGAGCACCATTGGAAACTGGTCTCCTGATTATCCTTTGAAAGTGAGCACTTCTTTTGAACTGACACGTGACAACATGTGTGGTATTCAGTGTTTCCCACAGAATTAAAATCCATGTGTGGCAGTAGCTGACGATGGGGGTTGGGGGTGAGGGTTTCGCTAACTTCCCAATTTTTTGTTTGTTTTTTCACGCCTGTGTATCCTTGTTTATCAGTCTCTGGGCTGTAATGCCATGACTCGCCAGTGATCATGAAGTCATGTTATACAGTTTAAAGGTGTGCATTTGAAAACAGCAAAAGCATTGACAGACTGAAATAATAAATCTTAAATATGGTTTCTGTTATGTTTAAATTTGTTCCCTGTAGGTTGGATTAGGGGTTAGGACCTGTAGCTTGCTGTCTGAGAATTTTAGTTTTGTCTCTCTCTGTCATCTCTGTTCGCTGTGTTCTTGGCACAAAAGTACATTTACACTTTGCCACATGAATAATTGCAATCAGATGCAAAAAAGGGCATATTGCACTCAGCTGCAAACTTCATGGGTGTGTTTGTGCTGTATTATTATTAGAGCAATACTTTAGTAAGTCTCACCCAAGACAGGGCAGATAGGGGTTGCCAGGGATGTGCAATTAATGGTGCTATAAGTGGCTGCAATCCATCCTTTGTGAATAACCTCTTAGTGCTGTGTTCAGCGCACCTTCAGAGGATTTGTTTAGTAACCCTGTACACTCAGTTCCAGTTTCTCGTTCACAAGCCTGCTGTCAAGGTCAGTGTGACCTCACAGAACATGTTTTTGGCCATCACTCAAGAATTCATTAACTAATTATAACAAAACTTCACACAAATGTATATAGGATAAAATAATAAAGTGATGACATTTTGTATCCAAAGGTCAAAGTCACTATGATAAAATAATAATAATAAAATATAATAATAATATTAATATTTGTTTATCATATATTATATTGTGTTTATTTATCATATATCTATTCCATTCCATTCTATTTTCTAACCAATTATCCTCGTAAGGGGTCACGGCGGGGCTGGAGCCTATCCCAGCTGACATTGGGCGAGAGGCAGGGTACACCCTGGACAGGTCGCCAGGCTGTCGCAGGGCTGACATGTAGAGACAGACAGCCATTCACACTCACATTCACACCTACGGACAATTTAGAGTCACCAATTAACTCCTGCACCCGGGATCGAACAATATAATTATTATGTATTTTATTTTATTATTATTTAATTGTATTAAATATGATAATAATAACTCTTCTGGCCATTATTCAACATCATATCTCAGGAACAGAAGAGGAGACATTTGATCAGATACTAAATAGGTGACACTCATCTTGAGAGTGTGCTGATTGTAAAGATCTTTTGTGCTGCCAGGGGGAAGTTATGCGTGAAGGATGCATATTTTCACAGGCATGGATGCAAACTGTAAGAAAAACTTGACTGGTGTGTGGAGGCATACAACCACAGGGTGGTTATTCTAGTCAATCTATCATATGATTCATTACATCAGTTTAAAGCTTTGGGAAATATCTAAACCACTGTTATGTACTGTTGCTATTGGTTAACTTTTAGAGCACCTTTCTTCAAAATGTACCAGTAAAACACACTGGCCTCTAGTCTGATAGCCAGTGATGTTGTGGCAGCGTGTTTGATGGATGTTTGATCATGATGTGGATGTATTGTCAATCTGCCTGTTCAGTTCAGACTTGGTGCATCACTACGATAGTCAGCTGGCAGGCACATCTGGATTTGGATAGGTCTCTCTGATATAACATTATCTACTGTCAAATGATCAATTGATAAACTAAAACAGAAAAACATGGACACTGACTTTCACGTTAGGTGTCTCTGTTGATACCAAAACACCTTCGGTTTTTATCATATTTGTTTATAGTCTGATGACAATTCATTTTTTCTCTTCAATTTGTCCTCCTCTACAGGCAGAGACACCAAAGGAAAACTGTGTGTCTGGCATCAGTGTTCTTGATGTGGATGTGAGTGATGGAAAATGTGTATTTGAGGAGGACAAGGCCAGCCTGCCTCTGAAGAAAGACAAGTATATGTCAGAGGAGCACAGCAGCGGCATCGGTGGCTCCTCCTGCATGTCCTCACCACGCCAGAGTGTGTCCGACAGCGACGAAGGCAGCGACATGGCTGACACCACAGCCAGCACTGTTCAGTATTCCTCAGTGGTGGCCCCCAGTGGTTACAAGGGTCAGACGCCAAGCTCCCAGCCCCAGCAAGCTGTTTTTTCACGTTCTGAGTCCACACAGCCTCTGCTGGACTCTGAGGAGAACCCAGACATGTTGCTGCAGGAGGGCAGCAGACAGTCCCAGCGTTTCCCCCGACAGCCCTGCTTCACACACACTGCAGGGAACCAAGACAGCATCAACCAGCTGGAGATGGAGCAGCAGAAGGAGCTGGAGCCTCTGGACTTCTGTCCCCTTGAAGAGGACTCAGAGCAGACACCTACAGATGGCCAGTCAGCTGACTGGATGCCAGCAGCATCAGTCTCTAGCTACATGCCTCAGCTGGGTGGCTACAGGCCACAGTAAGAACACAGACAGACCTAGATGTGTCATCTCTGTGAATGGTTCTGTGCCTTTGTTAATGTCAAATGTTCATTTCAAGTCTTTGAAGCAGTAAGGAGGACTGTAGTAGTATGTTTTTTGCACTTAACCAAGTATAGTCCAGGATGCTTTGGGAGAGCACTGTGCAATGTGAATTAGAGCTTCTAGTGGTAGTTTGCTAGCTTTTCACACTCATGGAAAAATGACACAGCCACATCTTTATCGTAAAATAATACCCAAAACATACTCCATGTATGTGCAGTAAATGACAGTTGTTCTGAAGCGTGAACCACGGATTCAGGATGAGGTCTCTGTGTATGAGCAGTGTCTTACTATAAGTACTCTTGTGGAGGAGTTTTACCCCTGCAGGTATGTTACAGTCACCTAAGCACTGTCATTTCATGTACATGGAGTATGTTTTTAGTTTAAGTATATACACTGCACATGAATGTAATCAAGCAACATAGGGTCACACTGACATGTACATGGTGCAAGTGCATGGTCAATAAAAAATCACTTTAACTGCCTTTGAAACTATAAAAAAAAACTATCTTATTACATATCTGAGTAATGTACAGTTTGCAGCTCGTGACATTTTGCTTTTCTATTTGTGGATGTAAGGTCTTCAATTTTCATGAACTTTACAGAAGCATAAATGATTCCTGATAAGCCAGCAGTGGTAAACAGTCAATTTAAGATTGGCTCCAATGTTCCTACAGTACCCAGTGTTTGTCCATCCTTCTTACAACAGTCTGTCAGAGCATTTCTTCTCATCTTACAATGTTCTTATATAATATTGAATGTGCTATCATTGTGAACAGCTGTGGTCCTGTGTTCGCTGAGGAAGACATGGATCTGATATACCCCTTTCTACCAGCCTCCTATCGGCTTGATGTCTGTAGCTCTAAGTTTGGAAGCAGCCTGACAAAGGATTTAATCAATCATTCACTGTGTTGCTAATCTGCTCTGAAGAGTTTTGAGGACTGCAGAACTCTGGACAGAAGCTTTTAAAGCAAATACACATTTAGGCAAAAAATCTGCTTGCCTGCAAAGTTTTTGAGTTTAAATCATCCCTGGGAGTAAAGTCACTGTCATGCTTAATAAAAGATAGGAAACATTGTGGACTGGATGTGGTGCTGTTACCTTTTTCAAAGCACTATTTCAATGTGACTGCTGAAGAGGTCAAGCATTTTACTACCTGCAGCCAAAGGTTAAAGGTTTTTCTGTTTTGGAACACAGTCAATGATGATCATTATAAAATATGAACTAAATGTTTTAACTAATGTGTTGATGTCAGCTGCACTCATTGTGCTTCAGACTTATTAAATTGTTTGATATGTTTTGCCACCAAAGGATGTAGAAGCCTTTTTCTAAAAAAAAAAAAAAAAGATGAAAATTCTATAAACCTCAACATTTTGATTTACTTAAGACTTAAGAGGTACTAAGTCAAAATGTTGACTTGTGGTGTAGCATCTAGTGATTACTGTCTCATCAAGTTGATTTAGCATGAACAAAAAGGTCCATTTGGATAGATTTTTTCTCAATAGAAATATCAACTACATAAATATGAATAAGAGATTATACAATTTGAGGCAGCACACAAAACCATCTGAGTTCAGTAAAGATCATTTTGATATTGGCGGTTACATTGTAGCTGTTGCTGATCTATTCTTGTGGAGTTCAGCAACCAATATATTTTTCTAAATAAATGTTAATCAGCTGTAATAGTGTAGCCACCAACAGTTCACCTCATATTTTCTCCTCACAGCTGTAACTTTTGAAATATAAGAGATAAGGCATTGTAGATATAACCAGATATAATACATGGATCTATGATCCAATAGTAACATGCAAAGTGAAAACATTGATACATATTGGCATTTTCAAGTTACACTTTAATTTTAAAATTCACTTGGCCTGTCTGTATCACCATTTCTGTCCTCTTTCCTAAACATTCAAACAGTGCTAACAGCCTAGTGCTGGGCAGACAATGGTGAGCCATCAAGAAAAACACAATGAGAATAATAACTTTAGTTGTCTCATATTGATGGCATGTCCCTAAATTTAATATCATCAAAATCAAATATTGTTTCACATCCCACTGTGCTGCACCACGCAGCACCATGCCACACTGAATTCGTATCGCATTGCATAGTTTCGTATCGTATCGTATTGTATCTAGCATTAGAAAACTTGTAATTTACCCCCCTTACAACGTGTCCTAGCTGGATGCGAGCATTGCTCCACATTGCCTTAAATCTGTCCACACTGGTGCCGCAAAATATACAACTCCGTCACGTCATGTCAACAAACCACATAACTAGCAGCTGTGCACTCAGTAACCATTGAAAAGATGGGTGAGTATGCTCTTCCTTATTATATTGTTGTAGTTCCTATACTATATCATCTCCACTTTGTAAAACAAGCTAGCTTGCTAGCATCCCACACAAGTCTTACCAGATATGTTAATCTTCCTGACGAGCTCCCTCCAGCCAGATTCCAACTTATTTAGATTTTTGTAGTGAAAGAAGGAGGTATCCTGTAGCTAATTCCTCATTTAAACCCTGTGAATCAGCCGTTGCTCTTCCATTGCAAGCAACAGAACAAAAATTGAAATTGGGCGTCCACCAAAAGTTCAGCTCAAAACGGCATGCCACATCGCGCTGCGTTGCTTGTGGGCAGTTAGCACAGTCCAATAGAAAACAATTCAATCAAACCAACTTAGTCACTGACGCTTGCTCGCGTTGCATCTTGTTACTACATGGTGTTACAGGATAATGTAACATTGAATGTCTCTTCATTTCCCAAGAGTCTTGAGTCAGGGCTTTTGCCTCCACCCAGTGACTACAGATGAAAATTAGCTTTTAGCTATAACTAATACAATACAATTGTGCTTTGTCCCTGCTAAATAAACAACAAAATAAACAAATAAAGGACTTGACTACAAGTGAGTGGAATAGTTTTTTTTTTAAAGAAGACCTTTCCACGTGCCACAGTAGGAAAAGCAAAGGTGTAAATAATAAAATGGCTGAATTCCTTTCAGGGTCCGGGCATAGTTCATGTTCATGTCATGGTTTACTGGGACACTGTACAGAACTGAGCCACTGTTACAGTTGATGGTAACACCAGTCAAAGTTTCAGCTGTGAAACCAGCCTAAACAGAACTAAAGGCAGAAAAAAACAAATATTTCTCCCAGTGAGATAGGCTATGCTGACGCAGCATTGCAATGGCTGGTATTGTTTTCAAGAGAAGAAAATTCACACTGTCCTATTACTTGCAAACAACTTAATTTAAATATACATGATTCTAAGTTGTTGGAAGGAGTCTCAAGCTCCTACTCTGTTAGGAAGATTAAATTGGAAAAATGATTTGGTTAATGAACAGTGGGTAAGTTTCAGCAGATGTATGTGTGGGGGAAACAATCTGATGTAAAAACACTGATGATGCGGTGTCGTATACTTGAAAGTGACATGTTACACAAATTGGCTCACCACTGTGACTGAATAGCTGCCTTTCCTGTATTTATGCTTGTCAATATTTTCTAGACTTACTGTCTGTTAATATATACATACATATATATATATATATATATATAAAGTCTGAAATGAAACAAATAGCCTACATTACTGAAAACATTTAAAATTTTAGATTTACAGTCATTTACAGCATTACAAAACAGAGAAACTCTTGAAGGTCCAGTGTGTAGGATTTAGGAGCATATATTGGCAGAAATGTATATAATATGTTTTCTTTATTGTATAACCACCTGCAAATAAGAATTGCTGTGTTCCCTTTACTGCAGAATGAGCTGTTCATACATAGGGAGTGGGTCTTTATTTATGGAAATCGCCAATGTGCAGTGCCGGAGTTACAACTTGAAACTGCTTTATTCAGTGTTACTAGCAGTTTAAATCACCTGGTCCTTTTTTTTTTTTTTCTTTTGGAGAAAAGGGGTACTCTGTGAATAATTTGGCTTTTTTTAATTGAAAACCTTCTCAACGTCTGGATGTTATGTTATCTGAGAAAAAAAGTGACCACATAGTAGCATGTTGTTGGACTAGCCACTTGTTCTCTGTGGATAATTCGGCTCACGGTAAAAAAAAAAAAAAAAAAAAATCGTTTAAATGTCTGGACCAGAAAAAGGTAAGTACACATTAACTTATGAGAGTAAAGGGGTGAGCACACTGTAGCATGTTGTGGGCGAGTCCCGAGAAGCCAGATAGTGCCGAAGATGCACTGATTGGAAACTGTTCTATTAAGTGTTTTTAGTGGTTCTAATCGACTGATCTGTTTGTTATGGAGAAGAGGGGACCTCTGTGGATGTTTCGGCTTCCACTTTATGAATCATGAACACTCAATGAATTCTCACCAGGAGAAGTTTCAACTGGTTGCAATCTGCAATTCACAGGTAGACCCCCCCCACCAAATCATACACACTTCACCTTAGTATTAATTTTGACAGCTATTTTAGAATTAGTCTTGGGACAAAAATGCTTATTAGTTTTAGTCACTTTTTAGTCATTTTTATCCTTCATAGTTGTAGTGTAGTTTTAGTCGAAGAAAATTCTAAACATTTTAGGCAACTTTTAGTCATTGTGTTTTCTATAGCCTATGTTTTTTTTATATTTAAACTAAACTAGTGATACTAATTCGTGTATTAATTCAATTAAATTCAATTTTTATTTATAAAGCCCAATATCACAAATCACAATTTGCCTCAGAGGGCTTAGCATACAACATCCCTCTGTCCTTTGGACCCTCACAGCGGATAAGGAAAAACTCCCCCCAAAAAACCCCTTTAACGGGGTATTAGAAATTAGAATCATAAAAATATTTTTAAAAAAACTACAAACTACAAATAATTTCTATGCACTCACAAACCATTCACAAGTCATATCTGCAGCAGTGTTTGACAGGTTCAGGGGTTATTTATGAGCACACACTTATCATCATTTGAAAAGCTCAAAATCTCTCTCAAAAACTACAAATAAACAAGTAACTAATCTGAGACAACTAAGATATGTACCCATGGTCATTGTAAACTCCGACTTATCCATCTCACTGTTAAGAACAAGAAAAATCATTAAAGCCTGAATTCTTTATTAATCTGCAACATGATCTACCATCAAGATCTATTTTTAGCTCGTCATCATCCCGTTTTCGTCATGAAAAAAAAGGTTGTTAACGAAAAATGTTTGTCATTTTTTCTTTGACAAATTAACACTGTTTCACCTTTAAATGACTAATAAGTTATTTCTTCTTAGTGAAAGTAATGCTGTAACAACCATACCTTGTCTCCCCTACGTTTTGGCAGTTTATTATTACATTTGAAATCAGTAGTTGTTTTCTATGTCATAATTATAACACACTGAGAAAGCAAATATGCTTAACTTAACCACTCCTAATTTCATGTTTTCAGTAATGGGCTTGTCATTCAGTAAATGGAGGACTGGATGTGTGATTTGATTTTAGGCATCATTTCCTTATTATCGATATTCCTGTTTAAAATATGTGCGGGTGAGCTTGATGCAGCTGAATAAGTGTGTGCCCTATGTGAGAACTCTAGTCTCGACAGTGCTGTGTAAATCGTGTCTCTTTAACTGAGGTATTCTCAGGACGGGGAGGGGGGGTGGATGGGTTCATCGGGTTCATGTAGTATTGGACGCCTCCTCCCATTTCAGGTTGGCTGCTTCCCTGGCTTCCTCGGTAAAAGGGGTAGCTGTGAGGCAAGTAGGTGATGGAAAATGGCATGGAAGTTTGCAGTGGAAACGGCTAAATAGTCGAGCTTGACCTTTATTCGGGACACAGAAACTAGATCGGCTGGTCTCTCCAAACTAGCTGCCATTATCAGGTCATTCGAGGCATCTCGCTGTAACTTGTTTGTAGCCAGCTGAATGAATAAGCCTGCTTCATTCGTCTATTAGTCGCCCACTGGGATGGGGGAATCGCTTTGTCCTGTGCTGTCTAGTGGTGGAATATAAATCATGATGGCTGATGGATGTTGCAGAGGGATGGAAAGAGGCAGGGGTAAGATTGCATCAGATTCTTTACCAAGACCCACATATCCTCAGCAATATGTCCAGACCGGTTCACAGCAGCAGGGCAATGACATCCAGGAGTTAGCCTCAAAACGGGTCGACATCCAGAAGAAACGCTTCTATCTGGATGTCAAGCAGAGTGTCCGCGGACGCTTCCTCAAAATAGCAGAGGTATGGATCGGAAGAGGCCGTCATGATAACATCAGGAAGAGCAAGCTGACGCTGTCTATGTCGATGGCTCCCGCTCTCCGCTACTGCCTGGGAGACTTCATAGATTATTATGCCCGTATCGGACTGCGGGGGGGCCTCGCGCCTCCGCAGCTCGAGGAGCACAGCAACAACGGCCAGGGCCGTGCGCACGACTCCCGCAGGAGAGCGCAGGAGCAGCACGCGGCGCTGTCTCCAACCGGCTCTGCGGTGTCCGACGACCATGCCCACCGCGTCCTCAAGAGCGAATTCATCGAGAGAGACAACAGAAAGTATTTCTTGGACCTGAAGGAGAACCAGAGAGGTCGCTTCCTCCGCATACGACAGACTGTCAGCAAAGGACACGGCACAATGGGCTACTACGGCCAGGGCATCGAGCAGACCATCGTGCTGCCCGCGCAGGGGCTCATCGAGTTCAGAGACGCGCTGTCACAGCTGATAGAAGACTACGGCGACGAGGAGAGCGACGACCGCGGCCGAACGGGATCCAGGAATCACGACGACAACCCCGAGCTTCCAGAGGCTGCGTCTTTTCGGGTGGACAACAAGAGGTTTTATTTTGACGTCGGGTCTAACCGGTATGGTATATTTTTAAAAATTAGCGAGGTGCGGCAGCCGTATAGAAACACCATCACAGTTCCCCTAAAAGCCTGGGCCAGATTTGGAGAAAATTTCATCAGGTACGAAGAAGAGATGAGGCGAATTTTCTCCTGTCACAAAGAGAAGAGGATAGACACACGGCAGGACAGCGAGGAGCAGGAGGACTGACCTTGGCAGTAGGCTGTGTCTGTGCATTTGCATGTATTCCAGGGACTCAGTTAATGAAATATCCAGACACGACAGTAACCTTAAACAACCCTCCAAGATACTGTATGTGTCTCAACGATAGCCTACTACAGGATGTAGTGTCCCACATTAACTTTTTAGCTCATCTACCAAGGGCTGGTAAACTACAAATTGTAACCTGCCAAGAATTCATTCAATCATAGCCCAATCCCTCTGTCTGTTTCAGAGAAATATGTCAACTATTCATTTTCCAATCTCTTCGTGTCTCAGTGCTATTTAATGCACTTTAGTCACTTAGCCAGAGGCAGCCCAAGACTATTTGGGAATGAAGGAATGTGCTGTAAATTACAGCATTGTTTAGTTATAAGGGACTGTTCTTTATTTATCAGAGGAGGGGGTTGGCTCGGGCGTGACTTCAGTTTTTTTCCCACCTTTCCCTGAAGCTACAAATATTTTTCCTCGAGCCTCCCTAAGTGACTTGGGGAAAATGCATAACCCCTCCTCCACCAAAAATTCATTGTTAGATATTTAAAACTTACCATTTGATGTTTGAAAGTTAAAAGTTCAAATCCTTGATATTGGAAAATAAGCCCTGTTTTTTTTAACCCTCATCATGCATGCTAGGTAGTTCATGCAGTCAGTTTATTTTTGGCTAAATGTTGAATGAGACATAGAATAAAGTAATTATGATGAAATATCACTATTTCCCTTCCCAGTGCTTATAAAAAATATTTGACATGCCTCCCACTTTTTGCACCACCCCTCCCCCTTCATAAGTAATGAACAGTCCCTAAGTGATAATAGAATGTGGTGCCTGCTAAACCACTTTAATATTTAGCCCCAAAGTATATTGATGATCAGTTTTATGATGTGCAAATGGACAGAAAAACTGTCAACCACAACTGATCACTGAAAGACAAAAATGTAACATATAAAATTAATTAACTTAAAAAGTGTTCATTATATATTGTGCAAAAAAAATTGAACATTTTAGTGATTACGTTTACATTTAAATTGCAACTATATAGAAAAAAAAAACGGAAGACCTCACATGCGGAAATGCTTGTTTGAGGGGCCCCCAGCTGGCCATTAAGCCCTAAGCAGGAGCTTACTGTAAGTGCATCACACAGCGGCTACATCGACTGGTACAGGCTTACATAGAAAATAATAGACACTGGTGTGTGTTTCCCTTAGTGAACTCCAGCTATGGCTATTTCCTATACTGGAAGTTTAACATTAGACAGTTGCCACATTTTGAATAATACTGCAGCGCGCACACAAACACACACGCAGTAGATGTCGTCATGTAGAGATTAGGCTTTCACCTCAACAATAACTCTGTGGCAAAATGAGTGCAGGGTTCCACATTCATTTCAATGACCCAACTTTTCCTGCAGTGCAGTGCAAATGTGCAAATTGAGTGTGTGCAAGTGACCAGACCAGGTAGAACACCCTGCAGTGTGTAAGATGTAGCAATGTGCCGATTTGCTGCTTACATTGATGGCATCGAGACGAGGGGAGAAATGAAAGTGGCATAGAGTCCAGCCTCAGAAGAGAACGAACCAGGACAGACAGTGCTGTGTATGGTGGGCTAGTTTTTGATAAACCTTCACACCGGACTTAATGTGTGCATTTTAAACGTCATTAACTGTGTCAACACACCAACACAGCCCCTTGCGCTGCTCTGCTGTAGAGCTATTGTGAGTGAGAAAGCACCAAACAGTTTACAATGCTTAACAAAGTTTGCAAAGGAGACAAAAATGAATCAAAAGATTTATGAGTTAGTGCAATACATCTCCTCTCTGATGCTATCCAACACTGGCACTTAGTCCACAAACATGAGACCGTGTTTGTCATATTTGTGTTTCCTTGAGCTGAGTCATGTTCAGATACTAATCTTTGATCTTTTACTTGCTTTGAGCAAACTCTTGAAAAAAAATGACTTGTGATATTTGCTGCCAGAATAGTTCCCTGTCTGAATATATATTTGAAAGGATGTCTCTTCTTACCATCCAAAAACAACCCAGTCTTGTTCCGAAGTCGTCAGGTACTGCCGCTTGGTCATTGATTTCTGCATCACACAGGAACGAAAAACGGTCATCCTTTCGTGGCAATATGATACACTGTTGGGAGGCATCAGTTGATAACGCCACTGGATGGCGTCAGTTTGAAACACTTCCATACTACAGTATTATTTAAGGACCTAGAAGGTCCCTAAACGGCAGACAGGAGGGGTGGTGGATGGCTCAAACAACACTGGACTTTCATCCAGGAGGCTGGTGTTAGCTCCCCCTATGAATGTTGAGCCAAACCTTGATGTTTTCTCGAAACCTAACCACATGCGTTTGATGCACAATGAAATAAACGTAAATGTGTGGTGTTTTACCGTAGAGTTCTCAATGGGCCAAAAAAATTACAACCTGAGCCCGGCCGACCCATATGAGTTAAAGCCAAGATCATCATATAAAATACTGAGCGCAACTCCCACAAAAAGCAGTAGTTGGCTTCTAACACCACACCAGCTGTATGGTGACATAAGCCATGTGCATCTCCCATGGAGGATGGACCAGCTCAATGGTTTGCAGACTCTCCACAGTCAGTACATTTACATGACATTAAAGAAAATTGATTTGTTGTGTTTGTCCGTCTACACCAGCTTTTAAAATACATGTAAACATGTTAATACAACTGAAACTGTACTAAAACGTATTTCTCAAAGTCAAGAGTAACACACCCTGATAATGCGATTTGAAGTCGAATTACTCCTGCATGTATAAAGTCAATCAGACCCAAACTGGCCGAGGTGCTGTGTGCATGCTCCACAGTTTCCGCCCTGAGCTTTGACCTGGAAGACGAGTAGCATTAAATTCGTAACAGAAGAAGAAGCTAGTAACAACATGGAGTAATCTGCATCCAGAGCCGTGCATTTTTGGACAAACGAGGAGACACAGCTCATGCTGTGTCAGCTGAAAGAGTTAAATATTTTAAAATGCATGAATGGTTGTAAAATGAGGAATGGCGAGCTGTTCAAAAAAGTGGCTGAACAGCTGGACGATGCTCAGTTGTTTGGTGTGTGGCGTATTAGGTCAACCGAAAAAAGGTCCAATACAACAAGCTGAAAGGGGCATATTGCCACCTATCATAGCGGAGTCGGACATACTTCAGTCAATAAATCGATTCCCCTCCTGTGCTTGTATCCTGGGACAAGGACAGTAGTCCAATTAAATGGCCTAGTCGAGCTATAACCATTGCTCCACCAAACTTTGCATGTAAATTTACTGACTGTATTCCTTTGCTAGAGGAGCTCCCTGCTCCGGTCAGGAGGACGAACAAAGAGCCCAGCATGGAGCCTGGCTGCGCCCTCTCTTCTCCTTGCCTGCAGGGTGAGTACAGCAAAAGAAATGGGAGATGATATCAGTCAATCATTCAATATAAAATATTTATAATATGTGTTGGATTTACATTTTAAATAAACAATTACTAAACAAGTGGAGTACAGAGGGCTCACTTTTTAATAGTTTTAATTTATTTATTTAAAAAAATAGAAAAGGCCAAAGCCATACCCTGCCCAGCCACTCAGTGCACATTTTCAGCCCAAACCCAGTCCGACCCATCAGGCTTTTTGGGACCTGTTGGGCTCGGGTTGAGACTGAGAACTCTATTTTATTGTTGTTGAAAGTTTATTTTTAAAAAGACTGTAATCATCATACAACGAGTAGCCAGTACATTTCCTGTAAAAACTGACATGGCATCCCAGAACGTCAACAGCAGACACACCTAGAATACCTAGTGCGTAATATATAGATGTGAAAGTCCACTGACCAAGCGGCGATGTGTAAAAAGCCGGGAGTGAGAATGTGTTGCCAAAAACCCCATTCAGGCAGGTAAAAGCAAACAGACAGCGGCTGCCGTCTGAAAACACTTATGTAGATCTCATTATTCTCTTGTTGCTGTTGTTACATTATTTATACTTTATGGCATTTATAGCCCAACAGCTCACATTTACACACTTTAGTTTTTTTGAAGGAAAGGTATTTTACATGTGTTCTGCTGAGCGCTCAAATTAGCTTGGTTTCGGTGGCTACAGTGGCTACAGCGGTATTTTGCAGAGCTCACAGTGCTATACACAATCATGAAAGACCTGAAGCATAAATGATGCCCCAGGTTGCAGTAGTGCCAGTATAGACAGCTAGACTGTTAGATGGAAGTGTATGTGTTCTCTCCAGTGACTTTCAGACAAAAAACATGCAGCTGACAGACAGCCATCGCTGAGCAAGAGGCAGACCTAAACTGGCTCTGAGCTGAAACTTGGAGGAACAGGGTTCTATCAATCCATTTGTGCACCATTCTTTGCCACTTTGACTTTGAAACAATTATAATTTCTTCCTCCCACACCAGTTGTGAACAGTTCACCAAAGAGGATCTTCCTTCCCAGATTTATTTATATAGAGATTTTTTTGGCAGCATGAGGAGGTAGTATCTTCAGTAAAAAAAAAAAAGAAAAAAAAAAGAGATAGAGCAAAGTCTGGAGAAATATATTTTTTTCTGCTTTTTTATCCTGTTTTGTCATGAGCCCTGAGATTTATCTTGCCGCCTGTGGGGTCCGACCTCCAGGTTGTGAACCACTGATGTAGACAGTCCCAGTGCCAGTTGTATAGTGATGCCTTTAAAACTCTTGTGGATACTTGAAACACTGAGAATTATAATTTATATTATTTAACTCCATGCCCCTTACAATACTACTCTCTGATAATATTTGAAATGAGGCGTCAAAGTGAGTTCTTTCCTTATGTTGTGCATTAGACCAGTAGCTCCAAAATCTACTGCTTCATGTGTAGGAAAAATAATTGATTTGATTTTGGAGTATGTGGTGCTATGGAAATGTCTTCGTACATTTTCTGTTTTGTCATATAAAGTTGTTTATGTCCCATGTAGGACAGCTGAGATCTACTGCTCTCTGATGACATAAAGGTGAAGGTACAATGCGGACAGCTCAGTGCTCATCGAAAACACTGGGTAGAAAGATGAATGGTAGCATAGAAAGGGCTCAACATCCTGCCTTTAAACCATACCAGTGTGCTCATTTCTGCAGAACCTTGTATTTTACTTTTCCCTACTATCTACTGATAAGGAAGTGTTGAAGCTGTCTTAAAGTGTCCATGTCTTACCTGTGTTTTCTTTTTGGCTGTGTGTCTCTAACAATCCATGAAGTGCTGCTTCTTCATTAGAGCTTGAATGGCAGTTTGCTGTACATTGAGCTCTGTGTATTGTGTATGTGACCTGCATAAAGAGCTGCTCACTAATGACAAAGAGTCCGATTCAGACTTTGACTTACGCACCATACGACTACAGTTACTACGACTACAGTCTTTAAGGTCAGACACTGTGCCAACTAAAACTAAGAACTTACAACTCTGATGTAAAATTGAAGAAGGCATTCCACATAACAAAAAATTTGAGTCAAAAAATATTTGAAAATAATGAAATGAGGCCAGTCTCTTTGAGGAAACACTGAGGATGAAAGTACCTGAACTAATCCAGATTTACATGGCTAATTCAATATAATCTACATTTCTAAGGCATAAACTCCATCAGTACAATAGAGTCATGTTATACTCTCCACTCTTAACACAAATACTCTTCTTTTTAACTAATGTGTTGCTGTCACTCTGTTGGTTTGTTCACTGTTAAGCTAGTATAGCTGAACCTTAATTCATTCCTGCAGACGTTTCAATGAAAGCAGTATTTCTGTTGTAAAAGGGAAACTTAACAGCAGCAGACAATTCAGTTTGTGTTGACAGAAAGTTAAGATGAGTGTCTGCTACAGTATCTGATAAGATATTCTAACAACAAGGACATAAGAAATAACGGCATGTCTCAGAAAACACCTGCAGTATAGGTAAATACAGTGTACCATTTGAGAATTGACAGCATATATAAAATATAGTTCCTGTTATACTAAAGAATCATTAAGTGCAACAGCCGCTGATGGTTGGATGCAAGGAGAATGTTAGAACTTCTATCACTGAAGTGTATTCTCTTTTAAACTATCATGTAAGAAATTAGATTGGCAGCAGCTGTTAATGCAGGTAAACTGCACCTTCCCCATCCTGCAGACAGACTGCCATGGAGAGGTGTCTGAGTGCCTGCCGCAGTTTTATGAAGACAGACTGGCACCAAAATGCCCAATCACTTGTGCCTGGTGCAGTATTTGGTTTTGGCAAAGACATTTTCACAGAGGTAGATGTGTCTCAATATTATTTGTGTGAACTGGTTAACAATCTGTGTGTTAATGTATAATCTGTAAATATAAAACAACTACAAACACAAAAAAAGATGTGTAAACTCAAAAAACTACACTGTAACCCCCAATTTGCTCACTAAACTTAAAAAATTATAGCCTTGAACTGAAAACTTTTAGTTTAGTACAGTACAGTGATTTAAAAGTTTTGAGTACACCAGACACAAAATAATGTGTCACATGACCCTTGTCTGACAGGAATTTTATGTCAGTTCAATGTAACTTTTTTTTGTTGTTTGAGCATTTAATTCTATATCATATGAACATACAAGCATTGAGTAAAAGTGTTTGTAACCATTTTTTTTAATATTGCATTCAACTGTAAAAATATGTTAAGTGCACAATGAAAGTGTTGCTCATAGGCATTGAACTAATTAGGCAAAATTGGCTTTATAAATTGTGGTCAAACTCAAAATTGCTGACTGTGCTGTCAACCTCACAAGGGTTTTTGTGTCAAGTGAACAAAAAGTTTTTATGTCATTTTGACAATCCAGGGCTTTTGTGTTGACTTTACATTAAAAATTTGTGTCCTGGATGGATTGGGGTTTACAGTGTATTTTGCAAATATAAAATGGATCTGCTATACACAAACAAATTGCATAAATTAAAAAAAAAAATCTGTGAATACATGTAATTAAATAAATGAAAAGACAGTTATGGATATCTCCCAACATTTACAACTTTCTAACAGATATTTGTGAATCTGTTTTTTATTTGTGAATCTCAATTCTATGCTTGCGGATTTGGATTTTATGCACACTGAGGCTTTTTAAATGTATGGAATTTGTTTGTGTATTCGCAGATCTGTTTAATATTTGCGAAGTGTTTTTGTGAGTTTACAAATCTTTTTTGTATTTGTGGAAGCTGTTTTATATTTACAGATTACACATCCACCAAACAGATTGTAGATCTTCTTACACAAATGATTTTTGAGACAGTTCCATCTCTATATTTGAGTATTTGCAGATCCGTTTGATATTTGAAAAATAGTTTTTTTGAATTTATAAATTATTTTTTGAATTTGAGGAAGGTGTTTAAAACTTTAAACACAGGGGTTGTTGATCAGGTCACAAAGATAATATTGACTGATATCTATCTCCATATGTCTGAGTTGGGCCCTTTGTCTCAGTGGAGCTCTACAGCATTGACCATGTCAACTCCAACTTTAATGGAGTTGAGATGTCATGAAATGACTGGTATTGGTATTGGAGGAAAAAAAAATGCAAAAACCGTTCAGAAAAATCAGTGTTGAAATATTTGTACTGGTGGCAGCCAATTCTTGTGATGACTTTAGGTGCATGAAAAGCACAGGACTAGTTGGGTTTTGTGTGTTTGTTGTACTGTCTGGTGTAGGGCATGAACTTTAATGATTTAGTGAGTTGTTTTATTTTCATATGAATGGCAAAAGTTATATAAAGCAGTGTAGGAAGTATAATTCAAAGCACAATTTATTTTAGAAATGATGTGGAATTATAACATATGTTCAATTCTTTACATTGATTTGAGTCAGCATTGATAGCCAGTGAATTTGGCTCAGGAGGCGAATTTTGTCAAAGATTAAATTCCGCCTCAGCCAAGATATTTAGATAAAGACATGATATTTATTCTCCTGAAAGTGGAATGTGAATTCCTTAAAAGGTATAATGTCCTCTGTCTTTTGTATTCCAAATATCACTCCAAAAAGCACTTTAAATAAAAGCTGCACTTTTGTTCTGCTGCTTTGTAATCAGTTGATGTAGAGGGACCATTTCTATCCATGCCTTTGGTATAAAGTGACAATCATGGTTCCCTGCTTATGGAATCTGATGAGCTGCAGTTAGACACAACTCTCATCATGATCTGTGTTCATTTTGCGACAGCCCCTCATCGAGATGACAGTCTGAGTTGAACATCTTGTGCATATTAATGCAAACGCCATATTAAATACGCATTGTCAGATGTACTGAGACACTAAAGTCTCACTGAGTTTTGTGAAATGAGCACAAAATTTGAATTGCAGATTTCATCCGGGACATGAACAATGGGAAGACTACTCTAGCATAAACAGCATTGTTTTACAGTAGTGCAAACTATGAATGTCATTGTATATTTGAAATTCAAGCAAGCTTGAAAAATTTTAAATGTTTAATGTGTAATCATCTATTCAAAATCAAAATTCAGCTTACACTCTAAAAAATTATTCATCGGTTCAACTTAAAAAAAAAGTTAACAATTTGTCTGCATCTATTTAGTTAGCCCCAACTCTGGCATTATTGAGTCCATCCTATGAGTCTTTTACAATTTGACAAATTCAACAAGTTTAGTACAACTGACATAATTTGCTTTGGCCTCAAAAAAATTTATTAAGTTGAACCAACTTTAAATTTATCGAAAGTTGTGGTGATGTTTAGTGGTCAAATAATTTTTTAAAGATATTCCAGCTCCGACTCCTACTCCTACTGTTTTTTGATTTTGACCAACTTCTTAAAATAAGCCATCAACACTTAAATGTAGCAAATGGAACTTGTTAATGCTGAAAAACATCTTTATTTCAAGCATTATCCACTAACCCCATGAATCCTTTTTAGAGGCCGTGTCTTGTACTCCACTGGGGGACATTGGTGAAATGCACTGTCCATCTGAGCCATGTCCTGCTGTCAGTAAACATGGTTTTCGTCGCTGCTAACGCTAAATGGTGAATATTTATAGCAGATTATTATGATACCAAACCATTTGAGAAGTTAGGTAAAGGATCTTTGAATTTTATACCTTCATGTATAGTATAGTTTTACATGAGATTAGTTTGGTTACATTTGAATAAATCTGAATTAACTACATGTTAGTTCTCGTTCAATTGAACTTGACTTTTTTTTATTTAAATGTTTTTTCATGGAGTCCTCTGGTTTGCGACCAAAATGTTGGCAGTTCTATCACAAGCCGTCAGAATCATCTCTCTCTTGATGAATACACTGCTTTTCTGTATAACACACTTTCTTTCCACTTTGGAAATACTTTGTGGTCTTAGCAGATGTTCCTTGTCATGATTTTGTGCTCCTTTCACAATATTCATGAGACCAAACATGTATGAGTTTGGGATGAGAAGGAAAATTATCTTGGCTCCAAAACATGATGTTTTCTGATTTAGCACTGTGTGCTTCTGTCTGTTCTGTAGAATCTGGATGTCAGTGGTGGGACCCTTATAAAAAGCTTCCTTTTTGTAGGGAAATATGTCATACTGCAGAGCTTAAAAAATAATTAAAAAAGACAAATAGTGATCCTGACCTAATAGAATAACAAATGAACCCTTACTTTGCTTCATCCAAAATCGAGATAAATAGATAACAAAAAGAAAGGTACAAATGCTTTGTCTGTATTTACTACGTTAGTCTCTTATTTGCGTAATAAAAGTGGGTATTTAACATATTCATATGTTATACTCTTTGTTCCTCTTAAAGAGGCACACCAGTGCTTTGCTTTTTCATCCCATTACCAACGAATAATGCTTCCTTTATCTTACTGCAGTGCTGTTCCTAAAGCATATCATCAGATTATAGATTGATTTCCTGCTCTTTTGTTTAGACAGTGTAGCTCAACAGTCAACCCAAAGAGAAACTGTAAGATAATATGGAAAAAGATTAAGTGAATTAGTAAACTTCTTGCATTAAAAAGATTGCTTTTGGGAGCAACGAGGGCTGTTTGCAATCAACTGCACAGACTGAATGAGAAAGAATTTGGGCTTTTAATTGAACCCTTTGCTGTTACTTGCGTGCAGTTTTTCTGCGTGACTATTTCAGATGCACTCACTTTAAGTTTGATTTCCAGATAAAGTGGTTTTGGTCACCTGGATTATTACACTTTCCCTATAATAAGCATCAAATTACATGCTTCTCTCCTGGAAACTTTAGAGTTCAAATATGCAGATTTGATGGACCTATAAAATAAAGCGTTACTGTTTATTTGCATGGCATACTGACATGAATGGAAACTACTGAATCTGAAAACCACTGATTGATTTAGTTAATAAAGAGCGTGCAATTTGAATTTGAGCATCTTATACCCTCATACTCTGTGCGTAAAAGGTGGCTGTGAAAAAAGTTGTAGATTCCTCACTGACAGAACAGCAGCTGTGGTCAGCTTGACTTTAACAGTGGCAAGATATGATATGAATAAGTGGTGAACAAAGCCTTCTGGTTGTTTAACTTCAACTGAATTTAATTTAAATTTAAGACTGTTTTGTTAAATCATCCCAACTTCTCTGCTTTGACACACGCACAAAAAGTTGAGGTACACCGGATAGCTCTCTCTGGAGCCTAGAGAGACCACGATATGACACAGGAGTGTGGAAGCACAACAAGAAGCAGTGCATTCAGCCATATTTTGACCACAGCTGCTCTCCCTTGTCACTCAGGAAAGTACAAACAGCAGCTGAGGATAGATTTTTACTTTGGGATGATCAGTACCATGCAAACTGCTGGTATGGTCTTGTGAGAAAATATTGAGTGAACAGTCAGCAGAGACCTACAGGAGGAGGGCTACAGGATGATGGACTTTGATGAACAACTTTGTGAAAGGAGAGCTGGACTGTTAACAAAGATCTAATGTTTCCAACCCTGACGCCTTAAAGCACCTTTAGTATTTGACTGTATCTTTGCTTATTTGAATTCACGTGCTTTGTTTTAGCAAATAAGAAATGATTTTTAAAAAAGTCCACAGGTCAAAGCCAACAGAAAAGTAGTTCTGATAGGGATAGGTATTCAAAGTAAAGATGTAGGACTCACCTTGACAAAGTGTATGTGTATATCTGTGGTTGTGCAGGTAGAGTGATGTGAATGTATGCACACTGAAGAAGACGTTCTGGTTTGCTGTTTTGTTTTGCCTTCTGTTCAACATCAGAGTGTTGGAGTGGGAAACATAGAGATGTAGATGTCTGGTAATCATTTAAAAATGAACTGAAGTGAATAATGAAAATGTGAAAAGGTGTGTATTTAGATAAATGTAATGTAATACATTGATGTGTCCTATAGTCCTGTAGAGTAAGACTTAAAAAACAAGGACGTTTTGTACTCTAGCACTTTCTTTAATGTGTACTGTATTAGTTCATCTTCTACATGTAAAGTACTGTATGAATATTCATTACTTGCCTTGTAATGTTTGAAACGATGCTACGTTTAGAAATGGTAACCAAGAAAACAAAGTTTTTAGAGTGTATGCATGCCAGTGGTTGGGTCCCAGTATAATAGGAAAACTATATGAAAAATGGTGCTATGTTACATTATATAAAGGTGCTTCTATGGACCCCAGCTGAATGCATGCAAAGAGGAACTATCAAAAGAAGAAAAAAAAGAAAATTGATGTCCTACTGCTGTTTTCAAATAGTGCTGCCTCCCAAAGATGTCGGAAATGTGGAAATTCCAACTTTCTATTTGTTAAAATGCAACAGCCTCTCAAGTTATTAGGCTATTCCAACTCTGGTGTACGATACAGAAATCAGACAACATGTCAGCAGGCTCCACAAACTTGAGCACACTGTGTTACTTCACCCTGTTGAGATTCCTCCAAATGTACGTTTAGTGTTTGTTGGGATGGAGCATTTTAACTCAGACAAAGAAAGTTTAAGTGGAGAATCAACTTGGACATGGAGGTTGTTCTTACAATCAGTCAGCTGGGAATTTCCAACTGAAGACTAGAAATGGAACACCAAGTAGGTGGCAGATATCCTACCTGATCACAAATGGTGAAGTCTAACTGTAAATGTCATCAGTACCAGCCTCCACAGCTCTCAGACAAATTGTTTGTAGCCCTGAGTCAGTATGCTTAAATACAGAAATTGGCCAGTATTCATAAAGGCAACAGTCATGAGGTGGTTCTATTATTAAGAAAAGTGTCTATTTACAGTTACACTGCCTTTGTGACAAAGGTCTAAACGATATATAGACAATCTAATGACATCATTTTGTACTCTTAATTCTTAAGATGTTTATGTGTTGAAATATTTTTTCATGTAGCAGAGTTATAGGACAGCAAACATCAATATAGACTTCAAAAGGTCAAAGTTTGAGTGTGGAGAACATTGTGCTGATTGTTGATGGAAAAGAATTTGGATGGGAAAAGAACCTGTGTATGCTTATTGGTTGTATTGATCATCTTTCTTTTTATGTTGTTCATTAAATGTTTTACAGGATTATCAACACTTTGATTTGTGTTCAATCTGAAGACTCCAGCCAGTGGCTTACTATACTGTATGTATGCATGTGTGAGCTGTTAACTGTTATTTTGCTGAGGTGAAAACAGTTGTTTAAAAAGCTTCTATGTGACCATCAAATCATAAGATGACACTGTGTGCATAGAGACCACTGACCAAAAATATGTTTGTGTCAGAGAATCACGATTAGTCAATAGACATGGTATACATAAAGAAGGGATTCAAGGCATCCCCAGGAAAACAAACATCTTCTGTTAAGCTGTGTTGTCACGCTTAAAGGATACATCTGAGGCCTGTACTGTGATGCCAGCTCAACTTACCCAGGATGTCTTTTGGTTATCTGGCTTGCCTAACCCATCATTTTGGCCATGTGGATAACTACAAAGTACCACAAAGCTGGTTATCAAATAGGTCAGTCAACTCTGGGTTTTCCTATACAGCCAGAAACATGTTCATGTGAAAGAGGTTGGGCTGTTAATCAGTGGTGTAAGGTAGTAACCACGGGCCCCAGTGCACACTTTTGTGACGGGAGCTAGTGCATGCTAGTTACTGGTTATAAGGCGCCCGGACACATCACTGGCAACTGTTTATAAAAAAGCCGAAGGAATATAATTGAGGGAGCGTTGCTACTTTTTCCTCCTGTTGTTTTTTATCTTGTCCTTTTCTACTCCCACTTTTATGTCTAAAACACATGACTGCTTACTGGACTTGCAGGTGTGCTCAGCTTAAAACCTAAAACTAAAAAAAAAACAAAAAAACTTAAAAACCTAAACTAGCTACTGTATTGTATCCAAATAGTCTTGACATTAGGCAACATCAGCGTACATGCTACCCAGCAATCATCATTGCATACCTGTATAGGACAAAATTATCAAAGAAAATAAGAAATGAGTTGACTAGTTTTTTAAATGTATAGTTTATTCATGTTTTTTCTCGTTCATGTAGAATAATTCTATTATTTTGTTACAGATTGCTACTATTTTACAAGAAAATAAAATAAAATAAAATCATGACAGAGATGGGTTTATATAGCCTATAGTAAATGGCACCATTTATAATTTAAAGTGAGTTCTTCTTTGAACAAAGGTGGCAACCAAAATCATTCACAAGGGCCCCCTCCACTCTACCCCCACCCCTTGGGCCCCAGTGCAACCACACTGCCTGCATTGACTATATTTACAGCCATTAATTATGAGCGACATCATCAAAACCATTAATGAAGGAGGCTACTTTGTATGATATGAGACGAAATGTGAAATGTGAAATGTGATGTCTGCGACTGTGAGACACTAAAATGTCGGTGGCATGGGATGTAAACGATACTCTGTAACATAACGGAAAATATAGAAACATTGAAAATGCTATCCAAAAATTCACCAGTGGCCTAGACTTGAATTATGTGTAGGTATCACTAGGCTATATGTGACATTGGTATAGAGTATTTTTTGCTACTTAGTTGGATGATGATGATGTAAATACTCTGAGTTTGTCAACTAAAACACTTCAAAGTAATGCCAGACTGCTTTTGCTTCTGAAGCAAAGGGTGGAAAAGTAGTTAATGACAAATCAGGTCTGACTGACCCAAATGTTGCATTTATAATAACTGGAGCCAATTAACACTGTGTGGATATTATCTTTTTTCCTAGTTCTCATCACACAGATGTCTCATGTTATTTTGAGCTGCAGTATTGGAATCAGAATGTAAAATAGCAACACTTTCAGAGAGAGTGGTGTTCACGTCCTGTGAGATTCTAAAGCCAAACCCTGTTCTTTTTCGTAAACCTAACCACTTCCTTTCGTTACCTAAACCTGACCATGTTTTTGTTGCTTAAACTTAAATACGTGCTTCTGTTGCCTTAAGCTAACCACGTGTTTTTGTTGCCTAAACTCAAGCACGTGTGTTAGTCGTTGAAAGAAAAAAAAACGTCAATTCGCAGTATTGTACTGACTTAGTGCATTTATTTTGAAAGAGACTCTATGTAAATATTGAATTTCCTGTGAAAATGGAGGTGTGTCTTGAAAGAAGAGAACTTGTTGTCGTTCTGTTGTCCCTGGGTACCTTGCATGTCGTCACAAATGTTAAGATGTGACAAGGTCAGAGTGAGAATGTGTCTATGGGGCTGTACACGTGCTGCGTTTTTTGTGCCCTCAAATTCAAATTTTTCAATGTAGATGCGCAGCAAGCTCAGGCACCAGAGCAATGTCAGAGTGGCACGCACATGTTCCAAGGGCTTATTTTTCTGGGCTCAACAGTTGCACCCTGAGATAAACAGAGATTGACTTTTGGAAGGCAGCAGCGTGCACTGCATGTTATATGAGGAAAAACCAATCACAGCTGACAAAAGTCTCTTTGTTCATATGTAAATATCAGTCTGTGATAAATAATGAGATGAAGTTGATCATTTTAGTGCAGAGCTGCCAGAGCTTCACATCTCTCCAATGGACAATAGGCCTACACACAAACAACACCTGGAAGAAGATCAGCTCTGCACTCAGGACTTGTTAGGCTATGATACTGTGCTTGTTGAGGTTGCTGGCAACCTCAGACACAACCTGCCGCTGCACTCTTGAAAGCTGGCATGGAAAAGGCACAATAGTAGCACCCAGCAACTGACCTCATGTTTGCCAGGCGGTCTAAGCATGTTTACAGCCCCTAACTCTGCTGACATTGGGCGAGAGGCAGGTACACCCTGGACAGTTTGCAAGACTATCACAGGGCTGACATACAGAGATGGACAACCATTCATGCTCACATTCACACCTTTGGACTGTGAGAGGAAGCCAGAGATCCTGCAGAAAGGCCACGCTGACACAGGGACTCCACACACAGAGGGACCTCAGCCGGCTGAAGGGTTTGAACCTGGGAGGCAACAGTTGTAACCACTGCTACCCATGTTAAACACAGTGGTGGAAAGTACATTTACTCGAGTACTGCACATAACTACAGTTCTGTGGTACTTGCACTTTACTGGAGTATTTTCATGTTGTAGTTTACCTTACAGATTCCGAACACAAAGCATATGATCATTTTATAATACATGCATTGGGATAGACTGAGTCACCCAGCAGGTCATAAAGTCATCAACTAGGTGTAATATTCAAATGGCTCTCCCACAACAATGCATTAGTAATAATAATGCAATGATATTATACATACACACACAACACACACACACACACACACACACACACACACACACACACACATATGTATATATATACATATATATGTGTGTGTGTGTGTCTGTTATTGGTGTTACAAGTGAAAATTTTATTTTACTCTTGAAACTAAGTACATTTTGATGATAATACTTGTGCACTTTTACTCGGGAGAAATTTAAAATCTTTGATTCTAGTACAGTGGTATTTCTACTTTTCCTTAAGTTAAGGATCTGAATAATCCCACCTCTGGTTACATACAGACAGTGTTGGGGGAAACGCGTTACGAAAGTAATATGTTACAGTAATAAATTACGTTTTCGCAGTAACAACATAATGTAACGCGTTGCCAACAGGATTTTGGGTAATATTATTACATTTACAATGTCACATAATGCGTTACCACCGGAAATATTTTCAATTTTCGTTCATCCACACTGATCCACACCACTCCACCTCCACCAGTGTGCCACCAGAAAAAAATCATCCAAAGGTTGCTGTGTCTCATCATGTCATTATACACTACATTATAGAAGGATGTTGGCGATTGGCACATCTGGGTCATGCTGTACTGTGCCTTATCATGTTTAGTATTTTTCATGAATACACCTGTAATGTCTATAAAGTATCCCGTTCTGCTTTTGTGTTCTAAGGCTGCCTGAAAGTAGCGGGGATGAGGTGCTGGCCTCCAGTTTGTTTTTTCCTCATGGATGTGTTTCCATTTACATTCCCTACAACTGCAGAGCAACATCAGCACGCAGTCCCATTCTCATTCATAACTGTCTCTACAGTGGCTGACTGACACACTGGGAACCGGCAGGTGGGTCTTCCAACCCCAGTGTAACCACTGTATGTGAATGTATGAATGGGTCAGACTTTTGCAGCACTGGATTTGAAATGAACTGTAATAAACTGGAGCTTCTGTGCTTTGATTACCTGCTGTGAAACAAGCTCATTTTGGTCAAAATAACACAAAAGTAGTGTAATAAGTCACTTATTACTCTACACAGAGAGTGACATTGTACAGTAACCTAAACAGTTTTAATGAAGGTAACTAGTATGTAATGCATTACATTTTGAGAGTAACTTGCCCAACACTGCATGCAAGTACCAATAAGTAAAGCAGAGGTTAAAACTATCATGAATGACTAACCTGACAGGCATATTGAGACGTAAGTGACACAGGAAGACATCTTTATAGTGATCAAAAACATGTAGGTGTTTGTAGATTACAGAGTGGGAGCCCAAGGGAAGAGATGGTCATTATCCGTCTATGGATAGGACATGAAGGATTAAATGAAACTCTCCATAGGAAGCATTCTAGTGGACCATTTACACACTGTAACAAACTGGGAACAGTTAAACATGTACTAACAGATTGCAACAGATATGATGAAGAAAGAAGGGAGGTAATGACAGGACTAACTCAAGAAAAGCACAGTATTACATTAGGGAATTGCTCTTTTTTATGGTTTTATCCGAATCCTCCTGCAGAAGTTGATAATCCAATATTAATTTCTCTTGCAGAATTGCTAAGTCTCTCCTGTCTCATCCTCACTGGCGTAATCCTCTATTTTGAGCAGGAGGCAAACCATTAGTCAACACCAGGTGGCAGAATTCTAGGAAGGAGGAAGAGGAAGAATACAACTTAAATGCTTCCTTCTTCCTGTCTTACCAACAAATATATTCCATAATGAAATCTAAAATCCATAAAGGGGTGTTGTTGCTGCTGTCTTTAAAACAATTCAGCTGCTGAGAGACGAGAGCCCTTTGTGACCCGTTCCATCCAAAGATTCCACAGGTCCGATGTGTTTTTGAAAGTTTATTGTAACAAAAGTCAAAAAGGCAAACAAGCAGTCCAAGCAATGGCTCAAAACGTAGACGATAAGCTACAGGACATTATTGCCAAAAAAGGACTGGTCTTCAGTATAAATAAACTTGTGAGCCTCAACACAGATCAGAGTAACTCACCTACACATCTTTGTTGGGAGAAATACTTCAACAATATCAAAACGTGTCTGATATAAAATCATTCAAATGAAAATTTTGCAAGGGGCATATACTGCCCCAGTAAAATGTAATAAAATAGATGAGACGATCTCAGACAAATGCTGGCATGGCTGCGGTCAACAAAGTACAATGACACACTGTTTGTGGGATCAGTGCCCTGCAGTGAATTCCTTCTGCTCAGCTGTAACAGATGCCCTAACTGAAATCTTTTAGGTTGTTGTGTCTAAATGTCCTGTTCTGTGTATACCAGGAGACAAAATAGATTATAGGTTATCTGGAATGAAAATGAGATGTGTAGCATTGGGTTGTCTTGCTGCTAAACAGAAGGGCGTTTTGAATTGGAAGAGTAGAACTCCAAACTGTTTTGGCTTAAACAGTTGGTTAGAAGAATTTATAGAGGGATGGAACAAGCTGGTGCTACATTATGACACCTAGGTCTAGGGCTGGAGGGACTATGGGACACAGTAAGGCCATATTTATATCCATACCAGATTAAATACAACTACTTTGTGAACTTGCCTCTTTCCCTTTCCCTTTCCCTTTCCCTCTTTCTTTCTTTCTTTCTTCCTTCCTTCCTTTCTTTCTTTTCTTTCTTTCTTTACTTCCTTTCTCCTTCCTTCCTGGCTTTCTGGCTTTCTGGCTTTCTTTCTTTCTTGCTCTACAGCTTAGCTATTAAGCAGAACCCAGAAGAGAGAGCTCATCGGGCCAGTCTTGGCTGATCTGCACTGACTTCCTGTTGTATTTACAATTGATTTTAAGCTCCGCCTCCTTGTATACAAAGCCCTACATGGGCTAGGACCGAGCTACATTGCTAACTTCCTTGTTAACTATTTGCCTCAAAGAACACTGCCATCATCTGCTGCTGTTTTTTTGGAGGTTCCCAGCAACAGCCGGAAGAAGATTGGGATGCAGCCTTTGTCAGTTACGCCCCAAAGCTATGGAACACACTACCTATAGATATCAGGAAAGCTAGCTCTATAAATATTTTACAAAGAAAATAGCAACATATCTGTTCACTTTAGCCTTTAACTAGCTCTGAATTTCCTCATACAGATCTGAAACTTTTTCTTTTTACGCTTCATGCTGCTGCAACTCTTTTAAAATCTTACTTGATTTTATGATTTATAGTTTAACAATTCTATGATTTATAATGCCATGATTTTATGACTTTCTATGTTGTGTCTATTTTTATGTGAAGCACTCAGTGCTTATAATACCATAATTATAAAGCACTTTGTGCTGCATGTTATAAAAATGAAAGTTATTATCATTATTATTACATTATTGTTGTTTTTATGTTGATCACTAGTAACCCACTATTTGTTGGTCATTTGTTTTGCTCTGTTGGTTCTCATGTTGCACACTTGCATATCATTAATATGGTTATTATTATTATCATGGTAGTATATAGTATGATGATAATAATAATAATAATAATCATCGTCATCATCATCATCATCATCATAATATGATACCTGGTATGGGTATGTACTGTCATGTAATACGTGTTTGTCTTTAATTTATGTTTAGTTTGTACAATAAAATGGAAAAGCTATTTAAAAAAGTTATTCTACTAGGAAAGACATGGAGGAATGCACGTAAGGTTTTGTTAAATTATTTAAGAGTAACAGGAATAATAGTTTTTTGTTGTTGTTTCCTGCCAATATGCTGTTCCATGCTCCAGTCCAGTAGGTGGCGGTGATGCACGTGAAAGCTCGTTCGCCAACCGCCATTAAACTCGGCAAAGAAAAAGAAAAAGGAAAAGAACCAGACCATCGTCATTAACAATAACAAGAGCTTACATGGAGCACGCACTTAGATAAAGTTATAAGTAAAAGTAAGAGGGTCTTGAATGTACTGCGGTGTCTGGCAGGACAGGAGTGGGGAGCATGTAGATCATCTCTGCAAAATATATTCTGGGCACTCATGAGAGCAATATTTGATTATGGGTGTATAGCTTATATGTCAGCAGCAGAATCAAATCTTAAGAAGCTGGATGTTCTGCAAGCTCAGGCCCTGAGAATCTGCAGTGGAGCATTTAAAACATCTCCAGTGTCAGCGATGCAGGTGGAAATGGGAGAGTTGCCTCTGCGAATTAGGAGAGTTAAACTAATGCTGGCATACTGGGTCAATCTTCAGGGGCACTGTGATAAACATCCTGCCAAGAATATCTTAAAAGACTGCTGGGAACACAATGAAACCAATTTCAGGAGTTTTGGTTGGATTGGTGATGTGAAAGCACGAATCATAGGATTAAGTAAATTACAGTATAGCCCCACAGTTTCAATCTCTTCCATTCCTCCTTGGCTTGCCAAATGTAGACCTTAATATACATAAAAAATTGAAGGAAAAGCCAGAGAAACATCCTGTATGGTGTGTAGTCCAGAAATATTTTGACCAACATTTCTCAGATTCAGTGATTATTTTTACAGATGGATCCAAAGACCCAGATACAGGATGTGCAGGTGCAGCAGTATATATCCCGGTGAGTGAAACATATATTAAGAAAAGGGTATCAGATCATCTGTCAGTGTACACCACAGAGCTGCTGGCTATACTACTTGCGTTACAGTGGATAGAGGAGAAGGAAATACAAAAAGCAGTTATTGCATCAGACAGTTTCTCAGCACTATCAAGTATTAGATCAGGCAGATCAACATTCAGAATGGATATAATCAATGAAATATTCCTAATAATGTACAGAACGCATGTTAAGGGCATATTCACACGGTTCATCTGGGTCCCTGCTCATGTGGGTGTGGAAGGAAATGAGCAGGTAGATATTCTGGCGAAGCAAACACTACGAACTACACAGGTAGACATGCAAGTTCCACTAAGCAAAGCTGAAGTTAAATCATTCATTAGGAAGTATACACAATCTGCATGGCAGGAATATTGGCACATCAGTGAAACCGGAAGGCACCTATATCAAATACAAAGGAATGTTGGTGATGGGAGGAAGGTGGGCTTCAAACGTAGGGAAGAAAACATCATAACACGTCTGAGAATAGGTCATACAGGTCTCAATCACACATTGCACAAAATAGGCAAGCACCCTACTGGAAACTGCACACGCTGTAATCAGCCAGAAACAGTTGAACATGTACTACTTCACTGCAAGAAATATGATGCCCAGAGGAAGAAGCTTTGTCAGTCATTAAGGAAGGCAAAACACCATCATTTTACACTAACAGGGCTTTTGGGGAAATCAGCAGGCAAGATACAATATGACATTGTTAAGTTCATTAAAGAAACTGAGTTAAATAACAGAATCTAGGGTTTTTTTTTTTTTCTTTACTGCCTAATCTCTTGTTCACACTCCAGTCCAGTTGGTGGCGGTAATGCACCATAAGTTGGTTTGCCAACCGCCAATAAACCCCACAGAAGAAGAAGAAGAAGAAGAAGAAGAAGAAGAAGAAGAAGAAGAAGAAGAACAATAACAAGAACAGCACAGCCCGGCGTATACCAGGGGTGACGCTTAGCCTACTGTTTAATCTGCTATTTTACTTCCTCTTCCTTCGGACTGTTACATCTGTTAGTCAGCTGCTAGTCTGACTGCCCCTTTTGTAGGTCTGTAGGCATTTTTTTTGGAACACTATTTTAACGCCCACCGCCGATTGTTTTTTTTTTAGTATTGTTAGTCACATCAGTCCAACTTGCTGTTTGTTGTGACATTTCGCTGACCTAGCAAACGTGAGATGAGCTGAAGACACAAGGAAGGAGAACTTCACTGCACACTCCGGTACGGACTTTAACTTCTGTCATTTAATGTTAACTGTGCTCAGATGACAGCAGGAGACGCAGTCTACACTGTTAATTGTCTGACCTAGTTTGACCTGAATTACTTAGGTAATGTAGTTAAGGTAAAATTGGGAACAAAGGAAACAGAAAGTCGCCGTCCGGTAAGAACAACGTCCCAAACTTTACTTTAGTTTCCTGAATCCCTGCAGACTCAGCACTTTAAATTTCCATAGAAAACCCGCTTCACACACACGTGAACGTCATCTCTGTACATATAAGTTACATCGAGTAGAATGTATGGAGCCAGATTTGTCTCAATAGTGTGTGAACTGATCGACAACTCTTTATGTGTAACCTGTACTTTTAAAACACCCTCCATAAATACAAAAAAAGATTTTGTAAATTCTAAAAACTATTTTTCTAATATCAAACAGGTCTGCATATATGGAACTAGATTTGTCTCAAGAATTATTTGCGCGCGGAGATTTACGATCTGTGTGTGAAAATGTGTAATCTGTAAACATAAAACAACTTCCATAGATACAAAAAAATGTAAATAAAAATATCTGTATATTCAAAAAAAAAAAAAAAAAAAACAGAAAATTACAGCATGTGTACAATCCAAATCCACAAGTGTAGAATTAAGTTTCACAAATAAAAACAAGATTCACAAATATCCGTTTGAAAGTTGTAAGTGTTAGAGAGATATTTACAAATGCTGTAATTTATTTGTAAATTAAATGTATTCAATGATTTATTTTTTAATTTGTGATTTTTTTGTCTATTGGCAGATCTTTTATTATTTTGCAAAATATGTTTTTGAATTAACAGATCTTTTTGTTTGTATGTTTCATATTTACAGATTACACATTAACAAATATTGCTGATATGTTCACACAAATAACATTGAGAAAAGTCTATATACGTACTGATGTTAGTTTGAAGTCAGCACCTGAGACTGAAGATAACTTTGTGTACAGGGGTTTATTAGTGTTGTCACGTGCTGCCTGCTTAAATGCCTGTGTATGAGGTGATATGTCACTGCTGAAGCAGCAGCTATGTTTGTGGCAGGCTGACTACACTTCTGTGGTTGGTTAATGAGAGGGAAGATATGAGGAAGTGCTCAAGCTTCATGTTTGTCATATCTGTGTTTAAATAATCTCTGACAGTATCAACAACCTATTTAATGTCAATTCAACTAGCAAATGATGTTGCCAAACCTGCCATGGAGCCACATACAAAATGCCTACTGCATGGATAATGTTATGATGATGATCCTTATCTTTAGATATAGCCCAGACCTTTAAGGCAACAGAAAAGACCCTCTGGGAGGGCCTGGGATACACACACATGCACAAACAATACATGAATTAAATGGGGAGATGTCAGAGTGAGGGGGCTGTCTTGGACAGGCACCCCCAGCAGTTGGGGTGAGCTACTGCCGTCCCAAATTATTATAATTTGGTTCGGTGCTTTGTCTGTACTTTGTATCTTTGTGTGGCATTGAACTGCTTTTCCTGAGAGGCTTTGTAATATATCAATGAATATTTTTTTTTCTATTGTGTCAAGCAAACGGTTATGCCAAGCCCACATGGGCTCACAAGACACCATAAAATCAAAACAAGCCAGAAACAGAGTCCAAGGTACATATTTTCAGACAACATTAAAAAGAAAGAAAATGGAGCAAAGCAACAAAAGCGTCATACATAATCAGATTATGCTAGTGTAGGATAGAGCTCATGGATCACTCATAAAGGCATTTACCATGTAGCACTGAGAAAAGTCAAAATAAGTACTAATTAAACAAACTGTCTTGCCTACGTTTCCAGGCTTTTGTGACAAACTTGGCAAACTTAAACACATAGAAATTAAACAACCATTCTAGTTTTTGATCATCTGAGCACCAGCTCAGTTTAGATGAGCCGTTTTATGGAAAACTAACTCTCTTAAGTCATCAGTTTGTACAATATAAAAGAAAATTAGACTCATTTTCCACCTTACCCAAACTACACAACTCACATATTCTGTTTCCTCCTGAGTATTGATGAATCTCCCAACCTCAATGGCTAAAGGAAGAACACCAGCTCACAACTGTGCAAGTAAAGATCTTTGGCTTCTAGTTAAATGAGATGTTATGTATGGTTCAGGGTAGAGGTGCACGATTGGATTTTTTGCCGACATCTGATATGCTGATATACAACTCATTTGACTCATTTGACTCATTTGACCAGTAACCAATACTGACATTAACATATCCACTTTCTCCCCTCCAAGTTTTAGTGTTCATCAAGTCTCCTCTGTAGTGTAATTAACATTATATTATGCATGCATACTCTTATCTTGATGGCCCACCATTAGATGCAGACATGAAATACAATATTTTAAAATGTATGTAATTTTCATTCATTGTGCAAAACTAGTGCAGTGCCCGTAGGAAGTATGTTGTTCTATAGAAAAGTGGAAGCTTAAGTAGATTTTTCATGTATGGCCAAATGAGGCTGTGTTCGATGGTTGGATGTACAAAGAGGTGTACATACTCTTACATAGTGTTAATAGACAAACTACGTTGGGTAAGACATGGACGTACATTGAGATATGGAGAGACACGCAACATTAGGTTTCCTAGCTTTCCGTAGGCGAACAATCTTGAAATGGTAGCTAGCAAGCACGTAACCCTGCACGCCTGAAAGGCAAAACAAACGTTTCTGACCTAGCCATACTTTGGTATGGGAAGTTTAGGCAATGTTTTAGTCAATCTAACCATGTTGTAGCCATGTCAGCAAACACCATGAGCAGATGAGAACAGCGTGGTGAAACTTAAGAAATACTACGTACCATGAGATTACTGAAACATGTCATGTTAATGCAAACTGCACCACTTCATCTATTCCTATATGGGGGAGGGACGAAAGGGAATGCCATAACCCCGGGTGTACACTGGATCTGTCGTGTGTGGTCCGGCCGTGGCACGGACTCCTCCGTCCTGTGCCGGGCGTCGATGTCCACTGGAAGCGTATCTATAGCGGCGCGCACGCGAGTGGCTGGAATTGAGGGATCGCGAGATCATGATGTCACGCGATAATTTGCGGAAACACTGGAGGTAAAAAGACATCAACAAACAAATAAAAGATTTGTCTACCTGCCGGGGGCCACAAACTTTGACGTCATGTTGTTGTAGCGATGTGAAATACACTCCGGAGTTTTCATGGGTGTTTTTATTTTGAAAATTGACCGGATACTCTCGTCTTTTCTGCACCTGACTTCCTGTTTGACTCATTTGGTCTGTGGAAATTGACGCTTCGTCGCGCGGTGTCCGTCAAAAAATAGACCCAGCGCGTATTTTTAGCGGAGCGGAGTGCCGAGCCACTTCTGGTGGAGCAGTTTACATTGACTTGAATGGCCGCGATTAGCTCCAGCTCCAGCGCTGTGGCTGAATCGCCCACTTGACGGATCCAGTGGACATCCAGGGTAAGCCTGTGCAAAGTTTTGGGTGACGCAGAGCGGTATTGCAGTAGGATACTTTGATCTTTTATTCCGTGAGGCGTGGCTACAGCTGCGAGCCAGAGCGCGAAAGGCTGACTGGTTACACTGAGGTCTATGGGATTTTAACTTTTAATGATAACGTTGTGAATATTAATCCAAAAAACTTCAAAATGAAGGATGCACACCATCCTGCCATGCGCAAGCCATATCCGAAAGCTCAGGTTGATCTGACAAACAGTCAGAGAGATATGTGAGCCACAGACACACACACAGACATTTCTTGCTTTATAGATAGATAAGAAAAAGCATGTTGGCCAGTTATGATTTTAAAGCTGATATTGGCTGACACCGATGATGTACCAGTATTATTATTATTAGATTGTTTATTTTAATGCCAATAATGGCCGATACTGATGACGTGCTGATATGATTGTGCATACCTAGTTCAGGGTCAAACTTTTGTTTCATATGCAATAATGTCCTTAATTTAGCCATTGACAGAATGTTTTCACAACATTTGTCTTCAAATGTCATGAACAGTTTCTTTAAATAGAGTTAACATTGCTTTAAAAGCTTTAAAATTGACTTAAAGGGTAATTACACCCTCTGAATATAACACAGTGATCAGAGGGCCACTGCAGAGAAATAAATGTTCATGTATGACTGTGGTTCACCTGCACTTCTAAGGTTTGTCAGTGCTAGTGCAGCCAGCACCTACCATACATGTGAGAACCACAAACTTAAGCGATAGTTAGCCAGTGCCACTAGTTTTGTTTTTTTAACCAAAGCTGCTTTACCAACTGGGCAATTCCTCCAGGGCCCCCCAGATTTCTCAAGTCGACTTAGTGGCAGTTGGGTTTGGGGAAGTGATTAATAGTAAGTTTGTTTGAGAATATTTACGACTAAAGCACAAGATCAACTGACGGCCTTAGGGTGGAGTCTGTTTTATTATCTGATCTCCAGTCTCTGTGTCAAAATCTTCATGATTTTAGATGATACTGATTTTATATGGTTCGAATTGCCACATTAATTTGTACTTGATCAAATGACCACAGACATCATGTTTGCACTCTGTTTCCGTCCTCACGGTATGCCGGTGTTGGGCAGTGGGTCACTGCTGCTGCTCGCTGTATGTGCTTATGCCCCCCACACGCTACACACTCTCATTGACTGATTAATTGGCGCTGGTTATTTATATTATTGTGGCATACTGATAATGAATACAGTCCATCTGATGCTCATGATGTTTCTGTTTTTGACCGTTTAATCACTACTACAAATGCAACTGTAGCCAGTATCTCACTATCACTATCCTCATTCCTATTTTAAGAAGCTACAAATTATATTCAGCCACAAAATAAGCCTGAAAAGCTCGAAATAAAAACAGAAGTACAGAGAGTTGTTGCATAGAGATGATACACCGTGTCATCTAGTTGCAGTGGTGTGAACCAGCAGATTTTCAGAACATTGTAGAACGGCATATTGCAAGTAGTTGCCTGTTTCAGCTTGTCTGATTGTGAATCATTGGTCTGGACTGGGCTTAAGTCGGAGCCCGGCAGCTCATGTTTGTCCCCACACCAGCAAACAGGTTAATTTGGTCAAATCTGGTTTTACTGTATGAAAATGAAAATTAGGGCCGTAATCAACCAAAGAAAATCTTGGTCAACTGAAATTATACCTACTTTTTGACCAATCGATTGGTTGATGGAGTTAAAAATCTGCATGGGCATTTTCTGCATGGGCATTCCTAAATCGCCACAGTGCACTGACTGGTACTCTACCTGGTAGCAGTGTGTGTCCACCAAAGTGCTTTTTTTCCTGCCACAGAGCTCAACATTATCCAAGGCAAGCTGACACTCTGTTCAGGCAAGTTAAATGCCTTGAGTGAAAAATAAATGCGATTTCCGGTGTAATAATGTCCGAAAATGAACTGCAAGCATTTAACACTTTTCCACCTGATCTGCTTGCACAAGTCCCTCTCATCACTAAAATGTTAAACAGAACTGAACTGGACACAGTAGAGGTTTACTCTGGGGTTGGCTGTCATATACAACATTATATTACTAATGTTACATATCTATGTAATGCTGAATGTGAGACAGAGACTTACTATTTTTAGCCCAGAAGCCAACATTAGCCATTGTACTGCTCCAACAAGGGCTCCAGTGTGATGGTATCCCTTTCAGAAGCTTTATAATCCAGCCTTGAACTGCAGTGACTTTTTGGAGACTTAGTAAAATAAATCCATATTAATAAATCCACCACAGAATGTCTTCTGTGATTATTCAACCATTTTTCAGATTAAAAATGTTTAACTTTGGGTAAAATGCGTTCGTCATTGTCATCAGCCGTCCAATCACAGTGGAGCCGGGCCATGACAAATCAAGCATAGACCAGTCATCGCAGAGGACAAATACAAGCGCTGAACAACAACAGCTGTTGTTTTTCAGCTGGGAAAAGAAACACTTTGGTGGACACAGGGTCTTGTTAGAGTAACACTAGCGACTGTCCAACCAGTGAGAATTTGGTTGGACGAGAGCATATCGATCAACCAGTCGACCAGCCAACCAGAAGCCCTAATGGAAATCAGCTTCTGGAGATTTAAAACTTGCATGAGACAGATAATCCAGCAGACACAATCACTTTATGGATTCCCCAGGTTTCAAGTCTCTACAGGTTGATTTTCGTAACGTGCTGAAGTGAGTTGGAACCAATGGTTACCTGGAATTTAGTCACATTTATGACACACACAGCAAGATTTGAAAAAAGTATCTGTAATCTCAGATGTGATTGCAGTTAACGACTTTACTACACAAATAACGTTTTATGCTTGCTCTGGGATGGTCACTGATCAGACTTTACAACATATTTTCCCCCAGTCAGGTGATGAGCGTTGGGAGGCTTTAGCTGACAGTTAGAAGTATCATGGAGGATGACTGCAGGCCTCTGCTAAACTCAGAGCAGACTGGAGAGAGCTACTCACACAGAGGCTCCACAGACTCACTGGACTTCAAGGCTAAAAGGTAGAGTAAACTGAAACCCTACACTGATCAATACACAGTTCTTCCCAGCACTACGCCCACATCCACAAGACAGAGAGAAAGGCTGCACACAGGTCAATGTTCAATAGATTACCTCAAAGAGTTCTATGCATTTACTGGCACACTCAGAGTGGATGCAGAGCCATAATGAATAAGTGAATACCAGAGAACAGAAAGCCACACACTGGATTATATTTCATCATATTCATGATTTCTGGGTGTAAACATGATTGAAACAGGATTAATTTACATTTGGTGATTTCTGGCAGCAGAATGGTGTTTGTTTAACAGACAGTGTGCAGAGGTGGATGAGTACTAGAATATTGTACTGCACTACTAAGTAGTACTGTACTAGTAAGTACTGTTAATTTGAAGAAATTGTACTAATACTCAAAAGTGAGAGTACTTGTGTAAAAATAAAAAGTAGGTCAGTTAAAATGTGAGAAAACATTACTCGGTTGCATTTTTATGCCTCCATGCTGGTGACAGCTGTGGCTGGAAGCATCATGTTTTCGGGTTGTCTTTGCATACGTCTGTATGTCCGTATGTCCGTATGTCCGGCCTATTCTTGTGAGCACAATCTCTCAACAATGCCATGAGGGAATCTTTTCAAATTTTGCATTAACGTTCACTTGGACTTAAGAATTTACAGATTAGTTGTTGGTGGTCAAAGGTCAAGGTCGCTGTGACCTTATATGTCTCATTCTTGTGAACACAATTTCTCAAAAACGTCTTGAGGGAATCTCTTCAAATTGGCACAAAGGTTGACCTGGAATCAAGGATGAACTGATTAGATCTTGGTGGTTAAAGGTCAAGGTCACTGTGACCTTTTCAACAGTAATGACTGATGTATGTTGTGAAGACAATAGATTGACATTGTATAAAATGAACCAAGATCTCTGTTTTCTTGTTGTGCAGTTAATTTGTATTAACAATGAAAATCTGTTAATCGTGTCGCTTTACAAAATAACTCAATCAAGCACATAAAACCCTGCATTTTGCTCACATATTGTTTTGTTGAGCTGCATTGTAGTTGATCTTTAATTCCTGTGTTTGCCAGTACAGTAGCTTTTACGCAAAGTTTGCATACAGCACAGACCCTGGGCGTCTGAGCTGGCCTGGATCCCGCCTGTTTCTTTTTTCTGACACGGTATGATAGACAAGTTAAGCTTCCTGGAATTCGCTTGACAAGCGCATACTAAGACGTTGGCTGTGTGTGTGTGGTGTGTGTGTGTGTGTGTGTCACATATTAGAACTTTGTGTGAGTTTTAATCCAGTTAGGTATTTCACAGTGACCAACTAGCTTTCTAGCACATAAAGCATTACAAACACTCCCTTCCAGCAAGTCACATACGTGTGTATGTTTGTTTGAGTATGTATGAGTTCCTTCAGTCAAAACATGTTTGAGGTTCAAAACAAAACAAAGTTTGTATTTCAGCTCTGTTTAATTCAACTGTAGGGATGCACCTGACAGTTTTAATTTTTTAATCTCTCAGTTAATTTTTTGATTAGTTGTGCGTCCATAAAATGTCTGAAAATAGTTCAAAATGACCATCACTGGTCGCCTGATCCCAAGATGACCAAAAAAGATGGCTTATTTTGTCTGACTGACTTTTAAAACCTTAAGATATTCAGTTTAGAATGATATGAATTAGAGAAGAGAAGGCAATGCTCATGCTGGAGAAGCTGGAGTCATGTATGTATGGCACTTTGGCATGACTTAAAGGATTGTAAAAATGATTTGATTGAACATGGCTACATATTACATGATTTCTTTGTCTGCTTCTTCCAGACCTTTCCATGTAGAGCCCAGGAATATAGTAGCTGATGACCCGCAGGAGAGAGTCTCTGCTGAGGCTGCCATCCTCAACAGCAGAGTCCATTACTACGGCAGACTGACAGGCTCCTCTGACAGACTGCTAGTAGGTCACATCACTACCTAGTTATTTGTTGTATCCATGGACACATTATCATCACAATGGCACAGATACACTACACACGACACACAGTAGCAAGGGGCCAAATAATCCAAACACACACCATGTATTGAAAAAGTTGCAATCAGTGTATTTTGATTATTTTGGTATGTTGCATTAAGCACATTTTTGTTTTGTTTTTCTCTATGTAAGCCCTGTACCGTAAAACTTCAATTAGTAGCTCAGGCTATTATTTGCTTAAATCACTAAACTCAGCAGGCTTATATTTGGTACAAGTCTCTATATGGAACAGGCCTTTAATTCCTTTTACACAAAACTGTTTCTCAGCAGAGATGAGGAACACGATCACATTGTTTATTTGAACCAGTATGAATATTGTATGAAAATTAGGCTTCAAATAACATATCAATTATGAGTCAATTATTTGATCTAGTTCCGACAGACAGGGCATCAGAGAGAGAGAGAGAGTTATGGCACTCATTTTATGGCAACAGGCATACCGTTACAACATCACTTTATCCTGTTAAAATGATATTTACAACTTGAATTAATTTTTATGAAAAACCCTTTTAATTCTTTTGATAAGTGGATCCTTACAGACTAATGGAATATGAATAACTTACAGGGTAATCAAAGAATGGTCACATTCAGATTTATGATAGCTTCAGAGGTAGGTCATGGTGGTAAATCTGAATGAATTACTCTTTGGTGTTCATGGTTGCAGTAAAATTAACTAAACGATTGAAATGCGGAGAATCAAAAATGACCTGCTCGGTAACCAGACCAGGTGTCTAATTGAGACAGACCTTAATTTGTCAAAATGTGTAGCCACAGTGGGCTAGGAAAAGGGACTGGACATTTAATTGGGACAAGGCTTTTAATTGAAGTTTTATAATATATATATATAGTATATATATATATTATTTGTCTCAAATGTACAATCAAATGTAGTACAGAGCCACAGCTAAGACCACACAGCTAAACAGCACAAAAACCACAGTGAAAACCATCTTTCTTTGGAATTTCTGTGAAAGAGAAGTCATCAAATTCTAACTCCTTGACACTTCATATCGATAAGACAGGTTCATAAGCACATTCATGGCCGTAAGCACGTTCAGGTGTTAGGGTTGGACTGTTGTAAAAATTTTGTTAGTAAAAATTTTGATTCAGAGGTCTCTGTCCACAGTGAATCCTTTAAATATGCATTTCAGTCAAGTCACGTGAACAAATCATGTAAATATGTGCAATGTGTGCTTGAGACCAGACTGGAGATGTAACCAGTAAAAAGCTGGGTGAGTAGTCCACACGTTATCTTCCTAAGTTTACAACATTACTTTTTAAACAGAAAACGAAAAGTTACGATCGTAACTACGGTTTTATGAGTCCCGGATGACCGCCAGAGACAGTCACACTGCCTGCAGGCTGGACAGACGGGGAGCAGCCCAAGTCAGCAGGCGCTTGGACACCTGTAACAAGTGTGCCGACTTGGTGCCCCCCTGATGATTGATCTGGGAGACTACAGCTCTGTTGTCTGACCGGACCAGCACATGTCTCCCCTGCAAGTGTGGTAGAAAGTGCACTAGAGGTAAATCGACAGCCCGCAGCTCCAGCACATTGATGTAGTGCATGCAATCCACAACAAACCACCGACCCTGAGCCAATCTGCCGTGCCAAACTGCACCCCATCCTGAGCGGGAAGCGTGCGTCATGACAGTCTCTCAAAAGGATGGGATAGCACCCAGAGGCACGCCTCCCCGCAGGAATTCTCTGTTCCTCCAAGGTGCCAGGGCAGGAATGCATGCCTGTGACACCCTGATCAGCTTGCGCCTGTGGAGCTTGGGGTCCAGATGAAAGCTGTTGAGCCACATCTGGAGAGGATGCAACGTCAACAGACCAATGGTATGGCGGTTGATGCGGCCATCAGCTTGCCCAACAGTCGCAAGTATTGGACCAAGGGTAGATGCTCGCCTCTCTTGAAGAGGGGAAGGAGTCGGAGGATGTTGTCCACACGGCGCTCCGACAGGTAGGTCCTCATGGCAACAGAGTCCAGGATCAGACCCAGGAAGGCGGCCCGCCGCGTAGGAACCAGACAGCTCTTCGCCATGTTGACCCTGAGGCCCAGCCTGGCCACATGGGCCAGAAGACGGTCTGTGTCCCGGACCACCTGGGACCGGGAAGGTGCACACACCAGCCAATCGTCCAGATATGGCAGGATCTTGATGCCATCTGCCTGCAGAGGTGTCAGGGCTGCTGCAACACATCGGGTAAAGACCCTCAGAGACAGGGAAAGCCCGAAGGGGAGTACCCTGAACTGATAGTGGTGGCCCTGAAAGGCAAACCGCAGGAAGGGCTGATGATGAGTTGCGATGGGCACATGAAAATATGCGTCCTCCAAGTCTATGGGCGTGAACCACTCGCATAACCTCCGCTGTTGTCAGCATGTGGAACGGCAACACTTTTAAATACCTGTTCAGGCCTCGCAGGTCCAAGATGGGGTGAAGGCCGTCATCTTTCTTGCTGACAAGAAAGTACGTCGAGTAGAGCCCCCCGGGCTGAAGAAGGGGGTCTACCGGTATGATGGCGCCCTTGTCCAGGAGGACAGACAGCTCCTGGGTTAAGGCTAGAGCCATGGCCGAGTCGTGGATGAGAGTCATTTTGACCCGGCCGAAGGCTGGGGGCCGGCGTCGGAACTGCAATTCGTAACCCCGGGTCAAGGTGGCAACTACCCAAAGGTCTGACGAGCAAGCGGCCCATTGACTGAGCTGCTGCTCAGAAAAGCAGCCAACGATTGGCCCCGTGGCCCTAGCGCCGCTGCCCCCGGGCCCTGGAGGAGCCGGAAGTGTGGCGGTCAGGCTTGGGGTCCCGGGGCCTACGTGGCGAGCGGCGCAGCTCGGAACGAAAGTCACCTGCCGGCCTCCTCATGTCCCACAAAGGACGTTGGCCACCCCGGGAAGGTGGTTGTGTAGGGGCCCGAGGGACAGATTGTGAGGCCCCCGACCGGCTGGAGGCACATCCTCTTCTGTGGATGCCCGCAAGCCGCCGCCTGGTCTCGTCAGCCTCAGCAGTGCGGTCCAAAGCTTCCAGAGCAGCCGAACCAAAGAGCCCCCCGGGTTCCGCCGGCACCCTACGGAGGACTCTGCGGGCGGCCTCTGTCAGAGGTGACTGCGCCAGCCACACATGGCGGCAAGTGTGGACCAGCGCCGACATCAGACGGCCCAGTTCCCTGGTCTGGTAGGAGAACGTCTGCAGTGACGCGTCACAGATGTCGCAGACGGAACCGTCTACCCGCGCATCCTACAGAGAGGTCGAGAGGGCAAGGAGGAAATGGGAAAGAGTGTTCCTAAGGCGGCCGACCCGAGCTGCCATGTTATAGGCCTTGCAGACATAGTCATTCGTGACCTTGCACTGGGCAGAAGGACACGTAGGATCCGCCTTCATTGCCTCATCCAGAGCCACAATCAAGGCCGCGATTGCAGGTTCCACCACCGGCATGCGGAGAAGGCCAACCGACTCTGCATCCTCCATGGAGGCCAAAGCTTGTTCATCTGAGCCTGGCCTGGTGAGGGCCGAGGTGTCTCTCCAGCAGGAATGCAGCTCCTTCAAAAAATCTGGAGACTGCGGCACCGTAACCTTCGCTGAGGGAGGGTTGCGCCTGTGAAAAGCACTTGGAGCCTGCACTTGACTTGGGACGTCAAGCTGCAGACTTGCCAGGGCTGTCCGGATGATCGCCCCCACGGTAGAATCATCAGACCCCCACCGGGAGCTTGAGGCCGAAGAGCGAGAGGAGCCTGCCACCGTAAGGGGGACTGGGCTCGCCTGTGAGTCATGGAATTGACTTGAGGAAGCCGCGATGGAAACAGCATCATCCAGTGGCAGCGGCGACTCCTGGGCAGACACGACAGCAGGAGGTGCCACACCACCGGCAGGCTGAAGATTCAAAAGGAGCGTCTTCATTTGCTGCATGTCAGCAGCCAAGCGGTCAACCTTGGAGGAGGGCCGGTCTTTCTGCGCCGCCTTGCTCTTTTTTGCCGGAGCCCCATCACCTCCCCGTGTGGCAGATCTCTTCTGAGCGGTGGTCCCACGGAGATCTGCCCCCTCAGATTGGAATGAAGGAAGACAGGCCAGGGGATCCAATTGGGCGAGTTTAGCCAGTCTCACTGACCGAGGCATGATGCAACAGTTCATGCATGCCCCCTCAGTGAGGGCCTCTCGCAGGTGTTCCACACCAAGACAGGGCCCACAGTGGTCATGGCCATCCTCAGGTTCCAGGGAGGCCATGCAGCTGCTGCAGGCATGCTCCATCCGTGATCGGGTGGAGAAATGAGCCAGCAGGGACCAAGTTGGGAGAGGGGGCGGACACGCACCCGTCACCACAAGGGTTATACATATATATATATATATATATATATATATATTTTTTTTTGTTTGTTTGTTTTTAGCACAACTGAGCTGGAGGAGGGAAGTGGAAAGAACCACCTTCACCAACACAGTTGCTTTCTTCAATCACCTTGAATTCCAAACTGCAAAATACAGAAAACAGCCATGAGAATTCAATTTAACACCGACCTGCACCCAGTAATCCAAGGCAGGTCCAAAGACATACAACCGTGCAATATGCTAGCTACAGCCTCTCGGAGGACGAGCGCTAGTCCGTTACTCCTACCCCAAAGGCACGAGGCTGCACAGAGCTAGCAGCACGTGTAATCCAACAGTAGATAAGGATAGCACTGAGTCACAGGAACGGCTGTGCCTGACCTACTTACATATACCTCGACGCATGGTCGCGAGAAGAATGAAGGAACAGATCACCTGCTGACACCGGAAGATATAGCCTCCCGGAGTTCATGCAGGGGTCACGGGTGACATTGTTGGTATTCGTACTCGACATGCACTAGCGCGGGTGGAGATATCCAGTGCTTATGCACCGCCTCTGGTGGTCAGGAGGGACGAAATAGAACACGTTTTATGTTGTGATATATACTGGAAATTGCATAAAATATAGCCAACACATGCTGTTCTTATGGTCATGGCCATTTACCTTACCAGAGGCTTCAGCTCCCTGCGGATCTCACTACAGCCAGCTGCCATCTATGTTTTTTTTTTTTTTTTTTTTTTTTAGCATCATGTAGATAATTCTTCAGTTCAACTTCATGAATCAGCTGTTCCTCCCTGACAGTAACCGAAATATTTGAGTTCAGGACATCTCAGACTACACCTATGCTGAAAATCAAGCAATTTTTACTATTGTTAAAATGTTGATTTCTTTTTTACATATCTTTGTCACAAGTATATGTATATGATGATCCCTGGGGATCAATAAAGTATTTCTGATGCTGATTCTGATACTTGTGACAAAATTGTGTGTGTGTGTGTGTGTGTGTGTGTGTGTGTGTGTGTGTGTGTGTGTGTGACAATATCAGCCTATATATTGATATGGGAAATTTCTTACTTCCCAATGTAGGAATTGGCATCGGCCCCAAAAATCCAGTAATGGTCGGACTCTACTCTAAAGACAATGTACATGTCAGGAAAAGATGACTATAATCCACAACTTGGTGTTAAATTCAGATGGAGATGCACTCTGTTTGTCAGCAGATCAAATCAGACCAAGGCCAGTGAGCAGTCATGCCTTTCTAACAGAAAGCAAGGTCAAGAGAGGAACCTACAGGAGGAAGAAGTAGCAAATAATAAGTAAAACGCAGCAAAAGTATCAGATTGAAAACAAATACCTAAATGGAGATGTAATCTCTTCTACATAAGTCTGAGTTGATGAAGGCCCAGAGCGTTCCCACAGCCCCCTCTGCAGGAATTGCCTGGGAAGTTTTTATAAAAGCACTAGGTTTTGTCATTCTGTATTCTTCTTAGAAAAGGAAGTCTGTGTTTATGCTAGTAATGTTTTGCCATGTAGGCTGCTATGGTTTCCAAATATATTGGGAATAAAACTTCTATTGAAAAGCTGTACTGTTCAGAACTATAAAAAACCTGTATCCATGGTATAATGATAGTACACCCAAAAGCCATTTAGCTATTTAAAAATAACCCTCCAAGTTACTTCTTTTTAACACATATATGGGTTGAAGTTTTGTATATTGTAATCTCATGAGACATCTATCAAGTCAATGGCTTTTGAGTGACGAAGCAATGTTCTTTATGTTGTAGTAATGTGTTCCCTATGATATGTTTTCTTGTCTCTGTTACAAATAAATATTATACAACTATAACACGAACATAATTCCTTTATTAATGCCTCTTTAAAGGCTCATGTTACGTACCTGTGATGACTATATGTTTAGTATCTGGCTGTTGTTTTGTTCAGAGTCCTCCGGACCATGTGATCCCCCCACCAGAGGAAATCTACATCTACAGTCCACTGGGGACAGCTTTCAAGGTTACAGGCAGTGACTCTTCTAAAAATCCAAGTATCATCACCATGTAAGTCCTGCCAGCATCAGTCAGCAAATCAACCTGAGCTAAATGTTGCTTTTATATTTGTGACTCTCTTTGGCGGCTTTGATGGTTACCTTACTTTTCTCTGCTCACAGATTTGCGATATGGAACACAATGATGGGCACATCTATACTCAGCATACCCTGGGGTATAAAGCAGGTGATTTGCCTTATTACACATACTTCAAGTCCTTGGCTTTTTCAAAGCTGCATCTTAAAGGACTAGTTTTGTATTGACCTTAGTTATTCTTGAAATACAGACTTGCAGTATGTGTGCTCATTAAATTAGCCTGACAGGACAAAAACTAAAATCTGAATAGTCAGTGTTGTCTTTGTCCATTTAGGCTGGTTTCACCCTGGGAATCTTCATCCTCATCTTCACAGGCCTGCTGATGCTCTACTGTTGTTACATCGTCCTCAAATCACCGAAGGCAATATGTAAGTCCATCAACACTATTCTGCTGATAGTGGCTATAAAGTTAGCACATTCGATAACACCTTTTCTTTTAAATGTAAAAACTGGAATTATCCTATATTGTGAAAATCCATTATGTTATATTTAATACAAATCAGTAATTAAATCAATAATTTAATCGAATTAATTGTAATTTTGTGGATACTGGTACAGCAATCTCCCCTTATTATTATTATTATTATTATTATTATTATTGTTATCATTATTTATGCGTGTGTCTGTGTGTGTGTGTTTTGAGATAATCATCAGTCTTTACAAAATGCTTTAAATAAGGGAAACATCACTGAGAATATGCAACAGTTGTATCTACTACCTAGTACAATGATGAATGTTAAAGTAACACCTGACTGATATTATTAGCCTTGTAATGTCTGGAGAGCTTTATTATTTTGGGGTCCTAGCACTAATGATGTTGGAGCCCCGTTGTATTTGCTTCTTGTTTTATTGTTTGTTTTATGTGTGGAGATTAGAGTTCTCAATGTGCCGAGAAAAATACAACCCAAATCGGACCAACCCATGCAAGTTAAACCCTGAGAAATTAAACCTGAGCCTGACCAAGCCCGACCCCACAAAAGCAGTAGTTGGCTTCTAATGCCCGGGGCACATCAGCTCTGTGGCAATGCAGCAATGCGTTTCTCAAGTGGAAAATAGACCGGCTCGGTGAATCACCAACTCACCACACTGTATTACCCTCCCAGAGCAGCTCCCTGCTCTGGCTGCTCCAACTCCTTCTCTCTCTACCTGCACTTTTTAATCTTTTTTATTTATTTATTAAAAAAAACAAAACAAAACAGTTGGTTTCTTTTTCAGAGCTCGAGCCCTACTAACCTGGCCAGTCAGCGCACATTTTCGGCCAGACCTGGTCCAACCTGTCAGGCTTTTCTGTAGCTGTCAGACTCAGGCTGATATTGAGAACTCTAGTGGAGGTGACCTTCATAGCTGTAATTTTTTCATTAGGGAGTAGCTTTGTGTCTGTCTCATATTTGATGTGAGATTTGTTTGGGCAGCATAACAGTGTGAGACAGAGCCTGTAAGTGGGTGTCTCATGCTGAAAGTGTGAGAGTTGGCAACTCTGTTTACATCATGTGAGAAAGTATTTAGCACATTATTGGTGCTGTCTGTTAGGAAAGGTGAGGGCTTCCATTATGTGATCCACTGACTCAAATTAGAGGAACCCTGTGGAGTGTCTTGTAAACAAAGTTTCTATTTTTATTCGATTTTCTATTTTAATTTTTAAGTACCCTTTAAAATGACCCCGCAACGCAAATAAAAAGTTAGACTTTCTCTTATGGGTTACATATCCTGTTTTATGTTTGTTTTGTCGTTTTGGACCTCAGGAGGAGTAGCTGCTACATTAGTGGAAATTAATGGCGATCTGAATAATGAATTAAGAATCTGCCTCTATCACTGAGCTTCTGCACATAATACTAAGTATTTTACATAGCTGGGAGATAATACATATACTCATCCATCATGCTGTGGTTGATTCAGGAGTTTCTTTTGCTTTTTGGGATTACAGTCTATCACAGAGAACATTACGAAATGATTCTTTGAGATTAGTTGTAACTCAGACTTGCACTTCCTGATCCTTATCCAAGGCTGGAACAGATTTTGGCAGTGTCCACCGCAGGAGGGCGTTATAGCATGCCCTAGCACATACGTGTTAAAAGAGCCATTTTATTCACTATTCAGTGATGGCCTCATCCTCCTGAGTACCTCAAGACACTGCACCATCAGTTCCGAGTTGCGTTGAGTGCCAGGACCCCTGGTACACCTGCTTGCATGTCTATTTTTTGTGACTACAAATTTTCCCTCCTTCCTTAAATTAAAAAAAAAAAAGTTTGTTTAGTAACCTCTAGTGGGTGTCTGGAAATTATTGTTTGTTTTACACATGTTCCTGCAGGGGAGTGGATCCTTTAACATGTACTTGGCACCCTTTCACACCTCACAGCAGCATGTACACTGACACAAGTCAGGCAAACACATCACATCACAGTTCTTAAGATTAGATTTTATTGTATCTGAAATTCTATTGATTTTCCTCTTTTCCCTGCACTTATAAACAGTGCAAATATTTAAATGTCTGTTTTACAAATGAGCAAAGTGAGAGGAGCTGCAAGTTATGGCAGTATGTTTTTACACTGAAAAAAATTCACATAAATCTCAGAATTAGCAGAGCGGCTTAGGGATCTCCTAGATAATCTAATGAGACAATAGCATTGTGTGATGGCAACAAGTAATAAACATCTAAAGTTCTTTTTTTTCTGTTTGATATGGTAAAAGGCTCTAAATACTACAGCCATTCATCCATAAGTAGGCAGTTGCTATGGTTAAGAAAGCAGCCAGGGATGTGAGTTACAGTTGTAACTAATTACGAATTTATTAAAGAGAAACAAAACACAGTGTCATTGCTGCTGAATTCATCCACAATTGACCCTGAATCTGAAAGTGAACTGATTTAAACTGCTGCATTTATTAAAAGGTTCACTCAACAGGAGTTTAGCTCACTGATTTGATGTTTCTCAGTTAACACCCCTAGGAAATTGAAGTTAAGTAAGTTTTTATGTCTACATTTCTGTACCTATTTTGCTTCCCTATGACCTTGCTATCTTCCCATCACACAGCAGGGTAAGAACTGGTAACTCTGAAAGCCAAAGGCCACTGGGAAAGCTAGTGACTAGGACTCAAACTGTGGATGACTTTGCGGTAATAGATGTCAAGGGCATGATCATTGAGAACAGTGAAATGTACTGCTTTTTAAACACATGGCCAGTGACATGGCAGAAATAATCCCACACGTATCTGTTTGTTCTCTGTGTTCTCTCCAGGTGACATGGACACATCCGACTGGGAATTTCCTGATGTTTGTAGGTACTACTTTGGCAAGTTTGGCAAGTGGTCCAGCTTGGTCTTCTCCATGGTGTCACTTATTGGAGCCATGGTGGTTTACTGGGTCCTCATGTCCAATTTCCTCTACAACACCGGACAGTTTATCTACAGTAAGTCACAATAATGAGTTAGCATCAGAAAAAAAGGTGTCACATAATTACGCAGTTTAACTTGGGTGATCAGCACACATCAGTGTGTCTAATTATGGCAAGCCCTTTGAACATTTGATCAGTAGGGCAGCCTAGTAGCCATTTATAATACCACAGGAAGGAAGAGTAAAAGCAGAAACAACCACAGTGAGATGTTAGATGAGGAGTTGCTGACAACAGGCTCCTACTGCACCTCTGCAAACATCTCACTTCCAACAGGTAAACTTCTTTTGCCTGCTCTGCTGTGGAAAAACACATGCAACAATAACAATAACAATAACTGAGACTTAAGCCGTGGATCAGCCTGCTGCTTTTAAATGTCATCACTCAAGACAAGCCGTCATCAATTAAAGACACACCTGCAAGCAGTTAGGCCTGTTAAAAGCCAAGCCAGCCCATGACTGTTGAAAAGGGGTATTAGAATTGCCTTTATTGAAGAAAAGTCGCTAACAAAGGTCCGCTAATTCAGTGCTAAACACATTCCACTTCCTCCAGATTCTTCACAATAAAAGTCCCTGTTATATTGTTATGTATAAACTTGTATTTTGAAGCACCAAAAAAGCTTCTAATGTGGCTGATAGTGAACTTGAAACAGTAAAATAAAGCAGATATCTTCAGTAAAAACAGGACTAAAAAAGAAGAAACTAAACTCCAGACCACAGAGATTCAGTTAGAAGCTACAAAAGTACTGAGAGCTGAACACAAAGAGACTTTTTAAGACACCTTTCTTTCCGGTCTCCGGCAGACAGAGGTGAGTAGAGTCTTGCAACACACACACTTGTTTCAGGGGGAGAAAAGGGGTCACCGCTACCCACTTGAGGGCAGGCGGCCCGGCTTTTGGACCTACTCTAAAGACAATCCATCTCTGGCGCAGCTTGGCATGGCGCACGTCTAAACTGATAATGGAAATGCAAATCAGCGCGGCATGGCTTGACTCAGTGTGGCCTAAAGTAACAGTGAAAAAGGCCCATTAGTTTTTACTAGTGTTCACAGGTTGGGACATGGTTGGACTAGTCAACACTGATTCACATTTATCTTTAATAATGGATATCAGTAATTCCTTTTACTCTAGTAAGAATGATGATGACAGATATCTAAAACTGAATCTTCACATTTTTAAAAACATTGTAAGTAGTGGAAATGTAATATCCCATATTAGATTGTATTTATGATATGTGCGTCATATCAGCAAACCATTTCGGATTTGTAGGCGTCATATCAAAATACAGAAAATAATACAAAGTAAGGCGTTAGCACCGGGATGAGTATTTCCATGAGTTCCACCTTGGCTGTATTCAAACATTTATCATCCATCACATCTGGGTCATGCCGTTGAATGTGTGTTAGCATGTTGGATGTGTTTCTATCCACATACCCTACAAGATCTTTGTTTACTGCACAGCTATTTCTCTGCTGCCGTTGTGACTGACCGGGAACCTGCAGACGTGTCTTCCAGCTGTGACATTTAATTTGCCCTCACCAGAGTGTGACTGACTCACACACCAGTCCTCTTTTTGTGCTAATCTCAGCAGCTGTTGCTAAGGGTGGACGGCTAAAGGTTCTAGTCAGAACTTGCACTTGGGAACTTTGGTTCCTTATTACATCTATCAATCTCCATACTGTGTGCATCTGTGTGTGGCTGTGTCCACTAGGTTGTCTCCTCTGTACTGTGACAGTTTGGTACGAATACACAAACGATTACAGCTCTAATGAGCATATTATTTCAAAGTCTGCATCGCCATGTGTTCACCACTGAGTCCATTGTCATGTCATTGTGACTTTAAAGGTTTAGCAAGTAAAATATGGCTCTTTAGTAACAGTTAGCCATAATTACATTGCAGTGTTTCCCCTACCATTATATTAGGGGGGCGCCCCGCCCCCCCTGGAAGGTCAAGTTAATTTTGTTTTATTTTATTTTCTATATAGCTCCAGATCACAACAGAAGTCATTTAAGGTTACCTTTCCTATAGAACGGGTCTATACCTTGTCCTTTTATTAAACTAACTAAATAACCTCGTGTTATTTATCTTATTTACACCACAGCATGTCACTTCTGTCTCTACATGGTCGCGCATTTTCATTTCCCTTCTGCTCTCTGTATCGTGCACGGCGGAGTTCCGCCCCAAACACACACACAAACAGACACGTGCGCACACACAGGTAAGCACACTAGGGCGCAGCTCGGGCCGCATTTTCCCGACCGAACCCAACCCGAGTCCGAGACAATTAGAAGCGAGCCCAACCCAAACTCAACGCAGTTTGTTACCTGACATAGTTTTTGTCATGGACCATGTGTAAATGACCATCAAAATGCTGCTGTTACTCACAGTCAAACACGCCGCTCGCCCAGCAGCACGGCACTGCACACACTTAGTTGGAGCGGAGCCTGTGTTGCGTTCAGGCGTAAATAACAACTTCCAGCAATGGAACGCCCCCCCCCCCCCCCCCCCCCCCCCCCCAAAAGCTGTAAAACACTGCATTGGTATTTGTAATACATTTACAAAGTTTTCAGCAAATATCAGACTTGAGACTCATTAGGTGACAGGCCCTCAGAGCGAGCTTAGGCTTGATGAAATAATAATGTTTAATATATTTTGTCTCTATTTAAACTGACAGATACCTGGCAAGGCAAGACACAACTGCAGTGTCACTGGATATTTGCAAAATCTTAGAGAATGATGCTATCAAGGATTTTCCTCAAAAACAATATAGAATCATGCAGGAGTAACCCTCCTTAGTCATCACTACTGACCCACTCTCAGTTTGCGCTGGTGTATTTATCTGCAGAGACTCTGCCCTCTGCCTGGACTTTCTTAGGGGATGCACGATATTGGATTTTTTTGCAGATATATAACAACTCATTTGACCGATGACCGATACCAATTACTATACATCCACTTTTTTTACCAGCCAATTTTAGTGATCATCAAGTCTCTTCTGTAGTGGAATTAACATCATATCATGCATGCATACGTACATCACTATTGTGATGGCCCACCAGTAGATGGAGACATGAAATACAGTACTTTTTAATGTATGTAATATTCATTCATTGTGCAAAATAAGAAAAAACATGTTGGCCAGTTCTGATAATTCATTTTAAAGCCTTTATTGGCCAATATTGATGACATGCCAATAATATTGTGCATCTCAAATTTTCCTGGTCCAGTTCCTGGTCACTGTGCGCAAGTGAGGTTGGGACCTAATAAAAAATGTAGCGATCAGGTGCTAGACTGGTAGCTGCATGCTAGGGACTGGTCCATTTTTTGAAAGCCCGCTCCTGTCCATACTGGTAAAGCTCAGTACGAGAACTGACCTGGTGCCTGTCATTATATCTAAGTCAAAGCCGTGCCTGCTGACACCCGTCTGTAAAAGTCCTGTGACCCAACCACTGGCTGTGGTTGATAGTGGGATGGTGAAAACATTTTAGCATGCTCCTTCCACCACCATAAAACCTTTGAAGGATCCTCCTTGGGTGTCTTAAACTCAGTGTAGGCTGCCACCTTATCCTCGGGCTAAAAAAGTTTCATGGCTGGAGTCCTCCACGCTGGTGACCAATGTGACGAGTTAAAGGTTTAACTTGTGTCACTGACTTACAATATAAATGGAATTGCGGCTTGATAATAGTGATTTAGATGTCAAAATATTACACATATACTGCACATTTCATTTGTTTTATTCTGAAAAATAAAATATGTATTTTTGTTCTCACTCGCTGCCTGCCATTGAGAAGTTCATTTTTACCTCTGCCCATATATATATACATATATATATATATATATGTATATATATATATATATATATATATGTATATATATACATATATATATATATATATATATATGTATATATATATGTGTGTGTGTGTGTGTGTGTGTGTGTGTGTGTGTATGTATATGTGTGTGTGTGTGTGTGTGTGTGTGTGTGTGTGTGTGTATATATATATATATATATATATATATATATATACAGTACAGGCCAAAAGTTTGGACACACCTTCTCATTCAATGCGTTTTCTTTATTTTCATGACTATTTACATTGTAGATTCTCACTGAAGGCATCAAAACTATGAATGAACACAGTGGAGTTATGTACTTAACAAAAAAAGGTGAAATAACTGAAAACATGTTTTATATTCTAGTTTCTTCAAAATACCCATCCTTTGCTCTGATTACTGCTTTGCACACTCTTGGCATTCTCTCCATGAGCTTCAAGAGGTAGTCACCTGAAATGGTTTTCACTTCACAGGTGTGCCTTATCAGGGTTAATTAGTGGAATTTCTTGCTTTATCAATGGGGTTGGGACCATCAGTTGTGTTGTGCAGAAGTCAGGTTAATACACAGCCGACAGCCCTATTGGACAACTGTTAAAATTCATATTATGGCAAGAACCAATCAGCTAACTAAAGAAAAATGAGTGGCCATCATTACTTTAAGAAATGAAGGTCAGTCAGTCCGGAAAATTGCAAAAACTTTAAATGTGTCCCCAAGTGGAGTCCCAAAAACCATCAAGCACTACAACGAAACTGGCACACATGAGGACCGACCCAGGAAAGGAAGACCAAGAGTCACCTCTGCTTCTGAGGATAAGTTCATCCGAGTCACCAGCCTCAGAAATCGCAAGTTAACAGCAGCTCAGATCAGAGACCAGATGAATGCCACACAGAGTTCTAGCAGCAGACCCATCTCTAGAACAACTGTTAAGAGGAGACTGCACGAATCAGGCCTTCATGGTCAAATAGCTGCTAGGAAACCACTGCTAAGGAGAGGCAACAAGCAGAAGAGATTTGTTTGGGCCAAGAAACACAAGGAATGGACATTAAACCAGTGGAAATCTGTGCTTTGGTCTGATGAGTCCAAATTTGAGATCTTTGGTTCCAACCGCCGTGTCTTTGTGAGACGCAGAAAAGGTGAACAGATGGATTCCACATGCCTGGTTCCCACTGTGAAGCATGGAGGAGGAGATGTGATGGTGTGGGGGTGTTTTGCTGGTGACACTGTTGGGGATTTATTCAAAATTGAAGGCACACTGAACCAGCATGGCTACCACAGCATCCTGCAGCGACATGCCATCCAATCCGGTTTGCGTTTAGTTGGACGATCATTTATTTTTCAACAGGACAATGACCCCAAACACACCTCCAGGCTGTGTAAGGGCTATTTGACCAAGAAGGAGAGTGATGGAGTGCTGCGGCAGATGACCTGGCTTCCACAGTCACCGGACCTGAACCCAATCGAGATGGTTTGGACCGCAGAGTGAAGGCAAAGGGGCCAACAAGTGCTAAACACCTCTGGGAACTCCTTCAAGACTGTTGGAAAACCATTTCAGGTGACTACTTCTTGAAGCTCATCGAGAGAATGCCAAGAGTGTGCAAAGCAGTAATCAGAGCAAAAGGTGGCTATTTTGAAGAAACTAGAATATAAAACATGTTTTCAGTTAGTTCACCTTTTTTTGTTAAGTACATAACTCCACATGTGTTCATTCATAGTTTTGATGCCTTCAGTGAGAATCTACAATGTAAATAGTCATGAAAATAAAGAAAACGCATTGAATGAGAAGGTGTGTCCAAACTTTTGGCCTGTGTATATATATATATATATATATATATATATATGTATGTATGTATGTATGTATGTGTATATATATATATATATATATATATATATATATATATATATATATATTATATATATATATATGTATATATATATGTATATATGTATATATATATATATGTATATATATGTATATATATATATATATATGTATATATATATATATATATATATATATATATATATATATATATATATGTATATGTATGTATACATATATATATATATATATATATATATATATATATATATATATATATATATATATATATATATATATATATATATATATGTATGTATACATATATATATATATATATATATATGTATGTGTGTATATATATATATATATATATATATATATATATATATATATGTATATATGTATATGTGTGTATATATATATATATATATATATATATATATATATGTATATAAACATATTTTTACCTATTACTCAGCTTTTTGCGGGTTACCTGTTGGGCAGCAGCAGCAGCCAGTGCAGGGGAAATTATGAAAATCATGGACACAGCACAAAAAACATACAAATATTGTGAGGTGAAATGCCAAGCAGACAAAGCTTGTTCCAAAGCAAGAGTAATTCTGGGGTTGGGTTCACTTTCACCGGGGATCGTGTTTACAAACAGGAACAACAGTTCCTGTATAGTGTACCTTTAAGTAGCTAGTTAAGCAGCTAGCTAGTTCATGTCATCAAATTCACTGTACATCATAATGTTGTTAATGTATTCTGCAAATATAATGGAACTACACATCTCTGTATGTATCAGAGTCCAAACCTCTTTTGACCTTTTAAATTGTGCACTAATGGTCACTCTGTAGAAGAGTTAACCATTGCAGAGCAGGCTGGTGGTAGGGAGTATAGATGGGTGGCTCTGTCTGTTGAGAAGGTGAAATCATCATTGTTAAGAGAACACATTAGAAAACCTGCTTATAGATAACGGTTATTTTGTGGAGACTGATGGTGAATTATTAGTGGTTGCACCACTAAAAGTGCAAGAAGAGCTTTTGCTTGATCTGATAGTTTACTCTCCTGTCTACAGACTATGCCCACAATGTCAACATGTCAGAATCAGAGTTTGGAACCAACGGCTCAGATAGAGGTAAGTCACTTACACTATCTGACTTTCATTTTTAATTTCATTGTAGATGTGGGTTTTAGCAGTGGTCACATTGGGCCTCATTTACAAACACTGTGATTGCACAAATCTGTGATTAAATTGTGGACATAAACATTTTACACACAAATCTGGGATTTATTAATATTTTCTCACCTGAATTTGTTCATATTCTGCAAACACATTTAGAACTGCCTCACTTAATTTAACATGTATTGCTTTAATGTTAAATAGTACATTGACTGAACCTGTATAGCGCCTCTCTAGTCTTCCGACCACTGAAAGCGCTTTTACACTACAGGTCACATTCACCCATTCCCACACATTCAGATACTGGTGGCCGAGGCTGCCATACATGGTGCCATCTGCTACTCAGTTACCATTTACACACTCTCACACACCGATGGAACAGCCATCAGGAGCAATTTGGTGCTCAGTATCTTGCTTCGATATGCGGACTGGAGAAACCACGGATCGAACAGCTGATCTCCTGATTAGTGCTGCTGCTCTACCTCTGAGCCACAGCCACAATATGACAATGTCATCTACATAATATTATGTTTGGAGATGGACTAAAAAAGCCAAGGTCGGTGTCGGCAACATGAAGGGGATCATGTTTCAGGAGATGGGTGGGGCAGAGTGGCGCATTCTGTTTCTTTACAACTAAGTTCATGTTTTTTTTTTTTTGAGGTGACAAGAAGAGATGTAGCAAGAAAATGAAAACTGCACTAACATGGCAACATTTGGATTTGAAGCCAACACAAGAGGTGTCCTAAATGTGCGAGGCAGCTCTGCCGTCGTGAGCTTTACTTTTGTCAGACAGTGTGTTTATATTTATATTAGTCGACAATGGCTGAGGAACAACTAAAGATTTCACTGTGTTTCTCTCACATATTGAAGTCAAAGCAAATAAAGACAAGGGCAGGTTGTGTTAGAAAACAAAATTCTAAATTCTTTGGAGTGTATGCTTTTGGTAATGATGGGTAACCTGGAATGTTTTTCTGGGGACGGACAAGTCCGTTTACATTTGTGAAATGGCCAGTACTTGTCTTTTGCTAATGAATTGAGTTTTTTTTATTTTTTGTCAAACAAATTGGTACAGTTCCTCTTCTGCTTGCACTTTTTCAAAATCTTAACCGTTATTTGTGGTCCCTTGATGTAAATGATTCATGAAAATTCTACAATTAATTATTATAGCTGCTGCGCAGCGATGGGTCGGGTCCGGGCATTTTTAGGCAATTCTGAGCAACAAGCAGAAAAATAGAAAGACATCAAGGAAGTTGATATTACAATCTGCATTTAGCATCAGCTGAGTCATTTTGCAGGTTGCATCATCTGGAAATTGTATTGCAGCAATTGAAAAGTAAAAGTGGTTGAATATTGGAATAAATTTGCAAAGTACACTTTTGTATCAGTGGAACATTTGTTTCTCAAAGACTCTTTGTAGTTTTGATGTGTCATACCCATCCCCCTTGTTGGGTCTTGAACCCAGAGTCCTTGGCATTGTGATCCAGCTCCTAACTCACTGAGCTAATCATCTGGAAGTGAGACCTGGTGTGTGGCTTCTCAAATAGACTCAGGAAGTCACCACCCGGGCTGCAGTTGTTGGGGCAAATTTCAAAAATAGTCAAAATGTCACAAATTCTATTATCTAAACAAAAATCTGACAATACATAAATTGCATCCAGACAGCATGGACATGTTGGTGATTTGTTTTTAATGATAAGTGTTTTGCTTGACAAGAGAAAATGTGATGTTTAAAAATGCCACTTTTACATTGACTCCAGTTGTTCCCATGAGAGCAGAATTCAAAATGTTCTAGAAAATTCAGTTTTGGAGATAAAATTCTGATATTTGTCAAACTTCATCAACCACGACTCCAAAATATTGTTAGTTTTTTTTCAGGAAGATTGAAAATGTATTTAGCAAGAATTGGATGGTATATGTTTACAGTAGTGTTTACAGTCAAACGTTTTCATGCACTGTAGGCTCAATTTTTGATAAATCAAAAATCCGAGAAACAAGTTTTGTGGAGGACAGTCTGGAGATGCTCTCTAGCAAGTTTGGTGACAATTGAGCAAAAATTGTGGGAGGAGATACGTTTTATAAGTTTTACAGTTTCTGATGGACTTCATAATTTGTAAAGAGTCTAAATGGACAAAAGTTTCTGCAGTACTGGGGCTACATTGTGGTGAAGTTTCAAAAGTGTAGCATGTATCGTTGGTTTGGTAGGAATTGTTAAAGTTTTTAAATTTAAACATTTATTGTGCCCCCCCCAGGAGGGGGTGGCACATGTCCTTGGAGTTGAGTAAATCTGGCATGGGGTCGGACATTTCTGTAAAGTTTGGTGAGTTTTTGCCCATGGGAAGTATGATTTCCTCGGAAGAAGAAAGAAAGAAAGAAAGAAAGAAAGAAGAATTCTTCCGATTACAATAGGGTCCTTGGCTGCTTAGCAGCCAAGGACCCTAATGACAATATGTATTTCAGAAATATTTTTGTATAGGTATTAGGGTTTGGAATAACCACAGGACCATGATATGATATGACACGATGCTATATTATCACGATACTTAGGTCAGGATACAATAATATTGTGATATTAAATGTATTGCGATTTGCAGAGTATTGCGATACATTGCGATTTTTCAAATAAAATGTGATGTAAAGCAGACAGACTGACCGACCAATGTCGCATGCACCTGACATACTGAACGGTTAGCGGATTTAATACGCTCTGCGAGGCCAGATTAAGCGTGTGAAGGAAACACTTCACATGGAGGTATACTACAACCAGAATCCCCCATTCTTGCGCTGCATTTTGCAGGAGGTCTGCAGTGTTTGCTACGGTGTGACTTTCGTGTACTGTTGTTGTTTGGAGAATGTGAGACAGCAGTAGCCAGTTCTCTGCAAGATAATGTGCCGTTATAGTCACATATAAATAAACTGACCTTAAAGTTCAGGCGTCACAAGTTAATGCCGCCCCTCCTGCTGTACTCCAAGATTCCTCAACTTTATGCTTCACTTCTCTGTAAAGCTTGGGTACAGCTGTGTTGGTGGAAACATGTAGGGACGGAGTCACATACCTTGGTGCCAGTGATTTTTTAGCATGTAGCAAAAACCTTTGGTTTCAACAACGCTGTATGAATGCAGATCTTTGCACATGAAGTCGGTGACGGATGGTTTTCTTTTTTTTTGTTTTAGCTCTCTCTGAGTTGGATGGTGGGTTTGTCAAGCTAAGTGTGTCCAGTGACAGTTGATTTTTTTGACAGTGGGTTTAGTGTTAGCTTGGCCATTAGCAGCTAATGCTATCTCTGGATTTTGACCGATTATTTTCATATGACACTGCTTGCAAATCGCACGTATCATATGTCCTACTTTCTTTCTATGTAAAAAAAATCCCAAGTAAGTCCAGAAGTTTGATTTAAACTCCAGTGCTGCATTTCTGATTTCTTTCTGGGGTGCCTCCATCTTTGTTTTGATGAACGCCCTGCCAAATGCCCCAGGAAAAAAAAAACATTAGCACCATCTAGTGGACCAAAAAAAACCCAGTTGATTTATTATTCCAGTACCAAAAGTTGTATTAAGATGTGTATTTGCAAAAATGAATAATGTATATGATAAAGATGCTCGGCGTCTGTATATCGATACAATATTGCCACGCAAAATATTGCGATAGTATGCTGTATCGTTTCCCCCCCACCCCACCCCTAATAGGTATCAATGTCAGAAATGCTATATTTGTTTATGCTTCTCTGTCAGTGAAGGTATCACTACCATCTTGTAAGATTCACTAACTACATTCTGAAAAATCCTTTATTTTATGTAGGTGAATGTACTTGTGTATGTTGGTGTCACCCGCATTTCTGGACTCCACACTTCTCTTATTTGAAGAAATGACAGGCTGTTTCCTAAATCACAAATAAGGACAAAAAAAACCAAAAACTATTTTAGTAAGTAAACTGACTGCCCTGGTAATGCTTTGGTGATTTGTTCAACAGTCATCTGTCCATACCCAAACACTGACCCTCAAGGGAACTACACTGTCTGCACACTGTACCTCAGTACCAATGGAAATGATACGTCTGATGTCAGCTCTTTTGAACGCTGGTGGAGTAAAACCAACACCATCCCCCTTTACCTCATCATTCTGCTGCTGCCTCTGCTCTGCTTCCGTTCAGCCTCCTTCTTCGCAAGGTTCACCTTCTTGGGTAAGACAGAACAAGAGCAATGATATAAACAGTGGATAGCAGTGTATGTCATAAGACAAATGGCTTGGGCATTTTGCCACCAGAATTTCTTTCTAATTCACTGTTGGTGTTTTCAAACTCAGCACAGTTCACAGTTGAGTTTTGAAACATCATCCGTGACCTGGGGAACACCAGATGCTCCTCTTTAGATCTTTGATTTCCTTTAAATCCTAGCAAAAGGTTAAAGCTGCCATGATTGATTTTTGGCAGCCAGGTAGTCACCAGTTCACTGGATTTCTGATTGAAACATACTTTACTCCTCTAACCTAACAACTGACTGCAGGTGTACGAGATAAGCAAGCAAATCAGCCAGCATACTAGAGCTAGAGAGTTTCTGAATAGGCCCCTGGATTTTCTTATGAATTTGCTGTGTGCTGCATCAGTCATCCATTCTTGTTGTCTTGTTCCATCTTGTCCAGGCACCATTTCGGTGGTCTACCTGATTGTGCTGGTCACTGTTAAAGCTGTCCGCCTCGGCTTCCACCTGGAGTTCCACTGGTTTGACACAAGCAATTTCTATGTTCCAGGTAAACCTCACAAGTAGGCAGATATTAGTTATTGCTTGAAGTTAAGATTGTAAAGGGCCATTCCTGTGACACTGTAGCATTCATCCCTTTAACAACTTTAGATGTATAAGCCCCTTTTATACAATGTTACTGACTAATAGGGGTGGGAATCACCAGAGGCTCCATGATTCGATATTATCATACTACAATACAGTAATGATACAAATTAATGCAATTTCAAATGTGTTTCAGTATGCTCAGTATTGTGATAAAATACATTGTGATTTATTACCTATTTTCAACTGTAAATAATGTCCACAAAGGGAAATGTTGTCAACATCTGTTTTTATCTATTAAGACCATTTTCAACCTGATCATCTCACTTCAGCCATTTTTTTTCAGCAATATGTATTTAGTGGACTCACTGTGTGATGATACAGTATTGCCACACAAAAATATTGTGATGCTATGCTGTATAGTCCCCCCCCAACCTCTACTGATTAATGAGTGGAACAGCTTTATGGCTGTGCAAGAATGTGAATCTGGTGAGTTAGCCAAAAAAGACATTCTAGGTTTTTATTATCTATTATCAATTCCTCAATAGATTTTTTATGCCTCTGTGCCAGTGATAGCTGTGACCAGAGGCATTATGTTTTTGGGTTGTCCATCCCATTCATGTGACTGCAATGTCTCAAGAACACCTTGAGAGAATTTCTTTAAATTTGGTACAAACGTCCACCTGGACTCAAGAATGAACTGATAAGAATTTGGTAGTTAAAGGTCAGGGTCACTCTGACCTGAAAAACATGTTTTTGGCCATAACTCAAGAGTTCATACAGTCTCATACATGAAATTTTTTTGTCAGTTCTTTGGTTGATGCCCAACTCTTCTAGAAAGACCAACTATTACTGACCCAGATTGTTATGCAGTTTAATAATATCATAGTGAATAAAATCTTCCTTACTTTTTCCCTAGCTCCACCATCTTGCCAAATAATTCTCTCTCTCCCTCCCTAATAACTTTTATAATAATCAGCAGATTGACATTAAAATGTACTCTTCCCACCCACAGGATGAACCTTTCCCATTTTGGCCACTCCTTGAGCTTTCCTCTATTACCGTCCCACGGCCAAAATAATAACTTATGCATGCAATGGACCTTATATTCTGAAAATCACAATGTTATTAAATGTGGACGCAAAGCTTAAATCCTTTTGATTGTAGGAGGTAATGAACATTGCAACCACTAGGAGCACTAGTGTAGTTTTTGTTTCTATAAAGCAGCAAATATATCATTTCTGTTTTCTTGGTTCTTTTCAGAGTTCAGACTGCTCTTCCCTCAGTTTACTGGTGTCCTCACTCTGGCCTTCTTCATTCACAACTGCATCATCACATTAATGAAGAATAACAGACACCAAGAGAACAATGTGAGCTTTATTTACCCATGCTCCTACATAGCTTCACACACTGCAAACATATGAATTAACTGCACTAATCTGGTCTTTGCTGACTCTGTGTAGATAGTATGCTTCAGTCTCATAAGTTGTTTCTTGTGAATTACGTGAGTTGGTACCTTTTGATGTTCGATTCAGAAACAGGAACATAAAACATAAAATATCAACTACATTTATTGACTTCAGAAAACAGTAAGTACAGTGCTGCCAAGCCTTATGTGGATGTGCTTGTGTGTTTTTAGGTGCGGGACCTGTCTGTGGCCTATCTTCTCGTAGGGCTGACCTATCTGTATGTGGGAGTGTTGATCTTTGCTGCCTTTCCCTCACCTCCTCTCTCCAAAGACTGCCTTGAACCAGTGAGACTTACACTTCAGTTTTCTTTTCTTTTTTCTTCAGAGTCTTATTTTGATGGGTTTTTTTTTTGCCACTCCGTCGACTGTAGGCATAATGTTTCCGGGTTGTTTGTCCGTCCGTCCGTTCGCACATACACATGTACATCATTCCCATCCTTGTGAACGCATACCTAAAAAACACTCTAAGGGAATGTCTTCAAATTTGGTACAAATGGCCACTTGGACTCAACAATAAAGTGATTACTTTTTAGTGGTCATAGGTCAAAGGTCGAGGTCACTGTGACCTTGTCTGTCTCATTCTTGTGAACAAGATATATCAAGATTGCTTCGAGGGAATTTCTTCAAATTTGGCAGAAACTTCCACTTGGACTGAATGATAAACTGATTAGATTTTGGTGGTCAAAGGTCAAGGTCACTGTGACCTTGTCTGTGTCATTCTTGGGAATGTGAACACCTGAAGGGAATTTGACTGAAGAACAAATTGATCAGAATTTTGTGGTCAAAGGTCAAGTACAGTGTGACCTCACAAAATATATTTTTAGCCATAACTCAAGAATTCATATGCTAATTATGACAAAACATCACACAAATGTCTAACAGGATAAAATAATTAAGCAATGGCATTTTATATCCAAAAGGTCAAAGGTCAAATTCACTGTGACATCATTATGTTGGCCATTACCCAACATCATACATCAGGAACAGAAGGGGAGACATTTGGTCAGATACTGAACTGGTGACACTAATCTTGGGTGACCACCTTGAAACTGTGCTAATTGTATAGATCTTTTGTGCTGTCGGGGGAAAGATGTGTGAGAAGTATCCATGTTTTTGCAGACATGGATGTGAAATGTAAGAGAGACTTGGCTGTCACACAGAGGCACACAGCCTCGGGGTGGTAATTGTTTTTGTGAAATAAACTTGAAGTCTCACAATAACTTGACTTTGGTCAAAATCAAGAGTTGGTTTTGGTGCAGGTCCAGATCCAGTAGTGCCACTGTTTCACCATTTAGCCTCTGGTTGAGGCAGAGGCAGATTTATTTTTTCCTTGTATTTAAAGATTAAGGTATTCTCTAAAAACATAACTTTGAAAAGTCAGTCAGCATAATTGTCTACCTGTGTGTTTTTGGATGCATGTTTGGATTTAGATATTTACTTTGAACCTCTAGTATTGAGTAACACTTGCCATTATATTACATATAATAACAAATGGATTCAATTTACTTTACAGTAACTTTATTCTGCAATTCTGATAATATAGTCTTGTTGACAAAGAAAATGTAACAGTTCATGACATTTTTAACAAGTATAAAAGCAAGAAGTGTTTTGGAAGAACTGATCAGGATTGGAGAACAACACAGTACTTGAAAATAGTTACAAATGTGGCCATAAAGTCACATTATTATTTACCCTGACTAGTTTTCTGACAGATTTGTCAGATCAACCCCACATTGCAACCCCTTCACTGCTTTCTTCTTTCCTACAGAACTTCCTAGATAACTTCCCCAGCAGCGATGTGTTGGTGTTTGTGGCTCGGACTTTCCTCTTATTCCAGATGATCACAGTCTACCCCCTGCTGGGATACTTGGTGCGGGTCCAAATGATGGGCCAGATCTTTGGCAGCCATTACCCCAGGTAGTACTTAAGGGTACTATCGCTGAAATTTTTGTCTTGTCATTTCTGTGAAAGTAGATCTGCACAGCGGGATAACTGGTCTTTTTTAAAACAATGTCTTTGAATTTTAACGAAGCCTTGAAGTATTGTAAAATATTACTATTACTAATTTAGACTGAATGGCAGTTTGGTTACTGCTCCATTAAAGTAGCACAGTATTCTCTCTAATGCATGTATTCTAATGCATGGCTGGATCATCCAAATAGTGACTAATAGATTTACATGACAGTAATTTACCACACAAAACTGCAGCTATACATTTTATGTGAAGCATAATGAATAGTGAATTAGTGAAGCAGTTAATGTCAAACAAGCAGGATGAAACTAACATTTAAAAAAAAAAAAAAACTTAAATAACAACAAAAGCTGTTAAGTATGTTTAGTTTGGCTTAAATAAACCTGCACCCTTTTGGAATTCAGAGAAAGGTTTACATTGATTACAGAGGAACTCTGTGAAAAAAGTGTCAGTGTCCTGTGTAGTAAGTCTGCTATCTTTCAGCAAAGGTTTTTACATTGTCTTTCTTTAGTTTCCTTCACGTTCTGGTACTGAACATCTTAATTGTTGGAGCTGGTGTCCTGATAGCCAGGTTTTATCCCAATATCGGATCCATCATAAGGTATGTTTTAAAGTGTTTTCATATTGGCATATATAGTATGATAGCTAATAGTTAGGGATGTCTCGGTCAAGTTTTAATTGGCCCTGAATCCGATCCAAGTCATTTAATCTTAAGAATCTGCCGATACCAAGTCTCAAACTGATACTTCTACTGTCCAAGATAAAACAGCTGCACAGTACACAATTAAAGTACTTAAAAGTTATTAAAATCAATGTAAAGCCCCGTTTCCACTTAACACTTGTGGCATGGTAAAGTAACCCTTCAGACATGGTACCTAGACCCCAGCGTTTCCACCACAGACAGTACTGTTAAATGTGGGCGGGGTTGTTGTCACTCACTGCTCCATCCAGTAGTCACTGTATTTCCTCATCACTGGTGACACAGATGGAAGTCTGCACCTCATTTATCGTCCACCGAAGGAGGCTGCACGCTGACATTTTCTGAACTAAATAAAACAGGCTGCAGTGAGTCTCTCTCTCTGGGATACTTACAAATAGTGGGTTTGTGCATTACGTCCCTCCAAGGCAAGCTCGGGGGTTAAGTGTTGCCCAAGGGAACTGCGCCCGTCTTTTTTTTTGACTGAGCTTCAGAATATATGCAGTTCATGTAACCCGGTTGAAATTAGTATAGCTTGAAGATCCACTCATTTCTAAAAGTGTATGTCACATAAAAACTAAAGTAATGGTCAAAATTGTCACAGTGTCTTGATTTATTCGTGTCATCAGCTCATGCATTCAGTAACATTACAAGTTAACATTCCACCTTTGAAGTTGCCAGCAGTTGGGCCAGTGAATTAAGTTTCTTTTCTCTGACTACAGCTGCTGCGAGAGGCAGCAAAACATCATTTTTCATTTTATAGTTACAGTCTACTAATAAAACTCTCCACAATATGAACAGTGGTTACATGAGCTTCAAAACCACTCACAACTCAGACCTGAGCAGAGTGACTGTTTGCTATTAACTAATCAACTGACTGCAGTGTTCACAGCTCCACCTGTGTGGAAACGGAAAAAAGCGTACCAATCTGAACTGTATTGTACCGCACTGCTCGGTGGAAACAGGGCTTAATGTATAGCCTGTGCTTGACAACTGAATAGCTCTGTAATGCATTTAAAAAAATCTCTGAATCCAAGCTGTTCGATAATGTTTATTTTTATGCTTCTGGAGGCATTATGCTTTCGGGTTGTCTGACTGTCTGTCTGTCCGTCCTTCTATCCCATTCTTGTGTACGTAATATCTCAAAAACACCTTTAGGGAATTTAATTTAATTTTTTTTAAATTTTGCATGAAACTTTACTTAGACTCAACAATGAACTGATATGGTTTTGGTGGTCTAATGTCATGGTCACTTTGACCTTGTCTGTCTCATTCTCATGAATACGATATCTCAACAACACCTTAAGGGAATTTCTTCGCATTTGGCACAAAGGTGACTTAGACTCGAGAATAAACTGATTAGATTTTAGTGATCAAAGGTCAAGGTCACTGTGACCTTGCATCCATCTCGGTCTTGTAATGTAATATCTCAAAAACAACTTAGGAAGTTTCTTCAAATTTGACACAAACATCCACTAGGACTGAAGAATAAACTGATCAGAATGTTGTGGTGGAAGGTCAAAGGTCAAGGGCGGTGTGACCTCACAAAATAGGTTTTTGATCATAGTTCAAGAAATTATACCCTAATTGACAAAGGTTCACACAAATGTCTAATTGGATAAAATAATTGATGACATTTTATATCCAAAAGGTCAAAGGCCAGCTTTACTCTGACATCATAATGTTCTGTATAAAAAAACTTTTCCGGATGTTAGTTAGCGCCATATCTCAGGAACAGAAGGGGAGACAGTTGGTCAGATACTGAATTGATGACACTAATCTTGGATGTCGACCTTGAAACTATGCTGATTGTATAAGTGTTGGGGGGAAGGTGTGTGTGAAGCATCCATGTTTTCACAGACATTGATGTAAACTGTAAGAGAAACTTGACTGTGGTGGAGGCATACAACCATGGGGCTGTAACTCTAGTTGAGGATTGTCTATAGGATGCTCTCTAAGTCATCAGTTAAAAGCACTACTTGAGCTACTGTGAAACTTTAAACTGTGCTTTGTACTGATGCTAACTTTGTCTCTCTGTGCAGGTTTTCTGGGGCAACATGTGGCCTGGCTTTGGTGTTTGTCTTTCCTGCTTTAGTCCACATGATCTCCATGAAGAGACAGGGGGCGCTCCGCTGGCCGTCAGCCCTCTTCCACAGTTTCCTGATTGTGCTGGGTGGGGCCAACCTGCTGGCTCAGTTCTTCATGTAGAGAAGCAGTCAGACACAGACACTCTAAACGGTTGCTACTCTAAACTTTCTGCATGATACTGTTGATTATTTTTGCCTAGACTGATCCCAGACCTGTCTAGCCAAGTCATACAGACACCTTGTAAGCTGTGTTTAAGCTTCTTGATAACTTCAGCAGCAAGCTGGCCAGAATATTTGGGAGTATGAGCTATTCAGTACTTGTTATTGCAGGTTTAAATGTGTTACATGAGAAGCTTTACAGATGGATTTTATGATCACATATTGTCGTGCTGACACCATGGAATCATTTTATTAACTCTGTGATTATGTAAACTGTTGTATCTGTTTTTAGGAGAGCCATTTTGTGTAATTTTTTTTTAAGAAACCTTTGGCACATTCTTTTAATTTTTATGAGCAGCGTTGATTTACCTGTTTGACATGTTTACATGATGGCTATTTTTGAGGTACTGCGCCCCTGTATTTTACTAATGATAGGATAGACAAAGGGAATATGTGTGTGAAAATAAACCATATCAGCTTTCCTCTTCCTGTTTTTGCTTTTAACAAGAAAAGATTAGAACTTTATTTATCCTAAGGAAAATTTGTTAGGCAACAGTAGCAGTACTAAGTAGGAAAGATCGCAAATACATAGAGTGAGATTATAAAATTAAATTTTATAATTAAATTATGAAATTAAAATTAAAAAGGTGCACATTTAAAATATACACAATGAAAAAAATCTAAACAGGTTTACAGTAAGGATCAGAGTTGGTGGGTTGCATATACAGTATGTATGTATCGTTAAAATTGGAAGTACAGGTAAATGTGAATGATTATGTCCGTCATGTAATGTTCAAATATTGCACATTGGCATGCCTCTGCTATCCAGCTCTCTCTGTTTGAGGTAAACAAGTTGTGCAGTTTTATTTACTGCTGAAGGTGCTCCTGTATGTGACCAGGCTTTATTATTGTAAACTAAAACTAAACCAAAAATAGATGCGAAAAAACAACACTTTTTTTTTTTTAACTCAAATCAAAATAAAAACTAGGCTTTACAAAAACAACAAAAATGATAAAGTGTATTTACAAACTAACTGGGATGTCTACATGACTGTGGGTCAGTTGCCTTTATAAAATGTGCTTGTATTTACATACCTGTTCTAAACCTCTTAAATCATGCCCCTGACCAATACCTACCATATAATAATGACAATAATACTTAAAATTACCACTGGCATAAGGTAGTCATGATGGGCGCCAGTCCACATTACTATGACGGGGCCCTAGTGCCAAATTTTGTGTCTGAACTATCCCCCATATATCCTAGCATCTCATCACATGATCAAATAAAGACTTTATGCTGGGGAGCATCAACATGTACTTTACCCAGCAGTTATCTTTGTATCTGTAAATGACAAAAAATACCAAAGAAAATAAATGGTTTATTTAACTGAGCAGTGTTTTTATATACGTAGTTAATTTATAGTTTTTGGAGGTTATGTAGAATAAGCATTGTGCTAAAAATTGCTACTGACTCTGTCTTCTTAGCCTTTTTGAGGGCATAAATAACACATGGCACTACCTTCAGTTTAACGTGACTTCTTATGTAATTACAGTTGTATTTTTGAGAAGGTAATCTGAGTCACTCCCAAGGACCTATCATTCTCCCAACCCAACTCTCTACAACAACAGCAACAATGGCTTTACCCTATGGAGTTAGATTAGTCTCAATATTAATAAATGCACACAGAAGGATTCACAAATACATGTTAAGATTTATATATAAATGACTCTCTCCACACAAATATTTTCAATGCACACACATATTTGGCATTTTATATAAAGGTAAAAAAAATCCACAAATAACCAAAAAAGTTTCACAAATGTATTTCTGATGCACACACAAATATTTATTGTTTTAAATATATGCAATAAAAATCCACAAATATATGTATTTTTATATAATTTATTTATTTATATATTGTATTTAAAACGTATTTGCAATTTTCATCAAAACATTTGTGGATGTTGATACATTCAAATACAAATGCTTTTATTTTGTGAACCTCTGCGCATTTGTGTGCAAATATTTTTGAGACTCCCCTGACGTGACCCGATCCACAAATGCATTTTTTCTACCAAGGGGATATAGGTAGCCAATCAGATGTCTCCTTCCTCTTCAGCCAATCACATGAGCGTCCCGCTACCACCCCCACGTGGGGTATGTTTTAACGTCGTAATGTCAGAGGGTGGCAATTATGCACAACTACATTGTTTGCCGACCGCCAAATTAATAAGGACGAGAAGAGGAAGAAGCAGCAGAAAGCGGTCAAAGCAGAGCCCCGGGTCAATGGTCAAGAGGTCTAGTTTGCAGCATGGCGGCCGACGATCGTGCACCTGTAAGTGTATCCACTTGTTGTAAATCATGACTCTTTATTGAATTAGGGTTACAGGATTACAGGGTTGTACACGGACCGAGGGGATCCCGCTGTGCTTTAACGTAACGTTGCGCTTTAACATGTATCTTAAGGCTAACTCTTACGTTAGCGTCAGTTACACGGTGCAATTATACCAACTAAGCAAGTTTCAGATAGGCCTAATTTGCTAACTAACTGGGCTACCACACACTTTAGTAAAACAAATCACTAATAATTCAATAAAGAGTCATGATTTACAACAAGTGGATACACTTACAGGTGCACGATCGTCGGCCGCCATGCTGCAAACTAGACCTCTTGACCATTGACCCGGGACTCTGCTTTGACCGCTTTCTGCTGCTGCTGCTTCTTCTCATCCTTATTAATTTGGCGGTCGGCAAACAATGTAGTTGTGCATTACTGCCACCCTCTGACACTACGACGTTAAAACATACCCCACGTGGGGGTGGTAGCGGGACGCTCATGTGATTGGCTGAAGAGGAAGGAGACATCTGATTGGCTACCTATATCCCCTTGGTAGAAAAAAATGCATTTGTGGATCGGGTCACGTCAGGGGAGTTTCAAAAATATTCACACACAAATGCGCAGAGGTTCACAAAATAAAAGCATTTGTATATGAATGTATCAACATCCACATATGTTTTGATGAAAATTGCAAATACGTTTTAAATACAATATATAAATAAATAAATTATATAAAAATACATATATTTGTGGATTTTTATTGCATATATTTAAAACAATAAATATTTGTGTGTGCATCAGAAATACATTTGTGAAACTTTTTTGGTTATTTGTGGATTTTTTTTTACCTTTATATAAAATGCCAAATATATGTGTGTGCATTGAAAATATTTGTGTGGAGAGAGTCATTTATATATAAATCTTAACATGTATTTGTGAATCCTTCTGTGTGCATTTATTAATATTGAGACTAACTCCATATTACACAACCAAAGAATTTCTGAACAAACTGTCAGAAACTGTGGAAGGCGGGGCGCTCTGTCAAGTGCGACTCGGGGCAGCTCGCAAATGTTTGTCCATGTTGTTTGTTTTTTATCTCTACCTTTTCTATGTGTTATGTGTTCTATGTGTTAGGGCGCGAGCTGCCGCATTGAATTGCCCTTCAAGGGATAAATAAAGTTGTCTTGAATCTTGAATCTTGAAGAAACCATCTCAGTGAAGCTCAACTTCATGCTCATCGTTCAACATCAGGGTCTTGACCTGACAGCAGTTTGTCATCATAACCTTAAACTTGAGTGGGCATCTGCTCACTGCAATGGTGTCCTGCACTTTGGAGAAGTGTTCTCTTCACATCTGAATCCTGGTTTACACTGCATCGGCCAGAGAGCAGACAGTGTATATAGTGTCGTGGGCGAGCAGTTTGCCAACGTTGTGAACAGAGTGCTCCATGGCTGTGGTGGGGTTGTGGTTTGGTTGGCATAAGCTACAGACAGCAAGCACAGTTGCATTTTATTGATTGAAGTGAATGCACAGAGATACTGTGATGAGATCCTGACACCCATTGTCATGCCATTTATCTGCTGCTGTGACCTTATGCTGCAGCATGATGCAAGGATCTGCACACAATTCCTGGAAGGTAAAAACATCACAGTTCTAACTGGCCTGCATCACCGGGCATGTCACCCGTGGAGCATGTTTGGGATGCTCTGGATCTGCGTGCAAGACATCGTGTTCCAGTTCCTACCATTGAAAAGGAGTGGGCCAACAATCAACAACCTGATTGACACTATGTAAAGGAGATGTGTTGCACTGCAAGAGGCAAATGGTGCTACACCAGATACTGATTCTATATCCATGGCCAAAATAAGCATTTCTGTAGCTCTAGTTGTAAAAAAAATCTAATAATTTTTTCAAAAGATCAAACTGCACATTTTAGAGTGACCTTTTTGTGTTTGTAAACAGTGATGGCATATTTTGTGGGCAGAGCTGAACTGGTGGCAGAAAGGGATAGTAGTGGTGTTGGAGTGAGCACCAAGTAAAAGGTAAAAAGCACCATGACGTTTAATTTCTCATCAGATTGCAATGAGTTGCTTCCATATCCATGGGCTCATGATCTACATGAAGTAGAAAAAAAAAGTTTCGTCTCCGGTGAAGGGAATCTTGATATTTAGGCTACTCACTGCTGCTTGCTCAGTAAAGGAGTGCGTACGGCTTATGTGAACTGAATTATTTACAGGGTGACAGAAATATCATCATGAGGAATTATAAAAACTCACATTTGTCAAGCATGGTTGTGGCTTATTCCTTAATTAATAATTGTGGAGAAGTCCCCATATTGTAATGTTCAATAATCAGTCCGTTGGAGTATCTTCAGGGTTTGTACTTTAATAGGAGACATACTGGAGAACATACATGCATTGCAGCTTCCGTAAACACCCTCATGTAGGCACACGTGCTTAGCCTCTGCGCAGGCTTCCTTGAATCCGTGATCACTGCGCAACATTAACTAGTCCCTTTAAACTCATTACATTACACCTTCCCTCCTTCGAGTAATTAAAGATGCATTTAGGAAGATAAATCAAATTTAGGAAGCAGAAATCAAGTAGATGCTAAACCAATAAACTCTTCTGTAACAGACTAGTGAACAGGACAGAGCAATAATACTGACTCTTACCATCAGTGATGGGCAAGCTACATGGATGTTGTAGTGAGCTAAGCTACCAGTTACTCAGCAATAAATGAAGCTTCACTACACAAAAGCTACCACCCAGAAAAATGTAGTAAGCCAAGTTACACAGACACAGCAAAAGTAGTTCGCTACATGAGAAGCTACTTACCGGTAATTAAACCAACTCCACATAGTGATAATGATAATACTTAATTTGAGTTTAACCAATGTCATGCCAAGTGAATATTCTTGTGGTTACCTGCTAATTTAGTTAATCCAAAACAAAAGATTGCTGGAATTCCATTTACTTTATTAGGACATTCCTTAACAAGGAAACACTTCCCAAGACTTAAAAAAAATGCCTAAAATAATAATGTAGGCTAAGTACAGTATAAATGAAGACAACTGAAGAGGTCAAGTCATACAGCATAACAAAAAATTCACTGTAATTTAAAAAAACAAAATCACTTATCTCACACATAAATATTTCAAGCTGCTCTTGGAAGAAAATTGCTTGCCTCATTTTCCTCAAAAAATATTTGGTTTGAACATTAACCAGTTACTGGTATGACATGAAAGCTTCTTTTGACAGAGTAAGGCAACATAAAACACATTTGGTTGTTTCTGTGTGTGTGTGTGTGTGTGTGTGTGTGTGTGTGAGTGAGTGAGTGAGTGAGAGAGAGAGAGAGAGAGAAAGAGAGAGATTGACTGATTTTTAAACCACTTTTAATTTCTCAAAAATGTTACAAAGTCAATAGTACAAAACAAACAAAACTCAACAATGAAATGAAATGAAAAGAACATGAAATAAGTGAAACATCCTCAATTCAAAAAATGACCAAAAACCAGCTCATCATTCTTCACAGAACACAACACTTGTTTAAAGCACCAGATCTTTTCAAACTCATCCACATTATTTGTCAAAATATAGAAGTCGAAATCAGTTTTCAGCCGCACCTTTAACATACGTCTAAAAATAATCGTTGCATCAACATCAAACGGGTTTTCAAACTTGTTTTTCCGGCTGAGACAAATTGCCATTTTCGCTTGACCCAAAAGAAAATTTAAAAGCTGACATTTCATTTTCTTTTTCCTGTTGTACCTGTAACCCTGTATAAACATTTGGTGTGAGAAAACCTCATCGAACAAAGCAAACATGTGAGTCAAACTCTGAAACAGAGAGAAGAGCTGACCACACTCTGAGAAACAATGGAAAAGTGTCTCTCTCTGTGGACAGAAGGGGCAGCTGAGGGCCACACACCTCCACCAAACGGCCCAGTGTGAGGATTCTGGCTTCACACAGTTTCTGGAGTACGGTTGGTTCTGCTTCACAGCGGAGCCGAGTCCCATGAACCACCGGCTCCCTATGAAGCCAAAACACTGAGTCACATTTCTTCAGTCTCCTTACGGAACATTCCCCACACTTTGAACAGTCCTCGATAAAAGCATGGAAGGTTGTCCAACTTACACCCATTTAAATCCATTAGAAACAGCGACTCAGCTAGACCCACACCTATGGGTCTCCAGACCATGTCCACAGGTCCAGTCAGAAGTCTCTGAATGAACTGGAGCCTGAAAGCAGCCCCCCTGCTCGCCAAGTGGACAAGCCCATGGCCTCCTTCCTCCTTGGGCAGGAAGGACGCTCTGTGGGACGCAGTGCAGACGGTCCCAAAAGAAATCCACCATGACCACCTGCACTCTGGACAGCAGGTTTGAAGGAGGGTCCATACACGCCAGCCGGTGCCACAACATGGAGGACCAAGATGAACCCCCAGATATCTGAGTCCTCCACTCTTCCACACGAGGCCTCCAATTAAAACCAGCCCATTGATCAGTCCTTCACCTACTGCTAAGGCTTTGCTTTTTCTCCAGTTTAGCAGAGGAGAGTTTACTAAAGCTAACCACAGTTTCATTTAGAACATCAATATCATGTTGGTTTTTCACAAGGACAATGACATCATCAGCATATGCAGACAATTTGAAACAATTTCTACACCCAGGAAAAGAAATACCAGACAAAAGCGACCTTAATTTGTGCAAAAAAGGCTCTATGGCCAGAGAGTACAACATCCCAGACAGAGATCAGCCCTGTCTGACTCCCCTCTGAACTCTGAACGGAGCGCTTAAACCCCCATTAATCTTGAGTACACTCTCAATGTCACTGTACAAGACCTGGATCTGGGCTATAAAACCAGAGCTGAAACCAAAAGCCTGCAGCGTCTGCCACAGGTCAAAAGCCTTTTCTTGATCTAGAGAAATCAGACCAAGCTCACAGCCAAATGAACCAGAGAGGTCCAAAATGTCCCGAATTAGAGTTATGTTATCAGATATCAACCTGCTGGGCAGACAGTATGTTTGGTCCACATGAATGACCTGCTCCATCACTTTTCTCAGTCTTGTTGCCAACACTTTGGACAGCAGTTTATAGTCAATGCAGAGTAAAGACACAGGACGCCAGTTTTTAATGTCCTGCAGGTCTTCTTTCTTCGGGAGGAGGGTGAGGACAGCTCTCCTGCCACTAAGAGGCAACCTCCCCTTGCTCAGACTGTCTCTGAGAACAACCAAAAAATCTTCGCCTATGACGGGCCTGAAAGTCTTGTAAAAGTCTGCAGGAAGGCCGTTGATCCCAGGAGCCTTCCCGCTCTGCATACTCAGCAGGGCCTCCTGCAGCTCCTGAGCAGACAGCGGCACCTCCAGCTCTGCGTTATCCTCCTCAGAGACCTTAGGAAGGTCCTCATAGAAGGACAGCGCCACCTCTGGTTCGTCCTGGGACTCCGTCCTGTAGAGCTGCTGATAAAAACCAACAGCACACCGCCGAATAGCAGCTGACTCCTGCAGCAGCTGCCCAGTGTCAGACCGCAGAGAGTGTATCAGCCTCCTCTGGCCATTTTTACGTTCAAGACCGAAGAAAAAGTGAGAGGGAGCGTCCATTTTAACAACATTCTGAAACCGTGATCTAACCAAAGCACCCTAAACAGAAATACCCAGCAGGTCAGACAGAGCTGATTTCTTGCTTTTGAAAACTTCAGTGTGTTCTCGTTCTCCTGTGGTGTCTGCTAAAACCTGCAGCTCCACCACTTCTCTCTCTGGAGCGCTCATAGATCTGGCCATATCCTTTGTGACATTGAGAGTGTACTGTAGGCAAAGCTGCTTAATTTTGACTTTACCTACATCCCACCACTGCTGTAAGGAGACAAACTCAGATTTAGTTTGTCTGTAGTTCAGCCAAAAAGACTTTTCTGACAACACTGTCAGACAACAGAGAAATGTTGAAGTGAATATGCACTCTTACGTTTTACATCCTTTATAAAAATCGAGCACTGTACAAGGGAATGATCAGAAATACCAACCGGACTTATAGCACAACTTTTAAATACATTAATATGATGTTCAAAACAATACACACGGTCAAGTCTGGCCAGGGATAATGAGTTATCTCTGGAGTGAACCCAGGTGTACTGCTGCTGACTTTTATGGAAATATCACATAAGTCAAAAGTTTCCACAAGCTGAACAAGACACCTTCTAGAGGCAGCGTGAGGTTCCTGATGGTTCCTGTCCAACACAGGGTTTTCTGTGCAGTTAAAGTCCCCACCCACAAACAGATACTCCTCACTGTTACAGTCACTAAGGACATTTTTTAACACATCCAAAAACAGCAGTCTTTCTGAAGCCACAGCTGGAGCATACACATTTATAAAAAACATTTTTACTTTTTCAAATTCAGCACACAGTTTCAACAGCCGACCTGGAACAATTTCATTGACAGTGCAGGAAAAAGGTAAGAAATCTCTAGGAAAGAGAATACCAACCCCCCCACCGTTACTGCTCTTGTGACTGAAAAAAGCCCCCCCACTCCATTCCCTCCTCCAGTCAGGTTCATTGTCAGCAGTGCTGTGAGTTTCCTGAAGAAAAGTTACATTCAGTTTCTTGTTCTTGATCAGATTAAATAGAGAAGCTCTCTTAACATCCTCTCGAACACCATTAATGTTTAAAGAACCCAGCTTTATGTCACATATATTTAATATAAAGCTGCATCCCAACAAAGACAAAGCAAACAAATGAAAGAAAAACACAGCACACTTATTCATCACTGGCTATTTGGGCTCGAACCTTCAGCAACAGTTTCTTTAACCTGAAAATCTCTGGGTCAGTGAAAGACGGCTGCCCCAGGCTTCCTGTGCTCTTCATGAAGAACCGGACTGAGTCATGAAAGAGCTGCAAGTCAGGGAAGTAATCTTCGACCTTCACAGCCCTCAGCCCCTTTGTTTCTTCTAGAAAAGTTCTGACTCTCAGGAAAGAATAACCACTCTGCATTTCAACCTGCATGTCGTTGTCCTCACAGTCTTTAACCTGTGAGTTCTGTGTGTTCTGTGTGTTCTGTGTGTCAGTGTGTGTGTTCTGTGTGTGCTCCTCTGACTGAGAGGAGGAACACTGTGGGCCTGTCTTTGACACCTTCTTAGTTTTTACAGTATTATCTTTAGTTTCTGTTTGTTTCCTTTTCACAGGCAGCTTCATTAACTCATCGTCCATCACACTCTCTTCGTCTAACACAGACTCTGCCACTCTGGTTGCAGTGTGTCCCGTCTGCTCCTTTAATTCAGCCTGAACACTGAGCACATCCTGATCACTCTCCTCATTATCCAACTGAACATCATCTGAACCAGTGTGGTCACTGTCTGCTCTGTTCTCAGCCCCTTGTGTGTCATGTTGTGTGTTCTATGTGTTGTTCTGTGTGCACTGTGGCCGGACCGGCGGCTGTGACCGGCAGCTCTGCACAGCCTGACGATCAGTCGCTCTCTCTGGACATGAGCGGACCAAGTGTCCCTCGGCCCCACATCCAAAACATTTCAAGGTATCAGCAGTCACATGAACAGTATAACCAAAATCATCAATGCGGAAACTGAGAGCTAAGTTCAGTTCCTCGTTTTTCTTGAGGATCATGAACACCTGTCTTCTGAAGGACATGACGTGTTTGAAGACACCAGCTGTCCGTGTCGTGCCAACTCCTTCTCCAACATCTCATTTCTCAGAAACGAGGGCACATTGGAAATGACAACTCTTTCAGCGGGGCTAACAAGAGGAAACACAGGAGTCAGTGTTCCCTGAATCAACGACCTGGTTCACTTTATCAGTGCAGTCCAGAAAAATGACCACAGCACTGTTCATCCTGGAGGCAGATTTAACGCTGCCATAACCCACAACTGCACCCACAGCTAAGCTGCACTCCTCCACTGACACACCGACAGCCAGAGAAAGTTTGACGGCGAGTCAGCCTCTCCAGCCCGGAGAGGCCACACACCGCCATGCCAGGCTTACTGTCACCCAGAGACGAGGATGCAAGCCTATAAGCAATCCGATTGGACTTTTGCTTTCCTATACTAGATGCCACATGCCCCCCACTCTATCAATGCATTTAGTGCATGGGCAGATTCCAGTGGACATAGCTAGGGGGAGGACCAAGTACCTACTTTCGGAAAGGGCCTCGGCTCATGCTTCCGTTGTTTTGCAAGCTCAGCTGTGTGAATGTTTCACATTCGCTCTCCCACACTCAACAGAACATGCCTGCGCTGCGGAGATGTTTTAGATCGCTCTGCAGGGTCTGGCCTTGGAAAAAAGAGCTTGAACGGTCGCTACCACGTTACTTGATCAGTAAAACAGTTAAGCTATTGAAAAGCTGTTTGATTCAGGAAATAATGACGCTACCGCCAAGCTTCGGAAAAATGTAGTTAGTTACTAACGACGCTATTTGTAGCGACGCTACTGCCCAACACTGCTTATAATAAACATTTTACATTGTTTAGGTGCTAAGGGAATGAGTTTTTGTCACTCAGAACAATACAATGAACTTGAACTTGCTGCCATTAGCAACTAAGGACCTCTGCACTAACTGCAGAGTCTTTAAGTGACGAAGTCTTTCAGGTGAGATGGTTTTCTAACCATTTTGCCATTTGATGTTGTGACAGTAGCTGGTTCATCAGCTGGTGTCTGTGTTGTTGTGTGTTCGCTTTGCTCTCGTTGTTTTCCACCGTCTGTTTCCTCTCCCTCCTCAAACTCAGGCCGAGGAAGTTGTGGGGTCAGTAGATGTACGTAGGTGTCGTCTGTTTCTGCAAAGAACACCATCTTTGCTGCGTATGAGGTAGGACCTGGGGGTGCTGTGTTTCTGCATGACAGTAGCAGTTGTAGTCCATCCATTTTGGTTGTCAAGTTTGACAGCAACAGAGTCACTAGTTTTGAGCAGTGGCAGCGAGCGGCTGGAGTGGCGTCTGTCGTAGTGGCATTTACAGCCAGCCTTCGCTCTGGAGTCAGCTGCTTTCACCAGGGCAATGTCAGGCCACTGGGAAATGAGCTTTTCTTCCAGTGTGGGGATGGGTGTCCGTATTTGACGTCCAAGCATCAACTGGGCTGGGCTATAGCCTATTGCCTGGATGGGGGTAGCTCTGTAGCTGACAAGGGCGAGTGAAGGGTCTGTCTGTTTCAAAATATGTGTAGCAATTCTTACCACTCTTTCAGCAGCACCATTAGCCTGGGGGAAGTGTGGGCTTGTTGTGATATGCTTAAAGTCGTAGGCTTTTGCGAAGAGCTGAAACTGATGCCCACAGAATTGTGGTCCACTGTCGGTCACAAGGATGGCGGGGCATCCCCCGAGACCTCACTGTGGTGCCTGTCATGTCTGGTAGGTAGGCGAGTTCAATATATCTGGAGAAGTAATCTGTTACCACAAGGTAATTTCTTTTGTCCACTTCACAGATATCAGCAGCCACACTCACCCAGAGTCTCTCTGGCAAGGGGGTTGGCATGAGCAGCTCTCTGTTCTGGGCAGGTTTTGCCACCTGGCAATATTTACAGTGTTCAATACATTTTTGCAAAGCTGTGCCAATACCTGGCCACCAGACACTCTGTTTGGCATGTTCACGGCACTTCATTATGCCCATGTGACCATCATGCAGCCGCTGTACTATCTCTGACCTCGGGCAGTTGGGAATGGCGATTCTGTCGCCGTAGAGAAGCAGATTGCAGCATGATGAGAGAAAGTCTTTTACTGCATAATAGGGTTTGATGCTGTCTAGCACTTTGGATGCATATTTCGGCCAGCCATTACTCACAAAGTGCATCACTATCTGTAGCTCTGGGTCGTCCTTTGTGTGCTCTTTAACCTCATCCAAACATGAGCATGACATTGGCCATGCTGCCCGTGTGGCGTCCTCCAGGGCCTGTATGTCGTCTGACAGTTCAATCGTCTCCAGGTGTAACACTGCAGAAGGGTGTCTTGAGAGTGTATCTGCCACTACAAGCAGTTTGCCTGGGACATACTCTGCTTTTGCATTGAATTTCATCATTCTCAGGAGTAATTGTTGACAACGAAGTGGCACCGCATCAATGTCCTTGACGCTGAAGAGTGGAATCAACGCCTTGTGGTCTGTTTGGATAATGAAGCTATCCAGGCCTTTCACATGCCCAGACCACAGCAAGACACTCCTTTTCAATCTGTGCATATCTTGTTTCCACATCAGTTAGGGTGCGAGAACAGTAGGCAACTGGCCGTAGTTGTCCGTTGTGGTCTTGTAGCAGAACACCTCCCAACCCATAACTGCTGGCATCGGCACTGACGATGGTTGGTTTGTTAACATCATAAAAAGCTAGTATGGGTGCCTCTGTTAACAGCTGTTTGACTTTTGCAAAAGTCTCTTCCTGCGCTGGCCCCCACACCCATGCTTTGTCAGCCTTGAGCAGGTCATTAAGTGAGTGTGTGATGTCTGCTAGGTTGGGCAGGTAGTGTCACAGATATTGCACCATGCCCATGACGCGCTTGAGCTCTGTGGTGTTCTTTGGTGACTTTATGTTCCTTATGGCCTCGATCTTTTCAGTGTCAGGTCTGACACCGTGCTTGTCAACAATGTGGCCTAAGAACTGGATCTGAGTTTGTCTCAGTTGACATTTTTCCTCATTGAGCTTCAGCCTAGCATCTTTAAGTGTTTGTAGTACTCTCTCAAGGCGTTTATCATGCACCTCAGGGGTCTCTCCACAGACTATTATGTCGTCCATGAAACCTGCTGTACCTTCGTGGTTCTTGAGAAGGTTATTCATCTCTCTTTGGAAGATTTCTGGGGCGCTTGAGATACCAAATGGAAGGCGGTGGAAAAAATACCTTCCGAATGGTGTGATGAAAGTTGTGATTTTGGCACTGTCTTTATATAATGGGATTTGCCAAAATCCTGTAGCAGCTTCCAGTAGTGAGAACACACTTGAACCAGCAGGCTTGCGGAGTATATCATCCAGAGTGGGCAAAATATATTTTTCACGCTCCACAGCTCCATTGAGGTGTTTTAGTCACACACATATTCTCACTCGTCCAGTTTTTCTTGGCACAGACACCATTGGGGCACACCAGTCAGTAGGTTTGGTTATCTCCTCAATAACTCCGCATTTGACCATCCTGTTAAGCTCCTCCTTCAACTTGGGGAGTAGGGGAATGGAAACCTGCCGGGCTGTGATAACAGAATATGGTACTGCTCCATCTTTGAGTTTTATTTTCACAGGAGTGGTTTTCAGAAGTCCCACTGTCTCGCTGTGTGTGCTTGACACATCCTCCACTCTCTGGATGAGACCCATGGCTACTGACACCTCTCTGCCAAGTAAATTATTGACAGCAGGGCCTTCGACAACGTGTATGTTGAAGCAGTATCTTGTCCCCTTGTAGTGTGTGGAAGCTCTGAATTTTCCTTTGTTTTTTAGCCTGCCCCCTGGACAGTCCAACACAGCTTGTGAATATTCCAGCTTTGGCTTTGTCTTTAATGTATCATAAGTCTGTTGTGAAATAACACTGGTGTCTGCTCCACTGTCTACTTTAAACTCTACATCACTGTCTTGGAGCTGAAGTGTTACTGGCCATGGTGTATTGGAGTCCTTGCACAGTAACAGCACCCAGGAAAAATCTCTCAGATCCTGTATGGTCCGTGAACACATCACTGACTTGTACAGTGGCACATAACGGCGTAGTGGCCCTGTTTCCCACACTTGCGGCAGTACCGCACGTCGAGCTGCACAAACGTCGTGATTTTCCACACCTTGAGCACTTGCCTTGGGCTGTGTTTCCCGTGCCTGAATGCTGCTGTTTGGGAGGCCTGGATCTCCCGCGGCTGATTCTCCTATCCGGCTTGAATGCACCTGTTGGCTGCGCGGAGTAGGCTCGTTTGTGTGTCTGTGTGTGTGTCACCTCTCACAGTGCTGCAGCTCCACTCGGACATCTGCCCTTCGATCTGTTCCGACTACCTGGCTTGTCTGCATGCTTTCTCCAGAGTTAAATCTGACATCATTTGCAATTTCTGAGACAGTTCTTTGTCCAGGACACCGATCACAAGTCTGTCTCTCATGTTCTCATTTTTCACAGTGCCGAAGTCACACTTTGTATTCCTCCACATTTTCACCATGCTTCTGTGCCCCCTGATGAAATCTTGCCCTTTTGTGAATTACAATAACTTTAGGCACGAAGTATTTGTCCAGTTTGTCCAGTACAATGTCGTACACATGTTCATCCCCCTCGTTGGCGAACACGAAGGTCTTAACGATGTGTTCAGCTTCACTTCCGAGCAAATACAACAGTCAAGGGTACACACCTGCACTTCTTCATCTTCTTTATCCAACTTAGTTGCAATTCTGTACCTGTGGAACCTCCGTTTCCATTCGGGGCAGAGCTCAGGATGACTAAAGTCAAGGTTGCCCGGTGGTGGAAATTTCGCTGTAGTTGACTTCTGACATCATGTAATGTACAATATTCAGTCCATTGGAGTATCTTCAGGGTTTGTACTTTAATAGGAGGCATACTGGAGAACATACATGCATTGCAGCTTCCGTAAACACCCTCATGTAGGCGCACGTGCTCAGCCTCTGAGCAGGCTTCCTTGAATCCGTGATCACTGCGCAACATTAAGAAGAAGAAGCTTTATTGTCACTGTAATAAATACAGTGAAATTTCGTATGGTGCTCTCTTATAGCAGCTACAATGTCCTTGTCATAAAATAAACTGGGGGGGGGGGGGGGGTCATGGTTCCTGTAGCAGTCTCTTCACAGCCATGGGGAAGAAGCTGTGTTTCAGTCTGTTGGTGCTGGCTCTCATGACTCTTGAGTCTGCCAGAGGGAAGGCTGGTGAATAGAGAGTGTCCTGGGTGGGCGGGGTCATTCCGAATCTTTGTGGCCCGTCGGAGGAGACGGCTGGAATAGATCTCCTCTAGGCGTGGAAGTGGGGAGCCGATGATCCACTCAGCCGTCTTGATGACCCGCTGCAGTTGTTTCTTTTCAGATGCAGTGCAGCTGGCGTACCACACCGTACAGCCATAGGTGAGGACACTCTCTATTGTGCAGTGGTAGAAGTTTCTCAGCAGAGGTGGACGGAGTTTGTTCTCCTCAGTGTTCTCAGAAAGAAGAGACGCTGCTGGGCCTTTTTGAAGATGTGGGTGGTGTTCACAGTCCAGCCCAGGTCCTCTGAGATGTGCAGGCCAAGAAACTTAAAGCTGGTGACCCGTTCCACTTCCTCCCCATTGATGCTCAGGCCTGAGTGCAGTGTGGTCCTCGACTTCCGGAAGTCAATAATGACTTCTTTTGTCTTCTTGGTGTTGAGGTTAAGGTGGTTGTCACTGCACCAGGCCGCCAGTGCTTGGACCTCCTCCCTGTATGGTGTCTCATAACCGTTGTTGATGAGCCCCACAACGGTTGTATCATCCGCAAATTTGATGAGGGTGTTGGAGCCGTGAGTAGCGACACAGTCATAAGTGTACAGTGTGTACAAGACTGGACTCAGCACACAGCCCTGAGGAACACCAGTATTGAGGACGATGGTGGAGGATGTGGAGGTACCCATTCTGACATGTTGGGGTCTGTTAGTCAGGAAGTCCTTGATCCACAGACAGAGGGAGGTTCCAAGTTGTAGTGTCTGCAGTTTGTTGATGAGTCTACTGGGGCTGATGGAGTTAAATGCCGAGCTGAAGTCAAAGAACAGCATCCTGATATATGTGTTGGGGCTTTCAATGTGGCTGAGAGCGGTGTGGAGGGCGATGGAGATGGCGTCGTCTGTGGATCTGTTGGACCTGTAGGCGAACTGATGTTGATCAAAGCCAGGTGGGATGTGGGCCTTGACATGCTGTAACACCAGTCTCTCCATACATTTCATTATCACCAGTGTCAGGGCCACAGGCCGGTAATCATTCAACCCTGTGATGGCAGAGGATTTGGGCACAGGGATTATGGTGGCAGTTTTCAGGCAGGTGGGGACTGTGGCTTGCTGCAGTGAACGGTTGAAGATGTTAGTGAATACTGCAGCAAGCTGGTGAGCACATGATTTCAGCACCCTCCCTGGTACTCCATCTAGTCCTGGTGCTTTCTTGGTGTCGATGCCACGCAGGACTCGCAGTACCTGATGTTGTTGGATGGTGGGGGGCTGGTCGTGCTCTGATAATGTTAGCTGTGTGTCCTCTGCCTGTCTGTTGTCCTCTTCAAAGCGGGAGAAAAAGGTGTTAAGCTGGTCTGGGAGAGAAGTGTCAGTGGAGGGGAGGGTGTTGTGGCATTGTTTGTAGTCAGTTATATTCTGTATGCCTTTCCACATGGAGCGGGGGTTGTTCTCCCTGAAGTTGGCCTCTATCTGCTCTCTGTACTTTGTTTTAGCAGCCTTGATGCCTCTGTTCAGGTCCACTCTAGCCCTCCTGTAGGCTTCCCTGTCCCTTGACCTCAGTGCTGAATCCCTGGCCTGGAGTTGTGCTCTGATACTGGCATTAAACCAGGGTTTTTGGTTGGGAAATGTTTTCACCTGTTTCCTTGATGTTACATTATCCATGCAGAGACTTATGTAAGATAGTACAGAGGAGGTGTGGAGTTCAATGTCTGGGTCAATATGTTGTCCTCAAAACAGTCCTGCAAGGATAGTGTGGCCTCCTCAGTCCAGCACTGCACTGACTTGTACTGTGGCTTAGACCTGCAGATGAGGGGCTTGTAAGCTGGTGTCAGGAACAGGGAAAGATGGTCTGAGTGTCCGAGGTGGGGGGAGTGGCAGGCTCTGTAGGCTCCAGAGATGTTGGTGTAGACCTGGTCTAGTGTTCTGCCCTTCCTTGTTTGAATGTCAACATTCTTGTAAAATCTGGGGAGCACACCTTTAAGTTGGTGTGATTAAAGTCTCCAGCCACGATGAAGAAGCTCTCTGGGTGTTTGTTTTGTTGCCTGGTGATGCTATCATGCAGCCTGCTCATAGCTACGTTAGCATTAGCTCGCGGGTGGATATACACGGCAGTTACAAACACTTGGGTTATTTCCCTGGGCAAGTAAAAAGGTCTGCACTTCAACATTAGAAACTCCAGGTCTGGACAGCAGTGTCTCTCAATGACGGCAGTGTCCGTGCACCAACTGTTGTTAATATAGACGCACACACCTCCTCCCCTCCTCTTACCGGAGTCCGATGTGCGATCCGCCCGGAAGATCGTAGGTCCTGCTAGCTCCACGGCTAGGTCCGGGATGTTTTCATGTAGCCAGGTCTCTGTTATCACCATGATACAGCTGTCTATCCGGTTGTTAACATCCCGTAGTTTAATCTCGTCCATCTTGTTAACCAGGGAGCGGACGTTGGCTAGAAAAACGCTTGGAACCGCTGGTTTGTGCGGAGCCGCTGTTAGCCTAGCTCTGATGCCGGCTCGTTTGCCTCGTTTCCGGCGTCTTTCGCAGCGCCGCCGTCGCCTCCTTTCTGTCCGCTCTCGCCGGCGTATCCTCTCCGGGAACGAGTCGAACCCTTTTGGGGGGGTCCAGCCGGTCCAGTGTTGTTTTAGGCTTAAAAGTTCAGTTCAGGTGTAGGTCCTTCTCAGTGTGTAGCTGCTAACTGAAGAAGAGCACCGGGTCGCTGCGTCTACACGCCGCCATCTTAGAATAACTAGTCCCTTTAAACTCACTACATTACACATATAATTTAATGGGGACGTGCAACTTATCAACTTGTTAGCCGTGCTAGCTAGCTAATGCTGTCTGTTTATTATTACAAGGTACTAGAGAGGCCACCACAAGAAAACACGTTCTTTGTTTATGTTAATGTAGAGACTATAATGTGTGTTTAGTGGGTTACCATCTGCATCCAGGCAGGGAAAATGAAAGGCTTGCTAATGTTAGCGACGTGAGGAATATCGTATCTTACCACGTCTTAGGCTTGTGTGTGTTTCTCCCTGTCTATCCACGTTTGTAGTCCAGCTTTCAATATGCAAATATTTCCATATTGTCCAATATATGGTTGACAATCCATCAAACTATGTATGACAAAGTATTTCTGCAATTTGCCTTTTACTCCAATGATTGAAGCCAGTGGTGTAGTGTAGTTGTGCTTTGCCCCGGTGCAAGTATTTTCTTTGGACCCTCCCCACCCACCTTTCTTGTAATAATGAAAATATACTGGCAATTATGTCCGCCTGGCACACACCACATGTTTTGGACAACTGTGAAGTGACAGAATGTCCCACCATCATGGTTCTTATATTACCAGATTCCAGAGAGTCTCTCCTCTTCATATATGGCAGAATATGTCTACTTCCAACTTGCTGTGGTGAGATACATGTTGAAAGTTTAAGAATTTAGTAACACTGATTTTTTTTTCATTGATAAAAAAAATATATATAAAATACAGGCACCTAGAAGGACATGTAATGATATAATGATGTAATGGCAAATCTGGATAGCCCAGATTGTCCTGAAAAAAAAAAAAAAAACAAGATACAGCATGTGTATGTAACCTTTATAATGACTGAGATGTGAGCTTAAAAGTAAAGGTAGTAAAAATACCCTGAAAAAGGCCTAGGGTCCAAAGGGTTAAGGACATAAAGTGAAAAAGTGAATGCCTTCATCATGACAGAAAACAGAAATCATAAGTAAAGACAGGAGATGTTACCTGCTTTGTTGGTCGTTCACTGTACACTAATCAGTCAAAATCTATAGTGAAGTATACTCTACTTATGATGGATAAATCCAGAAAAACCTGAATGAAGCCTGACATGACATCAAATTGGGTTTACCTGTGCACTGTTGAGTGTAAACCGAGTGCCTCCTAAAATTTAAGCGCAAGCACACCCCCACAGCAGGGTGGGACATTTGTAGTGCTGTTACTGTAAAAAATGTAATTAATACAAAATTTGCATCTGCTATACTACAATAAATTTAGATATAAGTTTTTGCATTTCCAAGTACACCGCTTTTCATTTTGACTGGGGCCACAACACCTGATTATTTTCATTATGGAGTACTCAACTGAGTAGATTTGATTTTTAAATTCATGACCCAATGAAAAGCAATGCATTTAAAATGGGACACAAATAGATAAAAAATGGTGTAATCATGTCATATGACGATAGCATATGACATGAAGAAAAGACCTTTGAAACCCATAATTTAGAGTGTATATCTTTTCCCATGACGGTGTATACATAACATTGACATACCAAAGCACACTGGGAAGAACTAATGTAATTGTCAGGGGCCAAGCAGTAAGTCTCAAGAACACCAGGCATGTAGAGTAAAACATTACAATTTAATTTCACCTTAAAATTAAATTTCAAAATACAAAAATAAGGACACTAAAGAAAAATTTCACACTAGGGACCTTTTTAGGGTCCGGGCTGCTAAGCAGCCAAGGACCCTATTGTAATCGGAAGAATTCTTTCTTTCTTTCTTTCTTCTTCCGAGGAAATCATACTTCCCATGGGCAAAAACTCACCAAACTTTACAGAAATGTCCGACCCCATGCCAGATTTACTCAACTCCAAGGACACGCCCCCCCCCCCACAATAAACGTTTAAATTTAAAAACTTTAAAAATTCCTGCCAAACCAACGATACATGCTACACTTCTGAAACTTCACCACAATGTAGCCCCAGTACTGCAGAAACTTTTGTCCATTTAGACTCATTATAAATTATGAAGTCCCATCACTCTGTTTTTTTCAAAAACTGTAGAACTTATAAAACATATCTCCTCCCACAATTTTTGCTCAATTGTCACCAAACTTGCTAGAGAGCATCTCCAGACTGTCCTCCTCCTGCTAAATACAATTTCAATCTTCCTGAAAAAAATTGACAATATTTTGGAGTCGTGGTTGATGAAGTTTGGAAAATATCAGAATTTTATCTCCAAAACTGAATTTTCTAGAACATTTTGAATTCTGCTCTCATGGGAACAACTGGAGTCAATGTAAAAGTGGCATTTTTAAACATCAAATTTTCTCTTGTGAAGCAAAACACTTATCATTAAAAACAAATCACCAACATGTCCATGCTGTCTAGTTGCAATTTATGTATTGTCAGATTTTTGTTTAGATAATAGAATTTGTGACATTTTGACTATTTTTGAAATCTGCCACAACAACTACAGCCCAGTCGGTGATTTCCTTAGTCTATTTGAGAAGCCACACACCAGGTCTCACTTCCAGACAATTAGCTCAGTGAGTTAGGAGCTGGATCACAGTCCCAAGGACTCTGGGTTCAAGACCCAACAAGGGGGATGAATATGACACATCAAAACTACAAAGAGTCTTTGAGAAACAAATGTATAAAATTTTAGAGGTAGATGATGTCTGACGAATACATATCAGAATCAATGCAAGAATGGTATTTTAAACAAGTTATTTACTTATGAAGCAAATCAATCATTCTTAAAATAAAACATGGAGGCGGTGTTTAGCTCAGTTGGTAGAGCAGCCGCTCCATGAAAGAAAATACAGCCCTCAATGCAGGCGGCTGCAGATTGAATCCTGCGCTGGAAGGCCCTTTCCTGTGTGTCATCCCCCTCTCTGTCTCTCCATTTCCTGACTCTCGTGACGCTCACTTTCCATTAAAGGCAAAAAAGCCCCAAAATATATTAAAAAAAAAATTACCAACATCTCAATGCCATCTAGATGCAATATGTATATTTTCAGAACAACTGCAGTCACTTTAAGAGTGGTATTTTTAAATCAGATTTTCTCTTGTGAAGCGAAGCACTTATTGTTAAAAACAAATCACCAACATTTATTTATTTATTTATTATTGTGTAGTGATTTCCACTGATACAAAAGTGCACTTTGCAAATTTATTCCAATATTCAACCACTTTTACTTTTCAACTGCTGCAATACAATTTCCAGATGATGCAACCTGCAAAATGACTCAGCTGATGCGAAATGCAGATTGTAATATCAACTTCCTTGATGTCTTCCTATTCTTCTGCTTGTTGCTCAGAATTGCCTAAAAATGCCTGGACCCGACCCATCGCTGCGCAGCAGCTATAATACTCATATTGAGGTCAACTAAACAAACAGCAACCTATAATGAACTCAATGTAACTGGGGGGGGGGGATAAACAATTAACTCTGTATCAAAAATTAACCTTGATACCAACAAAGATTTAAACCAAGAAATTATGCACAACCAAACTAACTGTCAAACCAAAAAAAAACAACAAAACTTAAAATAATTAATCCCAAACATACCCCCACCCAGTTGGCCTCTCCCACTGCCTGCTTGCCACTTCCTGGTGCCACTTTTTTCGGCCAGGGGAGGATTTGCCGAATCCATGAAAAACAAAAAGGTAGAACATCATTTAAAGCAAGCAAGAAATGTTAATGACAAAATGTTAACCAAAATGTGTGCGTTCAAATTGGCAAACAAACTGTCAAAAAAGTGAAGTGTGTGCTGTATGAAAAACAAAAGGCTATGTGTATTGCCAGCGTTTAGTGCAGCTGCCATGGTAATCATGAATGCAAAATATATGTTAACTATACAATATGTTTCTGAAGTCAGCCACTGCTGTTCGGTGGAATGTTGTGATGCTTATGAAACCAATTGTGAAGTTAAACACACACAATATAAGTGCTGCTGCAAAAGACTAGCACAATGCTTTACCTGAAATTTACAGTGGTTAATGCCTCTTTAGCCTTGGCATGATCTTTGCGCCCACCTCCCCAGTCAGACACCAGGTTAAACCATCGGATAGCGTATGAGTTGATCTCACTGTCCAGAGCACTGCTAGCAGCTTGGTTCTTCCTTACAGCCCCAGTTGAGAGATAATGTCCATCACTTGATAAGCTGTCAACGACCGAAATTCTCCATTTTCCACTTAGCTTAGCTAATATGCCACTGTTTTGAGGCTACCAAGCCTTATATTAGTGACAAGCCTTTATTTCTAATTCCCTCTGTTTATATTTTAGTATGAAGCCTCCTTTTCTTCTGATCTGCTCCTGTTTGCCCTATTAAAGTTTTGTTAATGCATTATGCTGTTACACATAAACTCAAGACTTCCTGTTACCATTCAAATGAAAAGCCCTCTAGCATTTCTGTGGACAGCATCCCTTCATTTCTTAACTTTTAAGGCTTTTATTTTGAAATGTTTGCAGGAATGTGTTGTGGAAAATTCATTGACTTGCATGGTTATATAACACTTCAGATGAGTAATCCAGAACAAGAATTTGTTGAAAATAGCATGGTTACATTGTCAAATTTATTAAATTAAAACGATAGAAATGTTCATTATGCTTAGTTGGCATGCACATTATATGACAGGCAAAAAGATTGGTCCCTAAGGGTTGGCCCAACCCTTCATTTGTTTGTGTCCACCATGCCCCCAGCCATTATTTGAGGAAATACAGTAATTTTTATTAAAAATTTAAATGATCATAATCCGATTAACAGACAAGTAGGAGACATGCAGTGTAACAGCTGGAAAGTGCACTGTTTTCTGTCTTTTTGTTACGTTAGGGGGTTAGGGGGCATGCTTTCAGCAGCCTTAAATAAGAAGTCAAAAACCTAATTATTTTTAATTTTGTTTGGTCAATACTGACAGAGTAATAGTACAAGCAGTACTGCAGTTACTGTCAGAGGCAGTCTACCTTAGGCTAGTTAAGGCTAGTGTTAGCAGCTAAAGCAACTCCCAAAACACCCTGCCACTAACTACTCACAGTTATAGGCAAGCCATTTACTCAAACCATGAGGTATTTTACTTCTAGGGTCATATAGCTTTGATAAAATACCTAATTCAGATGAATGACATGAACACTGGAAACAAGGTAAAAAAAATTCCCACTCAACAGCACTTCAGTGAAAAATTCATTCTCCCCGACTTGCATCCCTTACATCAGCACTGTTGTGAAGTAAAAAACAAACTGTGTTTTGTCCTCATCTACTAGCAATGGCCACTGCATTCTACAGTACTTACTGATCAACAGACTTCTTGTGAGCATTTCTTTGAAGCACTTTTTCCCATTGACTCCTTTCCAGTTTATTTTTTTGGCCACTGTGTCTGAGAAAATCCTTGACAGGATATTCCATGTGATTCATTTGATGTTCTGTCCTCCTACAGCACCAAGAGCAGAAATCTGACAAGGTTAAAAGACAAAAACTGGATACAATTGTGCATTTTTTTTGTTGGGTTACAAAATCAGGCCTGAAAGTTAAATTTTAATCTGTGAAAATAGTACCTTATCTGGACTTAAAACTCCTGATTACAAATGTTGTTTTGGATAACTGTATTAAAAATTTAGATCTAAGGGGGATCCAGTGACGGACTGGCAACCTGTCAGGGTGTACCCCGCCTCTCGCCCAGTGTCAGATGGGTTTGGCCCCAAGCCTCTTATCCCCTCAAGGGATAAGCAGGTAAAGCTCATGAATGGATGGATCAAACAGGGGCCATACAAAGAACTGACACTGTATGAGCACACAGCAGACTGAACAGCATTGATGGATGTAGCTTTAAAAGTGATGATGTAAAAAATAAAAAGACAATGACATTTCAATAACCATACCATGTTTTTCTTAGCATATGAGTCTCTTGCATCTTTAAGCCATCCCTCCAACTCCTCCACTTCAGACATGGTGGCCAGTGGGACACTGACATTCTGAGGCATCTCAGCCACGGGAGTTTCCATCCCCATTCTTGCAGCAAGGTTATTAACAGCAGCAGCAAGCTGCATTTGCTGCTCCTTGATATGTTCCAGCAACGTCAGAATGTTCAGCTGAGTTGCTACAAGAAGAAAAAAGAGAGAAAAGAAACAATTCTATTAAAAGGGTTGTTACTTTTAGCTGTTATATTAAATGTTTGTTATTTGCTACAAATTCCATTCAAATTTCTAAAATACTCACTACTGCACGCTTGTCATGAAGCATCCTGTCTTTAGGTTATGTTTTGTTTGTTCTCTCCCATTTAGTTATGCATTTCCTGTTTTATTTTGGTTTCTAACTCCTCTCGTTTCAGATCCACTTCCTGCCCTTGTGTGTTTCCCGCCCCATCCTCGTCATCCCCTAATTTCCTCCACCTGTGTCTCATTACCTTCACTCCCCTTGTGTAGTTAGTCTTTGTGTTCCCTGCTCGCTGTGCCAGTTCGTCTTAGCCCTTTGTTGCAAGTGTTCCAGCATTATCTTCCTTGTTTTTATCTTTAGTGTTTTTTGACCCCGGATCTGCCTTTTTGACTCTGCCTCTGCCTAGCCCTTTTGGTCTTGTTGCCTTCTTTGACTGCCTGCCCATGTACCAAACCTGCTATTAAAAGACTGTTTTTTTTTTAACTGCTGTTTGAGTCGTGCGTTTGGGTCTAGCCCTGGTGTACCAAACAACCTTGTCAACACTATTTATCTGTACTTGAGCTCATAAAGATGACCTGTATAGTTTGTGACTTATATAATGTATTAATGTCCACAGAAGCCCATTCAGTCCCATTATATTTTTAACTTAGCACTTGTACCTGTACTGCATACTGATCAACTGTTCTTAAGTTTAAGATGTTGTGTGCTGTAAATTTATTTATTACATAACGTAGTAACCCGAACACCGTTTCGGTGGAAAATCTGTAACAAATTCACATCAGAATCACCACACAGCTGTGAACCAGTGGACATGAAGGTCAATTTTTGTTCAGTCTGTGCCACAGCAATTCAACACAACACGGCAAACAAACCTACTACAAGTACAGAGGTGAGTAAACCTCTCTCTTAGCTAGTCACAACAACTAAATGAATAACCAAATAAAATATACTTTTCAATCGTAACACACTTTGCTGCGCATTACACCGTGCAGGAGGTTTTAGCCTAGTATTTGTCATCAAGGACACTGAATTTTAGTCACAATTACACATATTTCTAACTTATTACACAGTGTTCAGGCAATGAAGGTAACAGTTAACTTTAGATGACATTTTAAAGTTCTTTAGATGTCTTTGATTTACTTATCCAATGAGACTCCAAAACTTAAACTATAGCCTGGATTTGAAGCCAACTTCAGCCTTGTTTTGAAAATGTACTGTAATGATGGGGAAATCAAAGCAGGAAAAAAAAAAACTTACCCTACTAATCCGTGGCACTCTGGGGGAACCTGAACCTGAAATAGAGACAGGTTGTGCTGTCAAATGGTGCTGTTTTGTTAGCAGTTAAGGTTAGCCGTTAGCCTATATGCTACTGGCTACAACACTATGAGCAGCTAACGTAATGTTAACAGATGCAGATGAAAAGCGAGTTGTGAGCTACATTGGTTGTAAGATCACTAATAACAAACAGAGAGTTGTTTATTCATTATAAATTCTAACTAACTCAGCTAGTTAAGTGAGCTAGCCCCGCTAAAAAGCTAGCAGTTGCTGACATAATGCTAGCATGCTTTAATATTAAGTCAGACCCTTCTGAAATTATGTTAACAAGCATTAAACCACAATAAACACTGTTTTACCACAACATTGATCGCCTTACCGTTATAAATTATTTGGAAGAGCTGGAAGAAAAACCACCAACTGCTCACTGCTTCTCCTGGGTTGGTCTGAACCATCTGATAAAAGAAAGCGAAAAAAATATTGGCTCGCTCGTTGCCATGGCTCCGGTATGCGGTCCATATCTGGCACGGGGACGTAAACCCGGTGTGACTGTAACACAGATCTACCGGTTTGGAGGCAGATCTGGTCCAGAGTCACTTGCTATCTGGGTGAGTATGCGAATTTCCCCCGTGTCATGGGCTTATGTTTCCATTCAGTTTAAACACTCTCAAAAAACTCCAGGACACAGATGATTCACTTCCATGAAGTTTACTGGGAACAGGGCTGCCAACTTTTCAAAAAACCTTGGAGTGAGATTTGGTTGAGCAAACCAAAATTTTGCCGCATACAGGACCGGAAGACATAAGACACAGCACAGCTCATTTTGTGCATGTTTAATCAAACAATACAATACAGATGATTATTCTCATTCAAATTGTGTTAAAACATCAGAAGTGGAGTCACAAGTATACAGCAAAAAAACCAAACACTTTATAATAATGTAAGGGGGAAATACACTCCACCACACATACATTACACACACACACACAAACTCCATGACTCTGTCTCCTCAGGTGATGGGAGACAGAAATGAACATTAACAAAGAGCCACAGAGAGGAGATCATTGTGCTCAAGATCTGTGTTCCTTGTTGTACTGGGTTGTGGCCTTTTTTGAGGCCTTGATGATTGCTGGGGAGGGCTCCCACTTGAAGCAGGGCTCCAGGCCCGCCATCTTTATTCAAAGGTTTTACTGTCGTCCCTGACTGATCAACATATCAAAATAGGAGGTGCTATCCAGTGCCGCTTGCTGAGAGGACAAAATTAAGCTAGCTGGTGTGGCAATATACTAACCATTTAATCCTCAAAATAACGTTCACGAAACGCTCGAAATGCCTTAAAATGTTTTCCCAGCACACACACAACAAATCACAAAATGTTATTTAAAGTTTAAGGGTATAAATACTCAAAAATACATACCTGCAAAGCAGTGGCGGCTGCTGGTCTTTCAGAGAGGGGAAGCTCATTGTCGGCTTACATCATAAAATTTGTCAATTTATTTTGATTTTATATGTAAATTCTGCGTTCCAAAACGATATTAAACTCCAACAAGGAAATGTTGAAATTATGTTAAACTGAAACAAGGAAATACTATGAGTGTGTTTTATTTACAGTGTAGGAAATGAACAAGTAATTTCGCCAAGCAAATACCAACAAATGGGTTTCAGTTTGTCTTTCGACTTCACCTCATACCTGTCAAGTTTTGGATTTGAAAATAAGGGACATTTTCCGGCGCTTGCTGCGAGCCGTCCCACCACCCCAACCAAGCTCCAGTATTCCTTACATTTTAAGACAGGTGTACAAGATATCTAAAAACAACTTGTCAACCGCTTACTAACTACAGTTAGGTGATCAGAATCTGATAGGCCAACCTTTGTTGACATTTAAATGCTGTGAACATTCCTACGTTATAATACAGCCTAAATGAAAACACAAAGGGTATATGAAGCACATTTATTTATTGTTTATAAAACGGGTGCTTCCCATCCTTAAATGTGACTGGCTGAGCCGCATTCCGTGCCGTTGTAAAATCAGTGTAACCCACTGGTAGACCGCAGCGTCTGTGTTGCTTGGCAACCATTCTGTCCACTCGATCTTGCTTGGTGGAAGAATGAATAGTTCTCAGTTTATTGTTGCATTATTACCAATAAATTGTTGATTCTTTTTTTCGTGCGTGTTTATTTTATGGGCTATATGTAGGGTAACAGTTTTATAAAGCTATAAGCCCCTTGAAGCCGTGAGTTACACTAATTTTACAACGGCGGAGGGGCCCTGAACGCCCCTCAGCCGTTGTAAAATCACTGTAACTCATGGCTTCTCGGGGCTTATTGCTTAAACATATTTTCAGTTCATAATGTGCCCCATCCTGCTCCTCTGTAGGAAAGTAAATTCGCTGTCCCATTTGTCAAGATATTTACAGGACTTTGTTTTTTTGGCAGGAATGCCTTCTCCTTCGTCACATCCATCCATGTCTCTCTTTTGTTGTTCCGGGTTTGTTCCCGCTGTCGGCACTAACCTCGCGATAACTGCCACCCAGGCTACTGCAGGTGGCAGTTCTCGCGAGGCTAGTGACAGAGTTCAGTTTGGAGAGGCAGAGGAATGTTTTTTTTTTAAATTATAATACGGGACATTTACGGGAGAATACTAATACGGGAGGACCGCGGAAAAGAGGGGTAATATACGGTAGTTTCCAGGCCAAAACGGGAGACTTGACAGCTATGCTTCACCTGCAAAATCCGCGATGGGACTGCTGAGCTGTCAAATCTCCGAATAGCTGTCAATCAAAACGGGATTCAGCCTTTCGACTGATCCTCCAATCATCACGCAGAAGCTCAGCGTCCAGCCCGGCCGAGGCCCGCCCACAGCTCCATTCACCCCCAGAGACGCTGAGCGTCCGGGGGCGGGACAAAATCGTGGCATTTATCCAATGACCGTCGAGTTTCGAGGCAATGAAAAAACGATGAAAAACAATGAAAGTTAACAACATCGATAAGTAGCTGATTCTGAACGAACTCGTCTTCGAGATGAACGTGTTCTAACGCACCTGTAGTCAATGAAATGTTAACACAACCGTACATATTTGACCATTCAATTTTTGACATTTTAGGGGAAGCTGAGCTTCCCTTGCATTCTTAGAGAAATCGCCTCTGCTGCAAAGGAGTAAATCAATCATTGACGGTCGGACACCTCTCTTGCCGCTCAGTCCAGGATGATGTAATGACCTGGCCGTGAACTGTCGTGGTATCGCGGGCGCGAGCCCATGACGCGCATGATGACGCCAGCTAAAAACAGTTTAGAAGGCACTCTAATGGGAATGAATCAGACTAGTGGAGCATCTTTGCGCGATATGCTTTGCGCAAGCTCAACGCCCTCACAGTCTCTGCAAGCATAACTAATCGATCATGAGTGGCTTCTCTCAGGCTCAACAGATAGATCACAGATAAACTCAGCTGTCAGGTAATTGTTTTTAACCTTAAACATATAAAAAGGCTCTTGATGTGCATTTTAGCGTGAGAAATTGGAGGTGTGGCGTGAGAGCGTGTGAAGCCAATCAAATGCGTGAGTCTCACGGCCAATGTGTGAGAGTTGGCAGCCCTGGGGAATCTTGTGAAACTGTAAACACAGTACAATGAATACATTATTAAACAAACCAAACACACTGTATCTGGGTAATTAGTACAGCTTAGCTAGCCTAGCTGTGTAGCTAATATGATGAGATACTACCAAGCTAATCAAAACAGCAAGCAGCAGTGAAATGTAAAGCTAACTTAGCCTAGCAACACAATTAACATCTTAGCCATCTCAACACTCTAACAATTCAAAATAAGTGATGGCTTAGTGTTACACAATGAAATTTACTCACAGATGTTGCCTTCAATCAATCAATCAATCAATCAATCAGTTTTATTTATAAAGCCCAATATCACAAATCACAATTTGCCTCAGAGGGCTTTACAGCATACAACATCCCTCTGTCCTTTGGACCCTCACAGCGGCTAAGGAAAAACTCCCCAAAAAAACCCCTTTAACAGGGAGAAAAAAATGGTAGAAATCTCAGGAAGAGCGACTGAAGGAGGGATCCCTCTTCCAGGACGGACAGACGAGCAATAGATGTTGTACAGAACAGATCAATATAATGAATTAACAGTAATCCATATGACACAATGAGACATAAGGAGAAACAGATATTATATTAATAATATGATTATATATGTATGTGACAATAATGATATGTGTATAATAGTCCAGGTATGACTAATAGTAACAGCAGCAGTGGGAGGCATCAGGCAGGACCACGGCAGCAGCACAACACCACACACCATCCAGGCACAGCTGTGACACGAGTTAACCTGCGACACAGTGGAGCACAAAGGCTCCAGAGAACAAGCCGAGTTAGTGACATGCAGTAGAGCCGAGTTAGAGAGATGCATTAACAGGACATGAATACTAGCAAGGGAGAGAGAGAGAGAGAAGGAGAGAAGGGGCTCGGTGTATTATAGGAGGTCCCCCGGCAGACTAGGCCTATGTCAGCCTAACTAGGGGGTGGTCCAAGACAGGCCTGAGCCAGCCCTAACTATAAGCTTTATCAAAAAGGAAGGTCTTAAGTCTAGTCTTAAAAGAGGAGACGGTGTCTGCCTCCCGGACCGAAACAGGAAGCTGATTCCACAAAAGAGGAGCCTGATAGCTGAAGGCTCTGGCTCCTGTTCTACTTTTGGAGACTTTAGGGATCACGAGTAACCCTGCATTCTCAGAGCGCAGTGTTCTGGTGGGATAATAGGGCACTATGAGCTCTCTGAGATATGATGGAGCCTGATCATTTAGAGCTTTGTAAGTTAAGAGAAGGATTTTAAATTCAATTCTGGATTTTACCGGGAGCCAGTGCAGAGAAGCTAAAACAGGAGAAATATGATCTCGTTTCTTAGTTCCTGTCAGTACACGTGCCGCCGCGTTCTGGATTAGCTGGAGAGTTTTCAGGCACTTATTAGAGCTACCTGATAATAGAGAATTACAGTAATCCAGCCTCGAGGTAACAAACGCGTGGACCAATTTTTCAGCATCTTTTAGTGACAGGATAGGCCTAATTTTTTATTATTTTTATTAATTATTACGCAGATGAAAAAATGCAGTCCGAGACGTTTGTTTTAAATGGGAATTAAAAGACAAGTCTTGATCAAATATTACACTGAGGTTTCTTACGGTGGTGCTAGAGCCCAGAGCAATGCCATCCAGAGAAACTATATCATCAGATAAAGAGTTTCTGAGCTGTTTGGGGCCAAGAACAATAACTTCAGTTTTGTCTGAATTTAACATCAGGAAATTGGTGCTCATCCAGGTTTTTATATCTTTAAGGCATTTCTGAAGTTTAGTTAATTGATCCGTTTCTTCTGTTTTTATCGATAAATACAACTGTGTATCATCCGCATAGCAATGGAAATTTACAGAGTGATTTCTAATGATGTTACCTAAGGGAAGCATATATATCGTGAATAGAATTGGTCCGAGCACTGAACCTTGAGGTACTCCAAAACAAACTTTAGTACGTGAAGATGATTCATTATGAACGTGAACAAACTGAAAGCGATCGGATAAGTACGATTTAAACCAGCTTAGTGCAGAACCTTTAAGGCCAATTGAATGTTCCAGTCTCTGTAGCAGAATTTGATGGTCAATTGTGTCAAATGCGGCACTAAGATCTAGTAAGACAAGTACAGAGACGAGACCTTGGTCTGAAGCAATCAGAAGGTCATTTGTAAGTTTAACTAGTGCTGTCTCGGTACTATGATGGGCCCTAAATCCTGACTGAAATTCCTCAAATAAATTATTATCATGGAGAAAGTCACACAGCTGGTCTGCGACTACTTTCTCAAGGATCTTTGAGAGACAGGGAAGGTTGGATATAGGTCTGTAATTGGCTAACACCTCTGGATCCAATGTGGGATTTTTTAACAGAGGTTTAATTACAGCTACCTTAAAAGACTGTGGTACATAGCCCGTTAATAAAGATATATTGATCATGTCTAGCATGCAAGTGTTAACTAAAGGTAAGACTTCCTTAAGTAGCCTAGTTGGGATGGGGTCCAAGAGACACGTTGATGACTTGAATGAAGAAATCATTGAGGTCAATTGTTGAATAGAAATCAGGGAGAAGCAATCTAAATATGTATCAGCACTTATAGCTGTGTTTGAAGGCAGATTAGTACTGTTTGAGAACAGAAGGTCATGAATTTTGTCTCTAATAGTTACAATTTTGTCATTAAAAAAGCTCATAAAATCATTACTGCTAAGGGCTAAAGGAATACAAGGCTCAATAGAGCTGTGACTCTCTGTCAGCCTGGCTACAGTGCTGAAAAGAAACCTGGGGTTGTTCTTATTTTCTTCTATTAATGATGAGTAATAGTTTGCTCTGGCATTGCGGAGGGAGAGAATCTTCCAGTTTGGTTAATCGCCAGTTCCTTTCAAATTTTCGCGACATTTGCTTTAATTTTCTGGTTTGGGAGTTATACCAGGGAGCAAACTTTCTTTGCTTTGCGAACTTCTTTTTAAGAGGTGCTACGGAGTCAAGAGTTATTCGCAGTGAGCCTGCAGCGCTATCGACGAGATGATCAATTTGGGAGACTTTAAATTCAGTACGGGAAACCTCAGTTACAGAGGGTATTAAATTTAACGCCGATGGAATCACTTCCTTAAATTTTGCTACCGCACTATCTGATAAACACCTAGTATGGTAGCTGTTACTGAGTGGCGCGTAGTCAAGTAGACAGAAATCAAAAGTTATTAAGTAATGATCTGATAGAGAGGGATTCTCTGCAAAGACCATTAAGTTATTAATCTCAATGCCATACGCCAGAACTAGATTGAGGGTGTGGTTAAAACGGTGAGTGGGCTTATGTACACTTTGACTGAAGCCAATGGAGTCTAATAATGTGATAAACGCAGTAGCGAGGGAGTCATTATCAACGTCCACGTGAATATTGAAATCGCCTACAATAATAACTTTATCTGATTTCAGGACTAAACTGGATAAAAACTCAGAGAATTCAGATAAGAATTCTGAAAACGGGCCAGGAGCACGGTACACTATAACAAATAGAAGAGGCTGCGAGGTTTTCCAGGTCGGATGTAAAAGACTAAGGACAAGGCTTTCAAAGGATTTATAATCTAGTTTAGGTTTAGCGCTGATTAATAGACTAGAGTTAAAAATGGCTGCAACTCCCCCTCCTCGGCCGCTGCCTCGAGGAACGTGGGTATTATTATGACTGGGAGGAGTGGATTCATTTAGACTAACATATTCATCTTGACACAGCCAGGTTTCGGTGAGGCTGAGTAAATCAATATGATTAACTGATATTAATTCGTGTACTAACACTGCTTTGGAAGATAACGATCTGACATTTAACAGTCCACATTTAATTCTCCTGTTTTGTCTTTCTGTCACAGAAGAGGTTTTAATTTTTATCAGGTTGTTATGTACAACTCCTCTTTGTTTGACTTTATATTTTAATAATTTAGGAGGTCGGGGGACAGACACTGTTGGTATAATACTGTGGGTGGGTGACTGCTCTGGAAGCTCAGAGAAGCGTTTTACACTGCGACTCTGATTCCTGGTCTCAACTCTGGGTTGTCACGGTTTTAGATCACTAATAAACTTGTCCAGGTTTCTAGATATGAGAGCGGCTCCATCCAAAGTGGGATGAATGCCATCTCTCCTAATCAGACCAGGTTTTCCCCAGAAGGTTTTCCAGTTATTAACGAAGCCCACACCGTTTGCTGGACACCACCTAGACAGCCAGCGATTGAATGATGACATGCGGCTAAACATATCATCAGTGGTCAGATTTGGCAGGGGTCCAGAGAAAACTACGGAGTCCGACATAGTTTTGGCATACTGACACACCGAGGCAACATTAATTTTTGTGACCTCCGATTGGCGTAACCGGGTGTCATTAACGCCGACGTGAATAACAATCTTACTGAATCTACGTTTAGCTTTAGCCAGCAGTTTCAAATTTGATTCAATGTCGCCCGCTCTGGCCCCAGGGATACATTTGACTATGGTCGCTGGTGTCGCTAACTTCACGTTTCTCAAAATACAGCTGCCAATTACCAGAGTTTTCTCCTCAGCGGGTGTGTCGCTGAGTGGGGAAAAATGGTTAGAAACGTGAACGGGCTGGTGGTGAGCCGAGGGCTTCGGCCTGGTACTACGCTTCCCTCGGACAGTCACCCAGCCTCCTGGCTGCACAGGAGTTACCGGAGGACCGCTAACAGAGGCTATGCTAAGCGGCTACAGGGGACTGGCTAACTACCGCAGCTACAGTTTGACTCTCCATGGTGCTACAGTTTGACTCTCCATTATCACTAAAGGAGGCAGAGGAGTAACTAAACATCTGGCACACCGAGCAAAAGAGTGCAGGAGAGGAAGACATCGCTAGGTGCTAAGCTAAGGTAGCTAACAAGGCTGAGGGTGTGTGAGCAAGCAAAGATGAATAAGACAGTCGTTTAAAGAAGCAGAGTGATTAACACTACAACTAGTGAGGTTTAAGAAGTGAAGTGGATGTTTAACGGCTAAAGTGAGGAGAAAAAGCAGAAAAGTAGCTGGTGAGAGATCGCTGCAGCAGCTGAGAGACACCAACACAGAAACACCGGAAATGACATAACACGCTTACCGCAGTACGTCAGCACGTAGCAAAGAGGAAGAAAGAATAGCTTTAAACTGAGGGGCTGATGACTGGGAGTGCTCACACACAGCTGTAGCTGATCACCGCATGGCAATTCTACTCCTTGTTTCCCAGCATGCATTGCTTCTATGTTGGCTCTATGGCTACAAAAATAAACAGAGCACTCTTAACTGTGGTAACAAAGTGACAAACATATTTTCTTGAGGCATAACACTCCCCGCTTAGGGTCTTTAAAGAGCCCACATTACTGAACAGAATCTGTCTTTGGAGAGAGAAGCAGAACTGCCTCTGTAATGGGTTGAGGGAAAGTCTTTCTGGTTCCATCCTTGACGACTTCCACTTTGACTTTCCGGACCGATCCCCTGGAAAGGTTTTTGTGGTGATACCCATAAGCCATTGATTTCTCTCTGCCTGACTGTATTTCAGGAGAACTATGTCTCCTTCCTGGAGGCTCGTCCGCTTTCCTTGCCACTTGTGCCGAAGCTGCAATGTTTTGAGGTATTTGTGTTTCCACCTGTTCCAAAACATGTCTGCTAGGCCCTGAACTTGCATCCACTCCTTTCTAAAGAGACCCGCTTCCTCAAGGCTGCCTGACGGGGGAGGAGGTGCAGAGCCTGTCTTGAGGGTCAGGAGCATTGCTGGGGTGAGGATGAGAGGTGATTCCAGATCTGATGACACTGGAATGAGCGGCCTAGCATTCATGATTGCAGCTACCTTGGCCATGAGTGTGGTCAGAACCTCATGTGTCAAGTGAGACCTCCTCTGCTCAAGCAGCATGCAATCCAAAATACAGCGAGCGATGCCGATAATCCGCTCGCGCCACCCATATGAGACGCTTGGGGCAGGTTAAACACCTAGGTGCAGCTCTGTGTGTCCAGGTACTTTTCCACAGTATTGAAGCCTAGATTCGTCTTGTCCATCTCCAGCTCGCGGGAGGCGCCGATGAAGTTAGTTCCACAGTCAGAGTGTATTGCTTTGCAGGGCCCCTGACTGCAAAGAACCTCCTCAAGGCATTGATAAAGCTGCTGGAGCTCATTGCCTCAATCACCTCGATATGAATGCCCTTGAACACATGCACGAGAACATCACAGCCCATCGCTTACAGTTGGAGACTCCTCCTCTTGTGCGGCCTGAGATGATGTCCCATGGTCCAAAGACGTCGACACCTACGTAGGTGAAAGGAGGTGCTACTTGTAGCCGTTCTGCTGGCAGGGCTGCCTTCTGCTGATGTTCGGTCTTTCCCCTCAGCTTTCTACAAGTGATACATCTGTGAGGCAGACTGCTGATACAGCATTTGGCTCCCACCAGCCAGAACCCTGCCGCTCGAAATGGCACCTTCGGCCAGATGTCTTCCTGGTGTTTCACTGCTTCGTGATAGTGAGACACAAGCAGGGTTGCGAGAAGATGCCGGCCAGGAATGAGGATGGGGTGAGTCTCGTTTGTGCTAAGACCTGACTGTCATTCTGGATGCTCTTCACAATGCACACTTTGGCTCTCAGCAACTCTTCCTCTGTAGGACGACAGATGTGCCACGCCTGACATTCATTCTGGGTGGAGTGGGTGAAGGTGCGAGCTATGTGGATGAGGTGTGCTATGGCTGTGAGGAGAGCCATAGGAGAAAATTGGAGAAGTGTTCAAAGTGTTGTGGATGTACCACATCTCTGGTAACCTGTGTGAGACTTGTCGCCACCCGGGGACACACTTCAGAGTCAATGCCAGGGTCAATAAGGTCATAGGTCTCTTGAAGCTCGGATGAATGCAAAGATACATCATGGAGGAAGGCTGGTCCTTTGAGCCATGCTGTGCTGCTAAGAGGGGCTGGTGTCACAGTTCTTGACCCAATATCAGCTGGGTTTAAATGCATTGGGACGTATTTCCACTGGCCAGGACAAGGTGATCGACGGATTCGTTGGATCCGGTTGTGTACATAGACATAAAATCTCCTTGACTGATTGTGGATGTACCCCAATACAACCTTGCTGTCTGTGTAATAAGTGATGTTGTCAAATGTTGTGTCCATCTCTGTGACTATCATCTCGGCAATCTAAACAGCAAGTACAGCTGCACAGAGCTTAAGTCTCGGAATAGTCAGGCCAGGCTGGGGGGCCAACTTTGCCTTCCCGAAGACAAAGCCAATCTCGGTCTGTTCTTTGTGGCTTGTCACCTTGATGTAGGCCACAGCTGCTATTGCTTTGACTGATGCGTCTGCGAAGACACAGAGTTCTCTTTCTAATGCGCCTGCGGTGGAGAAGGATGTATAAGGGCGTGGTATCTGGAACCCCTCTAGGTCTTGGAGTGACTGTTTCCATCTACTCAATCTCCATGTCTTTGGGGAGAGGTGAGTCCCAATCCTCAGCTTCCTTGGTGAGTTTCCTGAGTATCAGTCTTCCATGAACCGTGATGGGTGCGAGGAACCCTAGAGGATCATAGAGGCTATTCACAGTTGAGAGTACCCCTCTGCAGGTGAATGGCTTCTGGTCATCTTTGATTTCAAACATGAAGGTGTCTATGCGCACGTTCCAGAATGATCCGAGGCTACCTTGGATGGGCAGATCATCAATGAAGAGACCTAAGCTGTTGACGTCCTTGGTGTGATCTTCGGATGGGAATGCTTCGATGACTGCAGGTCGATTTGAAGCAATTTTGTGCATCCTGAGACTGGAAGCAGCAAGCATCTTCTGCGCTCCCCCGAAGACACGGATGGCTTCTTCCTTGGTGCTGAAGGACTTCAAAGCCTTATCAACATAGAACTCCTGATCGACGAATCTTCTCGCGTCGCTGCTATAGTCAGCCTCTGCTTCCTTAGCTGCCTGTCACAAACCATACATTGCAACGGCAGGCGAGGGACTGTTCCCAAAAAGGTGGACCCGCGTTCTGTAGTCCACGATGTCAGAGGTAGGGTCGTTGTTCCTATACCACAGGAAGCGGAGAAAATCCTGGTGGCCCTCCTTCACGACAAAGCAGTAGAACATGTGCTCGATGTCAGCAGTGATCGCCACCTGTTCCTTCCTGAACCTCATAAGAACACTTGGCAGGCTATTATTAAGGTCAGGGCCAGTGTGCAAAACATCATTGAGCGACACTCCTACACATTGTGCACTGCTGTCGAAGACCACGCAGATCTTATCTGGTTTCCTAGGGTGATACACGCCAAACAGGGTGAGGTACCAGCACTCCTGTCTAGGCTGCATTGGCGGGGCAACTTCTGCATGTGCCTTATTGAGCATGTTCTCCATAAACTCTAGGAAGTCAGCTTTCATCTGTGGCCGTTTTTCCAATGAGCGCCGGAGTGAGACAAGACGGTCGAAAGCCTGTTTCCTGTTGTTGGGCAGCTGCTGTCTCTGCGATCGAAAAGATAAAGGTGCAACTCAACTTTTGGAGCTGTCTCGGTAGCACTCAGCTTCCATTATCTTCAGAACCTCTGAATCTTCCACGGATGGAGAGAGTGTGTGGTCATCGGGAGTATGATTGAAGACAGTTTGCCCTAAGCAGTCTCTACTGAGTGTAACTGAGCCGCACGTGGAGGTTGGTGTTGGCTGATACTGATGTTTAGGTGCTTGACCAAATACCTCTTTCACTCTGATCTGATTGTTGCATGGCTGGAGATGACTCGCACAACCATTCTCTAGGATGGCTGTTTTGTAACTTCTCACCTCGAGTGGTCTGTGAGCGCCTCCAAGGCACACGTCACCAACGATGACCCATCCTAGGTCAAGCCTTTGAGCAAACGGTGCGTTTCCTGGGCCATTCATCTGCTCTCGTACCATTCATCTGCTCTCGTACCATCTAGTAAGATGTCTCTGCCCAGCAAGAGGAGTATCTTGGCATCCGGATCCAGAGGCAGTATCTTGTCGGTGATGTGCTTCAGGTGGGCATGATGGCAGCCTGCATTCAGCGTAGGAATCTCGGCGCGGACGTTAGGGATTTGGTTGCACTCGCGGATTGTAGGCAGAGGAATGCTTACTTTTTTGTCCACTTGCTCCACAGTGTAACCGCTGGCTCTCCTCCCCGCTGTCTCTGTTCCATCCTCTGGAGTGGAAGGAGACGATTTAGATTTCCAGGTAGGTGGGTAGGGGTGAAGTGCTGTCACATGAGCAGTGCTCTCACACTCCGTACATTTTTTAACCTCAGCAGTGCAGTTCTTTGCCAGATGTCCTGTGGAGGAGCAACAGCGAAAACAGATGTAATGTCCTTTCAAAAGCTGTTTGCGATCATCTATGCTCTTTTCATGAAAGCCTCTACATTTCCTCAGAGGATGGGGCTTTTTGTGCAGGGGGCAATGTTTATTTGGGTCAATTCGTTCCCTAATTTCTCTAGACTCAGACCTAGCAGCTCCTGAGACCTGCATCTTGTGAACATATACGGATGTCTTTGCGGGCCACTCCCATTTGCTCTTTTTCTCTGCTGGAGCTTGCATGAAGAGGTTGAAGCTTGGGTCTGCGTGAGCCCTTGCCTCTGTGAAGATGAAGTTTACCAACACTGAGAAAGGTGGGAAGCTAACAAAATGTTCTTCTTTGTAGCTTGTCCCAAAGTATAGCCACTTTTCTTGTATGTTGTATGGGAGTTTCTCAATGATAGGCTTAATTCCTCTAGAGGTATCCAAATATGACAAGCCTGCGAGGTAGCCATCTTCCTTGGCAGCTTGTAGCTCCGATAACAGGTCGGCTAGATCCCTGAGTCTCTGCGGATCCTTTGCTGTGACCTTTGGAAAGTTTTCCAGTGTGTTGAACAGAGCCTGTTCGATGGCCTCTGGCGAGCCATATATTTCGTCGAGGCGTTCCCATGCCATGAACAGTCCAGTAGCTGGATTCCTGATGTTGACTGTTTTTATTCTTCTTACCTGTTCTGCTGACTCTTTTCCCAGATACTTCCTTAAGGTGCGTTCTCACCGGACCTTTTATTTTTGTTGCTGTCGCTCATATCGCTCCTTTGTTGTCGCTCAGTCGCTCAGCTGCAGTCGCTCGTCAATTTGGCACAATTCGCCTTGTCGCTTTGATGACGTCACTCAAGCGATATTCTCTTTTCTTCTTCTTCCGTTTCTTCGTTCTTCTGTTTTCTTCCGTTGACCGGTATTGGTTCAGCTTGGCTGACATTGTACCTGTTGCCGCCGTTTACCTGCCGTGGAAGTCCCACAAGCGCCGTACAACCAAGCGTCGTCGGTTTTGGGTCCACAGTATACTCCAGATGCGCACTGATCTCGGCGAGTACCACCGACTTTTCCAGGAGCTGCGTCTGGACGCCAAACGTTTTCAACGGTATACGCGGTTGACCACGGCCCAGTTTAACGAGCTGCTGGCGAGAATCGGAGGCAGGATTGCCCAGTTGGACACCAACTCCAGGCGCTCCATCCCAGCTGAGGAGCGCCTGGCTATTTGTCTCCGGTGAGTGGCTGTTTCGTTAACGACATTAGCCTACCTAAATATCAACTGTGTCTGTGTGTCATGTTTGTAGCCTATGTGTAGCCTGTGTTAATGCATCTATGTTGCTCTCTACCTATTAAGAATGTATTAAAAATTTACTGTACGTGTTGCACTATGAGCCCAACGGGCCAAATGTGATCCTAAATAGAATAGTGTCAGTTGAATTAATCTGGCCTAATTAATAGGAATCAAACATTACCTACAGCGTACATCAAAACTTGCCAGATGAGCTGAGTTCAGCACTGCATGTTAGCATCAAGGTTACTACAGAAGGGTGTACTACAAAGCAAGATTAACGGGTTAGCGAGGTGTGTTAAGTCTAAAGCCAGAGTTTTCAGTGTCACTAAGGTGGCTCTCTTTTAACCTGGCTAGATCACCATGGTAACTTATGCTTAGCTCATAACCTGGTCCCGACCAGGTTATGTTCAGAGTTTAATCTTAAAATCAGCTATAAAAGCGCCGCTGTTTCACAATTTAGTGCGTTTGGAGCTGGCATAACCTTTACTTTGAAAGTCCAGTGGAGCTGGATCAGAACCGAGCATTTGTACGGAGGGAGAGATCGCACTGATCCGCTGGTGTTTACTTTCTCTCTGAGCGTCTCCGCATACAGATGTTCAGCTGAGGGAATACGCCACTCACTGTTGAGCCGAGCGTCAGGAGGACACTGAAACAAGTTGTGCGCTCGCAGCATTACAGATACACAAAGCCTGGCTGTGTTGAGCTTCCTTCGCAGTACACCCCTCAGAACAGACAGTGGTGATAACAGTTGAGAAGATATTGTTATTATCATTATTATTATTATTATTATTATTATTATTATTATTATTATTATTATTATTATATTCTCAAATATGTACAGTACAAGGAAAGAGTTGCAGAAATATTTTAACTTTTGTTTTTTATTTAACTACATAGCCATATGAACTTAATTTTATGCCATGAATTGCAGATCTGCAAGCTTATCACAATGTGTTGTGTAGATTCTGTAGTGTACCAGGTAGTTCAAGGTTACCCACCACAGTGATGAATAGTTTAATCTGAAAACCCTTTAGTTATTATCATTATTTTCCACATTTTTTATGTATTTATATACTTTAAATTCTCCATTTTGTATTTCTGTTTTCTTTTTCATTTCTTTAGATATCTAGCCACTGGTGACTCGTACAGGACCATAGCCAGCAGCTTCCGTGTTGGGGTGTCCATGATTGTCCCTGAAGTTGCCAGTGCCATTTGGGAGAGCCTCGTCAGAGAGTTCATGGCTGTGCCTACCACACAGGAGTGGAGAACCATCGCAAAGGAGTTTGAGCAGCGGTGGAACTTCTCTCTTTGCTGTGGACGGCAAACATGTGGTCATCAAAGCCCCAGAGAACACAGGATCCCAGTTTTTCAATTATAAGGGAACATTTTCCATCGTTCTCTTGGCTGTTGTCGATGCACGGTATCGCTTCCAGGTGATTGATGTTGGGGGCTTTGGTAGATCTAATGATGCTGGGGTGCCCCCCCCCCCCGGGGTGCCCCCCGACTCCTGACACCCTGGAAGGATTCTTCAGCCCCGTTGTCCTCAACCCCCAGCCCCATGTTCCCTGAGGTTTGTCGTTGTTGGTAAAGGGGTTTGAGGAAAGACAGGACCGAGAAATGCTTCCAGGGTGGCTTTGTTTTCCTCTGCCCTGAGCCACTCCTCCCCTCCTCCTTATAATCTTTTAAAATCCTCCTGTACATGTCTTTGAGATTTTTCCATTTAGCCTGGAGAATTTTTACTGTCAAGAAGCAAGCAGCACACGTCATACTCATAACAAATTATTTAGTTTGCTATAACTGCACTTTATCTAATGTAGGAATAGTGCATATTGTTTGTTTGTATATTCTTATTTAAATAACTACAGTGGAAACCCAAACAGCTGTCGAGGCTGTGTCTTGTTGTGCTGTGTAGCCTACTGTGCGTCACCTGGCTGCCTATGATTGTCGGTGCGTCATCACTGGCTGTTTGTGTTGTCTGTCAAAACATGGATGAAAGAAAACTATTTTCTATCGACCGCTTCTTGTATTTCTATCGAGGAAACGTTATTTCGGGATATCATTATGTTTTATCGCCCAGCCCGACAGTGACATATGCCCGTTCATTCATGAGAAATCATACCGCAACACTCTCAATCAAACAAGGTTGGCAATGAGAAATCTGCGGCACTACTGTACAGTAGTTCGCTAAAAACACACCGGCAGCAGCGCCCACTGATCTGTACTGAGACTGTTGTTATTATATTGTTATTGTTATTGTTATATATTTACCTATTTTGAGAAACAATTTTCGTTTTCAAATAAATATTTGGAAACGAAAATGTATGTTTTGGTGTACTCTGGCGAGGTTTTCTGATATTTTTACCAGAATCTGTAGACGGTGCATCTGGAGACAGTGTGGGCATGCTGCTGCTGTCTACTGGTGTTTTCGCTATTGAGATTCATTACATTCGGGTTTTTGCTACACCATTGTATGTTCTTTGCGTTTTACATGGATGGATGAAAAGTGTTTGACAGTACAACAATTGTTCTACCTGGAGATGACATGCGAGATCTGTCAGAGACCAGTGTGACTTCTGCACTGGACTGACCAGCAGCTATCGGGAGGAGATCAGTTCGCAGTGTTATAGATATTTTGTCAGACATTATATATAAGTATGAACAATAACAAATAAAAAAAAAATCATAACTGCGGGAAAACAACCCTGCGAAATGTGTCATTTTCACCAGCGGTCTGTGGAGGTAGCTATAAATACTCATAAATCTTATGTGTTTTATTTTAGGACCGTATAAGCTTCAGAAAACGTACAAGACACATATTTAGGAAAAGTCATAGAAGGAGAGGATTGGAGATTTTTTTTAACAGAGTTATTTGAATTATAAAAACCCAAACAGTCTGTCTTGGCGGTCCTAGTGTTAAAGACACACCGGCAGCAGCGCCCACTGATCTGTACTGAGACTGTTGTTATTCTGTCATGTGAGTTAAATGACTGCTGTGTGGAAAACCACAGGATTCTGTGGGACGACACAAGGACAATTAATCTGTCCACGTCCATTGCCATGTCAGCGTATCCAGAAGTTATTTGCTCTCTACTCTCAGGACCGGCGGATGGTTTCAGTTGTTGTCATAGTTACACATACGGAAGCACAGAGCCCTGCGGCAGCCAATCAGCGTTGAGCGACAAGCGACTGACAAGAAGAGAGAGAACGTTGATTTGGGATTTCTCAACTCGAGCAACAGAGCGATTTTTCGCTCTGTCGCTGTCGCTCGGAGCCTGAGCGATTTTTCGCCTGAGCGATTAATCACTCAGTCGCTCGTTTGCATTGACTTAATATGTAAATGCGTCGTTAGCGACAAAAATAAAAGGTCCGGTGTGAACACACCTTTAGAAGGTCGAGTTCTCCTGCTGCAGACAGGTCCAGATCGGCAATAGCATTCAGGAACGATGTTTTCCAGGCCCAATAGTTCATTGGCTGATCATCATATGTGGTGAGACCTAAAGTCACCAGGCGGTTGCGGGCAAGATATTTGATGAGGTCTCCTGTGGTTGTAGAATGATCATGGCTAGCTCCATAAGGCGTCCTGTGAACAGGTGTGGGCGCAGGAGATGAGGAGTTGTGTTTGAAGTTCTGTTGTGCAAGTTTTCCACTAAGCTGCAGAGCTGGAGAGGAGTAGAGAGGCTGATAAAAACTGTAGCAGTGCCCCACTGGTCTGAGGGGCCTGAGGAGTGTAATGTGGCATAGTGGCGGCAGAGGCACCAGCTTGGGTTTGGCTTGCATTGAGTGGGTGGGGTGTTGAAGGGATAACGTTGGTTGGTTGAGGACGTGAAAGATGAAACGTTGGCGAAGCATTGCCACTCTCTCTTTTTACAGATACACCCTTGCTGCATATGCTGGCTTGTTCCGACACAAAGGCGGCAATGCACTGGTCTTTGACAGACTGGGGGACTGGGCTGTTAGCCTCACTGCGTATTCAAAGCCCATATCTTGTAAACCAGCCGTATGAGTATTTGCCTCTGCTATGGCAGCATCTTTTTCTTTTTCATCATTTAATGCATCAAGGATACCTGCTTGCTCCACTTTAAGTTCAATCTCCTTTTTTGAATGTGCTGTTCTAGCTTGCGCTGCTTCAGCTTTTGCCTTTGCCATGGCGATGGCCAGGCTGATCTTTGAGCTGGACGATGTACCAGATGAGCGACTGCTCCTTGAGCGCACAGTCTCAGACTGGTTATCTCCATTTCCTTTATTACTGGTGCTACTTTGTTACATTATGACTCATCCTGTTTTCAATATCAGGAGAAGAAATTTTGCATGAAGCTGTCTGGAAGCTGTAGTGTTAGCCGCTTATCTCTTGATGTTGATTTACTCCGTAGGATGGCAATCCTTGTTAGCTGTGTTGCCGTCTTTTCACTGTCATGGGCTTATGTTTCCATTCAGTTTAAACGCTCTCAAAAAACTCCAGGACACAGATGATTCACTTCTATGAAGTTAACTGGGAATCTTGTGAAACTGTAAACACAGTACAATGAAATATGTACATTATTAAATAAACCAAACACACTGTATCTGGGTAATTAGTACAGCTTAGCTAGACTTGCTGTGTAGCTAATATGATGAGATACTACCAAGCTAATCAAAACAGCAAGCAGCAGTGAAATGTAAAGCTAACTTAGCCTAGCAACACAATTAACATCTTAGCCATCTCAACATTCTAACAACTCAAAATAAGTGATGACTTAGTGTTACACGATGAAATCTACTCACAGACGTTGCCTTAGCAAAGAGGGAGAAAGAATAGCTTTAAACTGAGGAGCTGATGACTTGGAGTGCTCACACACAGCTGTAGCAGATCAATGCATGACAATTGTACTTCCTGTTTCCCAGCATGCATTGCTTCTATGTTGCTATGGTTACAAAAATAAACAGATCACAATTAACTTTGGTAACAAAGTGACAAACATATTTTCTAGAGGCATAACACCCAGTGTGGGATCAATAAAGTTTTATCACATCTCATCTCATCTCATCTTAAAAAATGTGAAAATTGAAAATTGGAGCAAGAACAAAAGTGTCTGTTTAAATTTTTGTTCAGTGTAATCTAAAATGCTAATTGCTTTGAACCTAACACAGTCTAACACATCTGATTATTTCTGTTACTCCATATATCTGAGGCCAGCACAGTACGATGCAGTCCCGTCAACAGCTACAACTAAAAAGGTTGTTTATAAATATGTAGAAATCTATTTATTCATTCAAACCCAGATATACTAGACCAATAAAACTTAAAATCAAATAGATATACTCTGCATGATGATCACCTCTGATGGAATATTCAGCAGCTTCAGCTCCTCCGACCCTCAAACAACTAGCATTGCACACTTGATGTTGACACAAAGTCGTGCCATAGGATAACTCAGCTAAACTAACGACACTTATCTACTAAATTGATGATCAGATACAAGTGAAACGTTGATTCCAATGTAATTTTGGTTGTGCATCATGTAGATATTCTGCTGGTGTACATTTATCTGAAAAATTCATAAATCCTTCACTAACACTCAACCATGTATTTTCTGTCAGAAATACTGTGTAAAAATGTAAGGAGGCATTGATCACTCCCGAGCCATTCTGTCATATAACTCAGGATGACTGCAGTTTTTGCTCAGGTAAAACATTTTCAACTTGCTCTAATATGTGCTACACAGAGAAAATATGTGTCTATTAAATGTATATACACTGTTTAAGAAATTAAGGGAACACTTCACAGTATAAAACCAATTCAGTTAAACTTCAGGGATATCAATCTGTCCATTAAGGAAGCTCAAGTGATTGTGAATCAATTGCAATTGCTTTGGTGCAAATCAAAGTGACAACAGGTGCAGTGAAGAGGCAAAAGCAAGACAACCCCCAAAAAGGGAATGGTTTTACATGTAGTGGCCACAGACAGTTGTTCTCTACTTATCCTTCCTGACTGATTCTTCTCTAGTTTTTCTTCTCTAGGCATTACCTGCAGCCCAATCAGGTTGCACAGGTAGTCCAGCACCTCCAGGATGGCACATCCATACGTGTGGTTGCAAGAAGGTTTGCTGTGTCTCCCAGCAGAGTCTCAAGAGCATAGAGGAGATACCAGGAGACCAGCTGTTCATCAACCCATCAACTTTTCAAATAGATCTTGATTTTCAGATCTTCATTTTCATGTTTATTTATTTCCACATTTATTGCTTTGAGATATGGGATTAAAACCTCCAAACATCAAACATAAATGTCAAATGCTTTAGCTTTGGAATAGACCTGAGAATTTGTCTGATCGGAGATTCACTTAAAAGATATTTAATTGGGACATTCTTATTGTATTTGAACAACTTGTCATTCATTTCAGACCAGGTTAATCTATGATATTCCTATGTGCACAGTTGCGCTCAGGAACACTATCATTAGCCCCAGAGACTGAAAAGTTAAACACCACTCCAGACGAGGACAGAATTTGTTTGCTGAGAAATTTAGGTAAAGTTGAGAATGAGGTCCATTTCTGTCCTGTATAAATATATATGTATATATGTGTGTGTGTGTGTGTGTGTGTGTGTGTGTGTGTATGAAGACATAAGGGATGTACTTTTCAGTAAAAATGACCTCTGTCTATGTTGATTTCTTTTGGTTGGATGATCATGAAAAGTTTTGTTTCAGAAGGGAGAACCTCTTTTGTGGCATTTTTTTTTTGATGAGCCTAGGATAGGAGGCACAAGATTTTGTTTGAGGACTGAGCAGTAAAATAACATGTACTTTGGACTGATCACTGCAATTTCATTGTAATGGTGTAAACCCATGAGGTTTGGGCACATGTTTGTGTGCATGACACAACATAAGGAAATCATTTGTATTGCTTTTTTTCCCCCACATCTTATGTATGATAATAAGGTGTCAAATCAGGTCATCATGGTCTCTAATGGCTCTCAGCAGCTGTACAGTGAGATTCTTTGCTTAGGCTACATCTTTATCATCTAGGAATAATTTTTGAGAAAAATACTTTTTTCCCTTACCCAACCCAGTCTGATCAGCCAGTGAGTGCCAGGGGAGGTTATACATGGGAAATCTGGAATTAAATCTATAAATAAACTTAAGATTTGTTGTAAGTCTATTTTTTCAGCACAAGTTCTTTATTTATTTATTCCTTTTTTTTTTTAATCTATCACGCTCATTTGTCTATTTCTCATGTCTCTTTTTGGCCCCTATAAAGGCTGAACATGCTTAGAAGTTAATCAATACGCAGGTCCCTAATTCAGGGGCCTGACAGGAAGTGCTCTCCCAGAGATACCATTACTGGTATTAATTCTGTCAGTGGATTGGAAAGGGTCAGAGCAGTGTCAATGTTCCGTGTGGTGGGGACCTGACCCTTGTGACTGTCTTCATCTTGTTTAAGCCCCGTCTCCTCAACAACACCATGGATTGTCCCGCTAGCCTATTAGCCCGCGTGGTGGGGGGTTGGGGGCTTAATAGGTTTCATTGGCAGTCTGGGGGCTTTATGTTACACTTGCATGCTATTAAAGGAAGTGTCAGTTTTGTGATCAATATCCCCAGTTTCCTATATATTATATCTGACAAATCGGATACCATAATAAAGGCTGTAACATTTTGTGTCTTTATATTTCAGGCCAGCTGGGGCAGATCTGCTCTTTCCTCCTTTTAGACATGTTTTCATATTCAGAATATATTCAAAATAAATTCATTTAAAAATTAGAAAAGCTCCCTAATATTTGGTTTGTGTTCCCAAAATTTCCTCGAAGCCTAGCAGTAATAATCCACTATTGGGCACATTTTTCTATCTTTATCTTGGCACAAGACTTCAGTAGCAACCCTCTTAATTACCATAGGGCATTTTTATAGCAATTATTTTTTACTTGTCACAGTGGTACAAGCACAGGTGCTAATGATAAAATTAATGTTTGCTCAGTTCTAGTCAAGAGTCCCAATACGCCATGAGAGTGTGACAGTAAACCACCAGGAGCTTAAAACTGAAATGAGCCATCACTCATTTTATTATGTATACCTTTACTTTTTTCTACTGTGACATGTTAAAATGTCTTGTGCTGTGGAAAAGGTCTGTTATTATTGATTAGTGCAGTGCCCGTAGGAAGTATGCATTTCTATAGAAAAGTGGAAGCTTAAGTAGATTTTTCATGTATGGCCAAATGAGGCTGTGTTTGATGGTTGGATGTACAAAGAGGTGTACATACTCTTACATAGTGTTAATAGAGAAACTGTACATTGGGTAAGACATGAACGTTCATTGAGATATGGAGAGACACACAACATCATTAGGTCTCCTAGCTTTCAGTAGGCGAAAAATCTTGAAATGGTAGCTAGCAAGCACGTAACCCTGCACGCCTGAAAGGAAAAACAAACGTTTCCGACCTAGTCATACTTTGGTATGGGAAGTTTAGGCAATGTTTTAGTCAATCTAACCATGTTGTAGCCATGTCAGCAAACACCATGAGCAGATGAGAACAGCGTGGTAAAACTTAAGAAATACTACTTACTCATGAGATTACTGAAACATGTCATGTTAATGCAAACTGCACCACTTCATCTATTCCTATATGGGGGAGGGACGAAAGGGAATGCCATAACCCCGGGTGTACACTGAATCCGTCGTGTGCGTGGTCCAGCCGTGGCACGGACCCCTCCGTCCTGTGCCGGGCGTCAATGTCCACTGGAAGCGTATCTATAGCGGCACGCACGCGAGCGGCTGGAATTGAGGGATCGCGAGATCATGATGTCACGCGATAATTTGCGGAAACACTGGCGGTAAAAAGACATCAACAAACAAAGAAAAGATTTCTCTACCTGCCGGGGGCCACAAACTTTGACATCATGTTGTTGTAGCGATGTGAAATACACTCTGGAGTTTTCATGGGTGTTTTTATTTTGAAAATTGACCGGATGCTTTCGTCTTTTCTGCACCTGACTTCCTGTTTGACTCATTTGGTCTGTGGACATTGACGCTTCGTCGCGTGGCATCCGTCAAAAAATAGACCCGGCGCATATTTTTAGCGGAGCGGAGCGCCGAGCCGCTTCTGGTGGAGCAGTTTACATTGACTTGAATGGCCGCGATTAGCTCCAGCACCCGCGCTGTGGCTGAATCGCGCACGTGAAGGATCCAGTGGACATCCGGGGTAAGCCTGTACAAAGTTTTGGGTGACCCAGAGCAGTATAGCAGTAGGATACTTTGATCTTTTATTCCGTGAGGCGTGGCTACAGCTGCGAGCGAGAGCGCGATAGGCTGACTGGTTACACGGAGGTCTATGGGATTTTAACTTTTAATGATAATGTTGTGAATATTAATCCAAAAAACTTCAAAATGAAGGATGCACACCATCGTGCCATGCGTAAGCCATATCCGAAAGCTCAGGTTGATCTGACAAATAGTCAGAGAGATATGCGAGCCACAGACACAAAGACATACACACAGACATTTCTTGCTCTATAGATAGATGATAAATAATCATTAAGATTGTAACGTAACATTTGTAACAACATTTAGTTGTTTACGTTGAATATATATTTATGTATATAAATGTGCATGTGTAATGTCAACGCCATTGCCTTATTCATTGTCATTATCTTCTGTGTTTCTGTTATTACACTAATGAATGCAGATACTTGAGAGGAGTAGAACACAATGGCTGCATCCTCTTGGGGTAGATCATATGTCTGCTTCCCTGGCTCCTTCCCCTTGACAAAAAACACACCCTTTGGTATCAGCATAATCAATGGGGAGTGGTGCTAGAGGGGGTGGCTACAACAGTTTGCTTGCCTGTGATTCGCTGACATGCGCTCTAATTGGATCAAGTAGGAACTTGCTTAGCTGGATGCTTTGTGCTGGGATTGGGAGCAGCCTGCAGAGAGAGCACGGACACACCACCAGACAGGAAGAGAGGCAGAGAGGGAGGAGGCCAGAGGCTGCCCTGCTCACTACTTGGAGGAAAGACTGAGAGAGGAGGGGTAAGGGAAGAAAAAGGGGAGTATCCCGTCTTCTCTGCCCTTCTGTGTTACTGCAGCCCTCCCTCCCCCTCCCTCTCTCTATGATTCTCTTTCTCTCTCTTTCCCCTTACTCATCTGTTTCTGTGGCTGTGCTGAGAGGAAGGGCACCTGCCGCTCCCTGATGATTCAGCCTTTCAGCTACTTGGAGCTCCACAGACAAGACAGCATGTCCTTCCTGCCACTGCAGTGCCTGGCCGTCCTGTCCTCTGCAATACGGCTACTGCAGCTGGCCCATCACTTCGACACTGCCTCTTCCACCCTAGTGCTCAGGTGAGTGAGTGCGACTGTTACACCACTGCTCCCTATTAGACCATGCAGAAGATTTAAGGAATCGAAACCTCTGGAAAGATTTTTTTTTGTTTTTGCCTGCAGCAAATTTAATGATTCTATTTATAGACTGATGCGTTTCCTGTGAGAAAGCATGAGTAAGGAACTCCTCTCCTTCATGCGCAGAAGGCCGTCTACATACCTCCCAGACTGTTAACAAGGTTGGACTCACTCTGAAGAGCGTTTGTACTTCTCTGATATCCCAGCTCTGACTCTGCAGCCTCATGATGGAAAACATACTCAAGGAGACTGGTGGCAGACAGCCACTGTGTGATGCTCTAAGTTAATAGTTGAGGTGTTCAGAGACCCCTCATCCAGCAGTTGAACAGGATGACTGAGGGAATGGAGGACTTCTCTGCAGGGCCAGCTCCCCCTCCTGGATCGGCCTCCCCCACCAGCTCTACTGTTGATACTGGACAAGTCCCAGAGGAGAAACCAGAGGAGACTGAGGCAGCTGGTGAGAGCAGGGAGGATGGCGCAGAGGAAGGTGGTGATGGGGAGCATATGGGGGCTTTGGGAATTGTGGCCTTGCCAGGGAGCTGCTGTGTGTGCATAGAGATGGAACGGATTAACAATTGCCTGCACTCTGAGAAAATCTGCATTCTTCCCATCCTGGCCTGTCTGCTTAGCTTAGCCCTCTGCACAGCTGGCCTCAAATGGGTTTTTGTGGATAAAATCTTTGAGTATGAACCACCCACACACTTAGATCCTAAACCCATTGGACAGGACCCGATTATCATATCAGTTACCCCCACGGTGGGACTAACTGTGTCGATTCCTCATACATCTACGTCTTTTGTCTCCTTGACTACCGCCATTACCCCAGGACGACCTGAGGTTTTAATCGAAGAGAAATCAACACGAGGGCCGTTCATGCCTCAGTCTCCACGAGTGACTCTGTCTGATCCCTCTGTTACATTGAAATACAACGCTGAACATCCTACCATCCCAAAGCAGACTCTCCACCCTCAGACAACACAGGAATTAAACAACATCATCACCCCAACAATCTGTAAGTACCTAACACAGGTCAGAGAAGCACTGGGATTGGGTTTTCTTGTCAGACAGGATGTCCCTTTGTTCCAAAACTGCTCTCTAATATCATAATTTAATTATGTCTAACCTTGGACTGTAATTTTAATCAAGTTCAGTGTTTTTATATAAGGATTCAAATGCTTTTTCCCCCACTTGAACACTGATTCTGTACTTGGTGTGTTTTGTCAGCTCTGCCAGGAAGTGTCAGGACTTGACATGAAAGCAGACACGTTCGGACTTGCAGAGTGTAGTAAAGAGTCCGATGACTAAGCCACTGAAATATTGCTGCACAGATAGGTGTGCAGGAAACAACAGCTCTATTCAAACTGACTTTACCCCTACACTGAGTGAATGTATAATTTCAAACAAGCAGTCCTTGCCCTTAAAGTATTAATGATCCCTTAAACTAAACCACTACGATAAAGACACACTTCAGTAATTGGATGTTGGTGTTATTGTCAGTGTCTTAGCACACAATATGGAAGATCCCTAAAATGTGTTGACGCACATTTACAGTCATGTGAAAAAGTGAAAATCAATAAATAATGTGGGACACAAACTGGAACTCCAGGCTGTGGTAAAGGGAGACTTCCTGTTTTCTGCCTGTGCTCCATTTCAAGGTCAGAGACGGCTGGAGGCTAATTGATGCCCCCTCCATCCCTTCGCTGCAGGGAAAAACAACCCACTAACATCGTCTGTCTGCCACTGGCTTGCCACTATGACGTGTCTGTTATAGTCACATTGCTGTGTGCTTTATTACACTGTATCTGGGTTACATAATCTAAGGGATGGCTAGTTTCCAGCCAGTGCGAAGGTATATACTGCTTTCTTACTCAGCAGCATCGACAGATGATGCCTGTAATTAACTGCTGTAAATGCACAGTAGGTAAATGCTTGCTAACAAGTAACCTGCTAACAAAAGTACTGAAACATTTGGGCACACTAGTGGTGCAGAGGCAAAGTTTTTACCTGCCACTGCAGCAGTGTTGGGCAAGTTATTCTGAAAATGTATTACATGACATATCACTAGTTACCTTAATTTGAAAGTAATAAGTTACTTTACAAGATTACTCTCTGTGTAGAATTATAAGTTACCTAATGCACTGCTTTTGCGTTACTTTGAACTAAAATAAGCTCAGAGGAACTTAGGTTCATTTTAAATAGATTAGGGTCATGTTGTTTTACAGCAGGTAATCAAAGTTTATTACGTTTTATTTCAAATTCAGTGCTGCACAGGTCTGACCCATTCATGCATTCAGATACAGTGGTCACCTCTTTGTATTAAAATCCCCTGCTTATATTAATAATAGTGTGATTATATAGAACAATTAAATAGACTAAACCTTTTTTAATACATGAATAGCCTTGGACACAGGGAGGGTCAGGCAGAGGAGCAAAGTCTGATAATTAGAATAGATAGAGAGAATAGAAAGAACTTTATTCATCTCCGAAAGGAAATTCAGCTGTCCAGCAGCTTATAAAAGACAAAAACAACAACCACACTTCCCCTCATCAACAACAACACAGCCGTATTAAAAAATATGAGATATGGATTAATATTTGTGTGCTTATGATATGAAACACAATAAACAAATATAAAGGTTAGCACAACAAATAGAATGACATGTGATTGAGTCACTATGATGAGTGCAAATTAATACACCAGAGCTGAAAGACACAGCTGTCCATTCCCGGTGTGCTGGTCACCTACAGCAGCAAGGGAGAGAGAGTTATGCTTGAGAATGGGACTGTGTGCTTAAGTTGCTCTGCAATTGTAGGGAATGTGAATGGAAACACATCCAACATATACTAACATCAGCCAGACGTGCGGATCACCAAGATGAGACAAAAACTAAGTGAAGGTCAGCTCTGCTTTCAGGCAGCCTTAGGACACAAAAGCAGAATGGGATACTTTGTAGACATTGCAGGTATATTAATGGAAATACACTGAACATGATAATGGACAGTACGGCATGACCCAGATGTGCCGTTCGCTGGGACCCCTCTATAATGTAGCATATAATAACATGACAATGCACAACAACCTTCGGGGGATATTTTCTCTGGTGGTGCACTGGTGAAAGTGCAGCTGTGTAGATCAGTGTGGATGAATGAAAAATGAAAACAATAAACAGTTTATTTCCGGTGGTAAATATTATCGACATTGTAAATGTGATAATATTTCCCGAAATCTCGTTGGTAACGTGTTATATTACTTTGTTACTGCTAAAACATGATATATTACTGAAACACATTACTTCCGTCATGCGTTAACCCCCAACACTGCACTGCAGACAGTCAATACATTTACATGCACAGTTAAATGGAGTTACAGTTGTAGCTCGACTAGGCCATTTATTTGGATTTAATTGTCCTTGTCCCAGTATACAAACACGGGACGGGAATCGATTTACTGACTGAAGTATGACCAACTCTGCTACGATGGGTGGCAATATGCTCCCTTTCAGCTTGTTAGTATTGGACCTTTTCCTGATTGACCTATTACGTCACAGACCAAACAACTGACCAACAAGTTAGCTAAGGTTAGCTAGTGGCATCCCATCCATGTATTTGAAAATATTTAACTCTTCTAGCTGACACAGCATGAACTGTGTCTCCTCAGCTGTCCAAAATTGCATGGCTTTGGATGTAGATTTCTCCATGTTATTGCTGGCTTCTTCTTCTGTTATGCATCTAATGCTATTCAACTTCTGGGTCAAATCCTGGGGCAGAGACTGTGGGGCATGTGCAGCGCGCCTTGGCCAGTTTGGGTCTGATTGACTGCATACATGCAGGAGTAATTAGACTCCCAATCATACTATCTGGGTGTGTTAGTTCCACTTTGAGAAATTCAATTTAGTATAAATTCAGTCAGACTAACATGTTTATATGTATTTTAAAAGTTTTAGATGGACTAACAAAAAAAAAAATCAAATTTCTGTCATGTCATGTAAACATACTGACTGTAGAATTCCTTACAGCAGCTCCTGCTCATGTGCTCAAACAAATACAAATGGATGTGTTAGCTGGTGTGAAGTCTGTGAGGGATTACTAGGCCTCATGCAGTAACATCTATGTATGCGTGTCTTAAGCATCTTTTACTTTTTTGTGTATTTCTTTGTGTGATTTCCAAGTCAGATTCACCAAACTCTCTTAACTAAATTAACTCATTAGGTCGTAGGTCTTATGTCTATCTCTGGATGTAGATTTCGCTGTCATGCATTTAATGCTTTCAACTTCCTGGTCAAAGCTCGGGACGGAAACTGTGGAACATCATTTCATAATTTGACTCCCAATCACATTATCTCAGCACATTCTCACTCTGACCTCATTACATATCAACTTTTGGTCATGGACTTTCCATGTCTAGATATGATGTGCAAGGTACCCTGGATGCATTGATTGTTGACATTCTGGGATGCCATGTCAGTTTCAGCCTGTTATATGCATTGTTTGTTTTCAAATACACTTCTGTTTTCACAGAAAATGTACAGGTTGCATTCAGTCTCTGTCAAAATAAATGCACTACGTTAGTGCAGCACCACAAACTAAACCAACACACGCTCATGGTTGGGTTTAGGTAACAAAAGCATGTGGTTGAGTTTAGGAAAAAAGAACAGCGAACACTGGCCTTCCGGGTGAAAGTAGATGGTTGTTGGACCCATTCACCACCCCTACCATCCATGCTGCTCTGACTTTCGCCACCTTACCTTTCGTTGTTGTGCCACCATGTTTCTCCCTGGTGCTGACAGGCGCAGTTAAACAGTAATGGTGACTGTGCAGGTATCATGCCTGTATGAAAGGACGGTTTTTCTCATTGGTGCTGCTTTTTTTAGACAACTTCAGAGTGAGCCCTGGTTGATTATCTGAATGTGTTGGTCCAGCTTTGAGAAATTTGATGTAGTACAATTTCAGTCAGACTAACATAAATGGACCTGCATTTGTATAGCGCCTTTCTAGTCACCTGACCACTCAAAGCGCTTTTTACACTACATTCACCGGTGGCCGAGGCTACCATACAAGGTGCCACCTGCTACTCAGTTTTTAACACACTCACACACCGATGGAAGCATCATCGGAAGCAATTTGGGTTTCAGTATCTTGCTCATGTCAAGGTCATGCGGACTGGAGGAGCCGGGGATCGAACCCCTGATCTTCAGATTGGTGGACGACCCGCTCTCTCTGAGCCACAGCCGTTTACATGTATTTTAACCGTCTGGTTTTAGATGGACTAACACAATACAGCCATGTTCGCTTATGTTATGTAAGCCTACTTAATTTCTAAAGAGGAAAAAGAATCTTTTTTTTCCTAGCCTATCTGAACTTGGCATGTAGATGATGCACCTATTTACTTGTCAGATTTTCCCTCCTACCCTTAGTGATGTAAATGCAGTGGGCAAACACAGCACTGCAAACTACATCCTCCAAAATCATCATGCAGTCAAATCACTACCTCTCTAAAGCAGCTCCAATACAAACCGAACATTTTAACCGTCATGTTATTGCTGAGCTGTTGGATAAGACTGCATTATTTTAGCTAGGTGGACCCAACCTGAACAGTGAGTGTAATAACCTTAAACTCTGGCAACATCCCCCCTGGCTGAATAACAGCTTACCAAACTGTTTTTAGGCTTCCACAAGTAAAACCGCCACTTAGAGGATTAGACTACATCCAGTGATTACTAGACTGCAGAGTATGTGCAACTTTTGTTTAGCTGACCTAAACACTTTACTTTTAGGTTTTACTTACTGTTGCATTCATCACTTTTGGACTGCAGAATTTGAGGATTTTACCCTCTCCTTTGAAATTCAGGGTCCAAACACAGCCAGTATCCCCATCTGTGGTTACATTTCCTCTGTAGCTGACTGAGAATCTTTAACCACTGGTGGCAAGAATTATCTAGAATAATCTATATAAATAAATCTAGATAGTTATTATGGGTGTGTTGGGGCAATATTATGAACAACATTATTTTCAACAATGAATGTAGTTGAATGTAGGAACACAGGTCCTTGGATTTTGTCCTTTTAATCTTACCTGTCATGATGCAGCTGGTCAGCAACTAGGATTTCCAGAAATCCAAAAATTGACTTGACAGGGTGAAAAAAACCCTATAATTTCATGTGTTTGCCTAAAAACTCAGTAAAAATACAAACAATTTCTCTTTTAAAGAGACAATTTTTAAATTTATATTTGAATTTTAGAATTTCGTAACGTCCTCATGTAGGGTTAGCAGTTTGATCTCGGCTCCTCCTGTTCACATGTCAAATTCAACTTTTTTTGAGAGCAAGACACTGACTCCAGTTGTTCCTGATGTTTGGGCTAGTGTGTGGTAGCTCCGCCGACACTGATGTGAAAGTATGTGTGGGGGTCAGTGAGTATGAAAAATGATATAACCAGTATAATCAATTTACTTTGTACTGTTCCATTTCTGATACAAGGCTGTAAAAGGAGACTACACTTATGCGTTTCTTCTACTCTATCTGGCATGTTGCAGACAGGCTGCTCGCTCAGTGCTTGCTATGTGTGCTCACTTTTTTTCTCTGATAACTTAATATCCAGACATTCAGGAGGTTTTTACCATGAGCCAAATTATCCAAAGAGGTCTCTTCCCCTCCAAAACAAACAGACTCAGTGATATAAATTGGTAAAACACCACATAAAGCAGTTTCACATAAAAAAAAAAAAAAAAAGTTCTGCCCATGCTGCTCATCATGCAAGGGCTGCTACAGTGGCTGAAATGAAAAGGTGAAAACATGAATGTCCCCATTGAGAGCCAGTGTTTGGTTTGTCCATTTTGGGCTACTGTAGAAACATGGTGGTGCACTCCACCTACGGAGTTAACGAAGTTAAGGAAAACAAAACAATTCTTATTTTCAGGTGATTACACGCTAAAGAAAACATACTTATTATATTGTATTCCATTTCTGCTAATATATCCCCCTAAATCCTACACACTGGACCTTTAGAGCTGCAGTATTTTTTACGTTAACATTGGATCAAATGATGTGTAATGTAAAAAGGAGCCACAGTGTAGTTGTAGTGGTAAACCAACAGAGAATGACTAACTCTGCAGTTCCCCTCTAAGGAGCTTTCTAGCCTTTTTCATCTCATTGTTCAGATTTTACAGCAGCACCAGAATTCATTTGGTGATAATATGTTAAAGCTTGTTTCTGCTGCCTCTTAGTGACCAATAATACATCCATCCATTTTCTAACCGCTTATCCTCTTGAGGGACAAGGGGGGGCTGGAGCCTATCCTAGCTGACATTGGGCGAGAGGCAGGGTACACCCTGGACAGGTTGCCAGACTATCACAGGGCTGACACATATAGAGACAGACAACCATTCACACTCTTCACACCTTAATTCGCACCTATGGGCAATTTAGAGTCACCTGCATGTCTTTATGGATTGTGGGAGAAACCTGGAGTACCCGGAGAAAACCCACACTGACACGGGGAGAACATGCAAACTCCGCACAGAAGGGCTCCCGCACCCGGGATCAAACCAGGAACCCTCTTGCTGTGAGGCGACAGTGCTAACCACCGTGCCGCCTACCAATAATACAAGTATGCTGAAATTATTCTGGTCAGCCCCTTTATATCTTGCTTTTCTTAATATGCCCAACAACTTTTAAGAAAGTTTTCTGTAGTTATGTGCACCTTTTTTTAAGTTAACATGTACATGAATAGAATATGATGCAAATAATTATTTATGGCATGATGAGTATCATTAGAACCTCTCAATTCAGTTTGTTCACTTGATTGAAATGATAGATAAACCTAGATTATTTCCCGAATAGACTGCATCTACACCAAGGTGGCAATATCTGAAAAATATATTTTTTCTCTGTTCATCTTGGCTCTCCATCCACACTATGTTGCTGTTTTATCACACCCCAAAATTGAAAAGACTCTTAGGACATAACTGTTTTTGAATGAGCTTCATCTGTTGGATGCACATGAGCTTTGTACAGAGGATGTTTCCCCAAGGCAATGTGCTTTGTAGTTGTGTGTGAGAATGCATATGTGTCTACCATAGTGCCAGCTGCTGGACAGGATCAACTAGGTTGCGGAAATTGTTCTTTTTATAATCTATGCTTTCAGCATTTTTGGTAATCTATCCTATTTATAATTCATCACCCCAAGGGCATCCTAATGTACTGTAATGTAAATCTGCAGATCTAGCTCCAGAATAAGCATGTGAAATTCTCCTACTCGTAACAGTTTTCTTTCTTCTCCAATGTGAAGTGTAAGAGGTTTGTGTCTTGATACATTTCCCCCCCAGAAGAACAGACAAACAAAAAAGCACACAAGCACAAAAATCAAACATTGGTTCCAGTGTGCATGATTTCTGTGGGCCATCATTTTTTGAAAGACAAATTAAAAAAAAAATGCCAACAGTTTGGTGTGCACACTTTTTTGAGAGAAACTACATATGTTGATTTAAATGGTTTAACTCCTCACTTTGCTGCAGTGATGTAAAAGTGTACTCTAGGGCATATTGGGTGTGGCTACAGGTGCAACTATAAACTGATGCAGAAAAATTCATCAGTTTACAGGAAAGAACAATTTTTGTGCTGTGACGATCCTCTGAATCTCCTTGTCCTCTTCCAGCTCTCCTTAGCTGCTCTCTCTTCCCCCAGACTAAACATTGCTATGATGCTTTTCATTCCATGCCATTCACCACCATATGCCCCCAGACTGTCCCGCTATCCCAGTCACTCCCCACCTAGTCATTACCCCAGACCAACACACCTGTCCCTCATTCTCACATCAAGCCATGCCTGACCACTAAATACAGTGTACCTGCTCACAATCATTTTTCCTCAGCCAGGTAGTCAGTGTAATCAGTGTTGCTAGGTTCTCACCCCACTGAAGCTATCCTGTCTATCTACTGTTTTTGTTACCTGTTTATCCGCCTGTACCTGTGTTTTACCCTGCCACTCGTTTTTTGACCAGCTTGACCCAACTTGACTTGTTCACCTTGTGTTTATATTGCTGTATGTTAATCTGTCTACCTGCCAGAAAAGTTACTCTACCTGTCTGCCAGTGTGCCTGTGTGTCTCCATTCTGTGCTCCATAGGCCATACTCCATATTATGCCCAGGAAGATAATGGCGGCTATAATGTGTAGTCAAAGTATGACATTTAAGTAATTCAGGATACTCTGGTTGCCTACAGAGTCACCTCTAACCTCTGTAGGACCAAAATTAATCTTGCAAAACGACATGGCAAGTTGCAAGTGGCTGAAATTAAAGATGGTAACTGAAAACAACCAAAATAACCAAAATGTTCTCACTCTCAACATGTCAAATAGAGCCATTTTGTCAGTGATCCCAGTGTCAGACACTGATACACAGAGGCACCCTACACCGCTGTATGATACTAACCAGACCATAGTTTTTGCAACAGCCCAACTCATCATATACTGCCGCTTTGTCAGTGGAAGTCAGCATCAGGCACAGAAGTACAGAGGCACCCCTCTTGGTGGTATGATTCAGTTTGTAAAGGTGCATTTATACTTTATACTCAGCTCTATGCAGAGCCTATGCTGTAGCCTACGCACTTTGCCTATGCCGTTGTGAGCATTTATACTTGTGTGGTGGTGTGCTTGTGACATTCTGCAGTTATACTTACAAAACGCTAGTGTGGGTGGGGTTTCTGTGAAGTGCTGTTAAGTATAGCTTAATAGAGACAAGTACACAAATTGGCTTCATTATAACTCACAGGATTCACAGACAAAGCACTTGTCTTATGCTGGACACATTTTCCCCACAGCTACGACATACTAATGTTTTTGCACAAGCCTATGACATTTTACATTATATAATTTAGCTTAGTGGCTGGCAGAGATTTTCTCTAGTCATATGAAGCCAGGGACAACAGCAATATTTGGCAAAGGTAATCTTACAAAATTTGGCTCCATTACAGCTCAAAAGGTTCACTTACAAAACGGTTCACAATGTAGCCCCAGTACTGCAGAAACTTTTGTCCATTTAGACTCATTACAAATTATGAAGTCTATCACTCTGTTTTTTTCAAAAACTGTAAAACTTATAAAACGTATCTCCTCCCACAATTTTTGCTCAATTGTCACCAAACTTGCTAGAGAGCATCTCCAGACTGTCCTCCACAAAACTTGTTTCTCGGATTTTTGATTTATCAAAAATTTAGCCTACAGTGCATGAAAACGTTTGACTGTAAACACTACTGTAAACATATACCATCCAATTCTTGCTAAATACAATTTCAATCTTCCTGAAAAAAATTGACAATATTTTTGGAGTCGTGGTTGATGAAGTTTGGCAAATATCAGAATTTTATCTCCAAAACTGAATTTTCTAGAACATTTTGAATTCTGCTCTCATGGGAACAACTGGAGTCAATGTAAAAGTGGCATTTTTAAACATCAAATTTTCTCTTGTGAAGCAAAACACTTATCATTAAAAACAAATCACCAACATGTCCATGCTGTCTAGATGCAATTTATGTATTGTCAGATTTTTGTTTAGATGATAGAATTTGTGACATTTTGACTATTTTTGAAATCTGCCACAACAACTGCAGCCCGGTCAGTGACTTCCTGAGTCTATTTGAGAAGCCACACACCAGGTGTCACTTCCAGACAATTAGCTCAGTGAGTTAGGAGCTGGATCACAGTGCCAAGGACTCTGGGTTCAAGACCCAACAAGGGGGATGGGTATGACACATCAAAACTAACAAAGAGTCTTTGAGAAACAAATGTATAAAGTCATGGTAGATGATGTTTGACGAATACATATCAGAATCAATGCAAGAATGGTATTTTAAACAACAGTTATTTACTTATGAAGCAAATCAATCATTCTTAAAAATAAAACATGGAGGCGGCGTTTAGCTCAGTTGGTAGAGCAGCAGCTCCATGAAAGAAAATACAGCCCTCAATGCAGGCGGCTGTGGATTGAATCCTGCATTGGAAGGCCCTTTCCTGTGTGTCATCCCCCTCTCTGTCTCTCCATTTCCTGACTCTCACGACGCTCACTTTCCATTAAAGGCAAAAAAGCCCCCCCCCCAAAAAATATATATATATATAAAAAAAAAAAATTACCAACATCTCAATGCTGTCTAGATGCAATATGTATATTTTCAGAACAACTGCAGTCACTTTAAGAGTGATATTTTTAAATCAGATTTTCTCTTGTGAAGCAAAGCACTAATTGTTAAAAACAAATCACCAACATTTATTTATTTATTTATTTATTATTGCGTAGTGATTTCCACTGATACAAAAGTGCACTTTGCAAATTTATTCAAATATTCAACCACTTTTACTTTTCAATTGCTGCAATACAATTTCCAGATGATGCAACCTGCAAAGTGACTCAGCTGATGCTAAATGCAGATTGTAATATCAACTTCCTTGATGTCTTCCTATTCTTCTGCTTGTTGCTCAGAATTGCCTAAAAATGCCCGGACCTGACCCATCGCTGCGCAGCAGCTATAATTATGTTTATTTCCTTTTGCATCAAAAGTATGTGTTTAGGTTTAGACAACAAACGCACATGGTTAGGTTCAGGCAACAAACATACGTGGTTACATTAAAGAAAACATCATGGTTTGGCCCAACATTCATATAGTAAGCAATCACCGGGCCCCTGGGTAAAACATGATGTTTGTTTGGCCCATCCACCTCCCCTCCCACCCGCCCTATAAGGACTGTACAACTACTTAAGTTATGTTGTTTTATGGCATTTCAAATTGACACCGTGTGGCCCTTGTAACAAACCAATGTCGCCTGGCAGCGTATCACACCGCTGTGAAAGAGTAGCTTTTCTTGATAACGTCTGACACAGAAATCACTGACCAAACAGCAGTATTTGATGTCTTCGGAATGAGCTCTGACTGACTGTACATTTCTAGTGAAAATGGATGTGTATTTTGAAAAGACACTGCATGTAACAAGCATCAGTTAACACGCCATCCCAAAACATCTAAACCAGATGCAGGTGGGTACCTAGTGCTTCATATTTTGATGTGTGGTCCACTGACAAAGGGGCGGTATTTGATGATTACCTGTCTCTCAGGTGAAAGGACAATCCCCACATTTTGTAATCACACGGTGATTATGGGGGTTTTGCTTTTGATAATGCTCTACTTTTTCCCTCTCTGGCCAGTAAGTAATAATCCCATAGCTAGGTGGTCATTATCTTGACCTTGGAGACTTTGTAGGTATGGAGGCATCATACTGTTTAATGAGATTCAAATGCAGATAAGGTCAAGTTGTTTTATGCAATGTTACATGTGAAAATTTGCCTTGAGAAATACTTATCAGAGTAGAGCAAGAGGAGAGTTGGAAGTGAAAGCTGAAGGTGAACCGTGGAGGATCACTGCAGGAGAACAGCCTCAGCACAGCAGTGCTGTTGAGTTTCTCTCCCTCTAGTGGTAGTTTTCCTGCACTAAGGCGCAGTAGGATGAGGGTGTGTCTCTCACTCAAGTTAATAGGATGCTCTCAAACTGTGTCATACAATAAAAGTGTTCTCAAGATTTTGTTCTTGGTCTATACCACACATGATTAATAAAAATACAAAGAAGTAGTGATAACTGACTTTATAGTGAACTTCCCCTTTCAACATTCAGCGGACTGAAGCAAAATATTTGCCATTGGAATGACAAGGTTTTACTAGAAGAGGCTATAAAAACAAAACAGTATAAATGGGCAAAATGTTAGAATTACAATATACTGCACAGGGCCTAACTGAATGAAGTCAATAGAACAACGAGGCCTCTGTCTGTTAATTGTCCTTTGACTGAATTTACCTGTCCTGGGTTATATTCTCTTGTCAGTGTGCTCTACTTGTCTGTAGGATTACTGGTGTTTGGTACAGATACAGACAGACCTTACAAAGAATTGTAAGTGTGAGTCCACTCTGTGGCCACACCGCCCTCTGTGTGTCCTTTGCTATAAAAGGAATAAATCTTCATTATATGTTAATGGTTTAAGGCTACTGCACCCCTTTAGTTAACCATTGTGGCTCAACAAAACTCAAATGTTTCTTTCCAACAAAAAGGTAAACTGTTGTTACACGTGGGTGTTTTTAAAACCCTCCTCCTTTATTGTGCTTTGGTAGAGATCTAAGAAAAGTCATTTTTTTCACATGACATGTTGGGACATGCTGACAAAAAGTACAGACAGATATCAACATTTCTTTCAATTTCATCAAGTCAAGTTTTTACTAGTAACCTTGACAACATTGGCAAGACTTCTTGTGGTTGTTACACTGTAAAGGCTCATGACTACCTTCCTATTAAAATGTGTTGACCATGAAAGGAAGTGATTAATTAGTAACATTATCACCATTAGCTTACTGCTAAGTGAAAGGAGCAGAACAGAAAGCAATGTAGCTTCTGCTGATAAAATGGAAGGCCATGTCAGACACACCATACCGATGTCTGAGAACTAGTGACGACAAGAGCCTCCTGCTGCGTCGCCTCTCGTTGCCATGTCTTGGCCAAAAAAATGCACATGAACACACCAAACTGACAGCCAACACGCACAAATGTTCTGTGCCTGCATGAGAGGACATACCCCTCTACCCCATGTACCCCTCCACAGCAGTCGTCTGTAATCGTCATTCAAAACAGGTAACTGCAAGATTGTCTTGACACTAGTTAGCCAGTTAGCACAATAACAACACAATCCAATGTTAAAAGAACAGGGCATAATTACCGTGCACCAGTGAACAATAACACAAACCATCAGGAAATGTTTTTGCTTAAGAGCTCAGTGGATGAAGAAAAATAGTCTTTTCTCATTGCAAGTTTGTTTCAATCTCACTCCCTCTCAACTTTAGCGATTTGTATACATCCCTTTCTTCTGTTTCTCTTCTTGTGTGCTGAGCTGAACAGCTAATCAAAGTGATTTCATTTACTGACAAGGGCTTCACTGTGCTGATGCCGATTCAACATGTAGAATTGGTGGGAAACAAGGTCAATCAGCGGTGATGGTGCAGGACACACCAATGACCCAACTTTGACTGACGACCAACTGTCAGCTTGGTGTGTCAGGGTCTTAAGCCTACCACTGGCCAACTGTTTTGGCCAGCATTTTCCCTCCCTTTTGCTACCTGAATGTTGCCATTCAAAAAAGCCTTTTCAATATGGGAAACAACAACAACCTCTTAGCAAAAAATAACACATTAAAAATGTCAAGTTGTAAAGATCTACAACAAATAAAACAACTTGTGAATGAACCTCAGAAAAGTCCAGACTCCATCTCACAGGACTCTAATGCCCAATGTTAATCTGTTTTCTGACACGGCTAATTGGAGTTGATTTATTGCATCTTTTGAAACGTCTCCTGTCAAACAATATATATGATATAAATATATGATCCTATTTGCACTGGGGTTTTGATCATAGACAGTCGCGACTCCATGGTGGACCAGCAAACTCTCGCTGTTGCTGTCAAAGGAGCTGCTCTCCTCCCAGAAAGTCTGCCCGTTTAGCACATCCAACACTGAGCTGTTAAACAGTTCCGACAAACTCACGCCCATATCAAAATGGCTGTCATTAAACCCATTAATAACCTTTAGGTAAAGTTAGACACATGATGCTAACAGTTAGCCCTGGCACTGTGTGTGCTTCCCCCGACTCTCTTTTGCCAGGGCACTGTCACTGCATCGTGGGATCAAAACGGCCCAGGATGACTGTGACTGGTTTAGAGAAACAAAAACAAGTTATAGTGTTTATTACCCTCTATAGCAGAATGGTCATATGGTGATTCCAGACCTTTCTCTGGCACTCAGTACGTTTACATGACATTAGAGAAAGTACTGTGTTAGTCTGACTAAAACTGGACTTTTAAAGTACATGTAAACATATTAGTCCAACTGAAATCATACTAAATCAAATATCTCAAAGCTGGACTAACACACCCAGATAATGGTTTTGGGAGTCGAATCACTCTTGCATGTATACTGTCAATCAATCAATCAATCAATCAATCAATCAATCAATCAATTTTATTTATAAAGCCCAATATCACAAATCACAATTTGCCTCAGAGCAGCATACAACATCCCTCTGTCCTTAGGACCCTCACAGCGGCTAAGGAAAAACTCCCCAAAAAACCCCTTTAACGGGGAGAAAAAAATGGTAGAAACCTCAGGAAGAGCAACTGAAGGAGGGATCCCTCTTCCAGGACGGACAGACGAGCAATAGATGTTGTACAGAACAGATCAATATAATGAATTAACAGTAATCCATATGACACAATGAGACATAAGGAGAAACAGATATTATATTAATAATATGATTATATATGTATGTGACAATAATGATATGCGTATAATAGTCCAGGTATGACTAATAGTAACAGCAGCAGTGGGAGGCATCAGGCAGGACCATGGCAGCAGCACAACCACGACACATCGTCCAGGCACAGCTGCGGTACGAGTTAACCTGCGAGACAGTGGAGCACAAAGGCTCCGGAGAACAAGCCGAGTTAGTGACATGCAGTAGGCCCGGGTTAGAGAGATGCATTAACAGGACATGAATACTAGCAAGGGAGACAGAGAGAGTGAGTGAGAAGGAGAGAAGGGGCTCGGTGTATTATAGGAGGTCCCCCGGCAGACTAGGCCTATGTCAGCCTAACTAGGGGCTGGTCCAAGACAGGCCTGAGCCAGCCCTAACTATAAGCTTTATCAAATAGGAAAGTCTTAAGTCTAGTCTTCTAGTCAATCAGACCCAAACTGACATAGGTGCTCTGTGCATGCTCCACAATTTCTGCCGCGGGCTTTGACCTGAAAGTTGAATAGCATTGAATGCATAACACAAGAAGAAGCCGGTAACAACATGGCGAAATCTACATCCAAAGCTGTGTATTTTTGGACAGACAAAATGTACAGAGCTGTGAAGTTGTCCACCATGGTACCAGTTTGCTATTAGCTAAAAGTAGCTAATTTGTTTGTGGACTGTTTGGTTTGTGATGTAATAGCTCAACCAGAAAAAAAGGCCCAATATTAACAAGCTGGAAGGGGGCATATCGTCGCCTATTGTAGTGGAGACAGACATACTTCCATCTTCAATAAAGTGATTCTCCTCCTGTGCTTGTATGCTGGGACAAGGACAGTAGTCCAGTTAAATGGCCGGGTCAAGCTGTAACCTTATCTCCAATTAACTGTCCATGTAAGCGTACTGACTGACACAGTACTGTAGACATGAGTCTGGCTCCGTGAGACAAGTTAAAGAATGACTGCTGGAATGTTTGAATGAATATGGTAATGAAAAGCACAGGGGAGTACCGTGTTGCCACTCCAGAGTGAATGTTGTGGATGGACTGAATGGTGCCCTTGCTTTTTGTAGCCTGGCTGAGATGGTCTTTTTCTGCAGGGGCATGGTTCCTTTTTTTTTGGTTGCTAAGAGTACATTTTCTATAAGGAAACAGCCTATATGTAGTCTTTGTGTTGGTCATGTTTTTATTTTTAACTTCACTGATTTTACTTTGTTGTGATGTTGACAAAATGTGTAGCCTATATGCATTATAGTATTTGATTTACATTTAGACTATTTTGTCCATTTTCACCTCTACTGATGTGACTGCTGTGATTCCAGTTAATCATGCGGAGCAGTGGCGGCTGCTGGTCTATCAAACAGGGGAAGCTCACTTTAAGTTGACATCATAAAATCTGTCATATTGTAGCGAAGCAGTAACTTATAAAAGGAAAATTTAATTGAAGCCGTTTTTAACCACACTCGTGCCATAGAACCACAGCAAAACACATCTCAAAAATTTTCAGATGGGTTTAAACACCTGAACGGCACTCTGTCAGAAGACTCCACTCACAAATATCTGCATGGGACTGAGCTCGAAATGCGACGGTGCCGGTGTGTATTTCAAAAGCGCTGTCAATCACAAAGGGGTTCAGCCTTTTAGACAATTCCTCCAATCATCATGCATACACTGAGCGTCCTCTCCCGCCTATCACTCCATTAGATCCCACGGAAGCTAAGCCTCTCTGGAAGGTGACGATTTTGTCGCATTTATCCAATGACCGTCTCGCTTTGCTGCATGAAAAAACCTGCTCAGCGCTGTCTCATAGGAATGCTTGGAGGCTCTGTGTCCACCGTGCTGACAAGAGAATGTATGACAGGGAGGTTCTGTTTGAAAACTGGTGATAAACAACTGACGTTTGATGTTAAACCCATCCTAGCGCATGCTTAATGCAACGTAAATTCTTATTTTAATGTAATGTGCCTATTCAACCATTTCTTCTATGAAATTTTTGGGGAAGTTCAGCCTCCCTTGTTGTCTCAGAGCAATTGCCCCTGATGCGGAGGGAGATTTCTGCTGGTGCACTGCATCATGGTTTGTCCTTGACAACACTTGACAGAAACACCATCCACTGCAGTCAGCTGACTGCTCTGCATATACAACCCGAGCCTTAACCAAAGACCAGGGAAGTGAGGCGGCCTGTTGGCTAAGCTCCAGCACTATGTCACTGTTCACTGGTTTAATGTTTCTGACCCACCAGCAAAAACGGAACTGAGAAATCTGCATTGCATTCTGCACTCCATCAGGCATGATGAGGACAAAAACGGCTGCTCTGCTTTGAGCAGTGTAACTGAAACCCCTCAGCAGTGATAACTCTGACACACCCCACTGCACTGAGCAGACACTGGGGCTAAAATGTTGCAGATTACCAATATTTTCTGTCCATGTCAGGCTGTTGATTCATTAAGGTTATAGTTTGGTCCTTATTTGTAATACATCCACTGATTACTGAGTAATATTTCCAAAGCAAATCATTAACAGTAATGGCTTTGATAGCATGTTTGTGTTTTGATGCCCACAAAAATAATCAAAGACTAATAAATGCAGTCAATTTTCTCTTGAAGTAGAGCTTGCACACCAGACTCCATTCACATTGTTATTTATTTATTATTCTCCAGCATCAATTAAAATGCTGTCATACAGGCATAATGTTCAATACAGACAGGAGTGAAATGAGAGTTCTGATTCAACGTTCCTTATGCTGTATATGTCTTACACCCTAATCAATGTGCATCTCTACTCAGCTGCATAATCTCTTCTGCAATCTTATTCATTCGTTTATCAGTTATCTGAGGCAGCTGCTTGTTGCAGTGCTGAAATGTGCTATGTAATGCTGAGATAAGTCTGTATTGTACTCACTGTACTCATTCAACCCCTTAAAGCTGCCTTCTTTTTTTCTTTAAAGAACAGATTTTCAGTAATCAAGTGATGTATTTGCATTTATGAATACTAGTGCAGTGCCCGTAGGAAGTATGTATTTCTATAGAAAAGTGGAAGCTTAAGTAGATTTTTCATGTATGGCCAAATGAGGCTGTGTTCGATGGTTGGATGTACAAAGAGGTGTACATACTCTTACATAGTGTTAATAGAGAAACTGTACATTGGGTAAGACATGAACGTACATTGAGATATGGAGAGACACGCAACATCTTTAGGCGTCCTAGCTTTCCGCAGGTGAACAATCTTGAAATGGTAGCTAGCAAGCACGTAACCCTGCACGCCTGAAAGGCAAAACAAACGTTTCCAACCTAGCCATACTTTGGTGTGGGAAATTTAGGCAATGTTTTAGTCAATCTAACCATGTTGTAGCCATGTCAGTAAACACCATGAGCAGATGAGAACAGCGTGGTGAAACTTAAGAAATACTACTTACCATGAGATTACTGAAACATGTCATGTTAATGCAAACTGCACCACTGCATCTATTCCTATATGGGGGAGGGACGAAAGGGAATGCCATAACCCCGGGTGTACACTGGATCCGTTGCGTGCGTGGTCCGGCCGTGGCACGGACTCCTCCGTCCTGTGCCGGGCGTCAATGTCCACTGGAAGCGTATCTATAGCGGCGCGCACGCAAGCGGCTGGAATTGAGGGATCGCGAGATCATGATATCACGCGATAATTTGCGGAAACACTGGAGGTATAAAGACATCAACAAACAAAGAAAAGATTTCTCTACCTGCCGGGGGCCACAAACTTTGACGTCATGTTGTTGTAGCGATGTGAGATACGCTCAGGAGTTTTCATGGGTGTTTTTATTTTGAAAATTGACCGTCTTTTCTGCGCCTGACTTCCTGTTTGACTCATTTGGTCTGTGGAAATTGACACTTCGTTGCGTGGCGTTCGTCAAAAAATAGACCCGGCGCGTATTTTTAGTGGAGCGGAGCGCCGAGCCGCTTCTGGTGGAGCAGTTTACATTGACTTCAATGGCCGCGATTAGCTCCAGCACCCGCGCCGTGGCTGAATCGCGCATGTGACGGATCCAGTGGACATCCGGGGTAAGCCTGTGTAACGTTTTGGGTGACCCAGAGCGGTATAGCAGTAGGATACTTTGATCTTTTATTCCGTGAGGCGTGGCTATAGCTGCGAGCGAGAGCGCGATAGGCTAGATTGGTTACACGGAGGTCTATGGGATTTTAACTTTTAATGATAATGTTGTGAATATTAATCCAAAAAACTTCAAAATGAAGGATGCACACCATCGTGCCATGCGCAAGCCATATCCGAAAGCTTAGGTTGATCTGACAAACAGTCAGAGAGATATGTGAGCCACAGACACACAGACACACAGACATACAGACACACACACACAGATTTCTTGCTTTATAGATAGATTATAGATAGATGACCGTCTCGCTTTGCTGCATGAAAAAAAAAACTGCTCAGCGCTGTCTCATAGGAATGCTTGGAGGCTCCGTGTCCACTGTGCTGACACGAGAATGTATGACAGGGAGGTTACGTTTGAAAACTGGTGATAAACAACAGACGTTTGATGTTAAACACATCCTAGCGCATCTTTAATGCAATGTAAATTTTTATTTTAATGTAAATACAATAGTGCCTATTTGACAATTTCTTCTATGAAATTTTAGGGCAAGTTCAGCCTCCCTTGTTGTCTCAGAGCAATTGCCCCTGTACAGCAGCCATGTCCAAAGTCTGGCATGGGAGCCAATCATAGCCCACTGACCAATTTTAAATGGCCCTCAGCTTGACTTTCAAAAGATACAATATATGACCCCCCACACAATATTTGTTAATCATGCAAGATCACTTTGCATTTTTACTTTCACCGTAGGATGGCAGGAGTATTTCACAGTTTATAGACATGCATCAAGTAGGAACTAGGCAGGTGGAACTAATGTTTTTTTATAATATTATGGTAAACAAGCAAACAAATGGTTATCTAACAGCTGACACTGGCATGACCACAGCAAAGAAGTGTAAAGTGAACAGTTGCTATAAGGAGCAGTGAAAAGTTGAATACATTTTCACGGAAATTGACACGGTTGGATTTGTCTAGTTTTTGATTTTTTTAATAACACATGATGCCAGAAGCAGCTGGCCCATTTACATTATCTATTCTGGCACCCATTAAAAAAGTTTGGACATCCCAGTGTCCAAACTGTTGCAGAGGGCTGGAGCCTATCCCAGCTTTCATTGGACGAGGGGGGGGGGGGTACACCCTGGACAGGCTGCCAGACTTTCATGAGGCTGACACATAGAGATAGACAACCATTCACCCTCACATTCACACCTAAGGCCAATACAGTAAATAGTACAATACAGTCACCAACTAACTTGTCTTTGGACTGTGGGAGAAAGCTGGAGAACCTGGAGATATCTATATTGATTTTGATATTTGTATCTAAAAAAATGAATATATTATCTAGAAATATGTATACTTATATAAATATGAATATTTTTATTTAATATAATTATACTTTTATGTACATCTATTTGTCTATATCTACAGTGTTAAATCTACAAATCTGTATCTATATACAGTACAGGCCAAAAGTTTGGACACACCTTCTCATTCAATGCGTTTTCTTTATTTTCATGACTATTTACATTGTAGATTCTCACTGAAGGCATCAAAACTATGAATGAACACATGTGGAGTTATGTACTTAACAAAAAAAGGTGAAATAACTGAAAATATGTTTTATATTCTAGTTTCTTCAAAATAGCCACCCTTTGCTCTGATTACTGCTTTGCACACTCTTGGCATTCTCTCCATGAGCTTCCAGAGGTAGTCACCTGAAATGGTTTTCACTTCACAGGTGTGCCTTATCAGGGTTAATTAGTGGAATTTCTGGCTTTATCAATGGGGTTGGGACCATCAGTTGTGTTGTGCAGAAGTCAGGTTAATACACAGCCAACAGCCCTATTGGACAACTGTTAAAATTCATATTATGGCAAGAACCAATCAGCTAACTAAAGAAAAACAAGTGGCCATCATTACTTTAAGAAATGAAGGTCAGTCAGTCCGGAAAATTGCAAAAACTTTAAATGTGTCCCCAAGTGGAGTCGCAAAAACCATCAAGCGCTACAACGAAACTGGCACACATGAGGACCGACCCAGGAAAGGAAGACCAAGAGTCACCTCTGCTTCTGAGGATAAGTTCATCCAAGTCACCAGCCTCAGAAATCGCAAGTTAACAGCAGCTCAGATCAGAGACCAAATGAATGCCACACAGAGTTCTAGCAGCAGACCCATCTCTAGAACAACTGTTAAGAGGAGACTGCACAAATCAAGCCTTCATAGTCAAATAGCTGCTAGGAAACCACTGCTAAGGAGAGGCAACAAGCAGAAGAGATTTGTTTGGGCCAAGAAACACAAGGAATGGACATTAGACCAGTGGAAATCTGTGCTTTGGTCTGATGAGTCCAAATTTGAGATCTTTGGTTCCAACCGCCGTGTCTTTGTGAGACGCAGCAAAGGTGAACGGATGGATTCCACATGCCTGGTTCCCACTGTGAAGCATGGAGGAGGAGGTGTGATGTTGTGGGGGTGTTTTGCTGGTGACACTGTTGGGGATTCATTCAAAATTGAAGGCACACTGAACCAGCATGGCTACCACAGCATCCTGCAGCGACATGCCATCCCATCCGGTTTGCGTTTAGTTGGACGATCATTTATTTTTCAACAGGACAATGACCCCAAACACACCTCCAGGCTGTGTAAGGGCTATTTGACCAAGAAGGAGAGTGATGGAGTGCTGCAGCAGATGACCTGGCCTCCACAGTCACCGGACCTGAACCCAATCGAGATGGTTTGGGGTGAGCTGGACCGCAGAGTGAAGGCAAAGGGGCCAACAAGTGCTAAACACCTCTGGGAACTCCTTCAAGACTGTTGGAAAACCATTTCAGGTGACTACCTCTTGAAGCTCATCGAGAGAATGCCAAGAGTGTGCAAAGCAGTAATCAGAGCAAAGGGTGGCTATTTTGAAGAAACTAGAATATAAAACATGTTTTCAGTTATTTCACCTTTTTTTGTTAAGTACATAACTCAACATGTGTTCATTCATAGTTTTGATGCCTTCAGTGAGAATCTACAATGCATTGCAAAAATGCATTGAATGAGAAGTTGTGTCCAAACTTTTGGCCTGTACTGTATATCAATGTATTTAATGAATATATTTATATCCATATATCTATGTATGAATATATCTGTTGAATCCATCTGTCCGTCCCTCCGTCCGTCCGTCAGTCCGGCGAACACAGGCGAACTGACAAAGGACAAAGGAAAACACAGAAAACTAATCACAAGGATGAGACACGGCTGTAGAAAGAAGACATGGGCAAAAGCTGTGAAACAGGGATTGGCTAACAACACAGGTGGAGCAGACAAAACTAAATACAAAACAAGTGTGAAGGGAAGACACAGGGAACAGGCAAGGATTAAAGACACAGGTGTGACAGAAAACAGGCGGCAAAACACAAAAAGGCAGGAAGTAAACCCAGACATGACACATGAGGAGATCAACAAAATAAAACAGGAAGCAGATTAAACATGATTGAATAATATCAAACAAGGAACGCAAACATCCATCCATCCATTTTTATAACCGCTTATCCTCTTGAGGGCTGCGGGGGGCTGGAGCCGGGCTGGCGGGGCACACCCTGACAGTTCGCCAGACTATCGCAGGGCTAACACAGAGACAGACAACCATTCACACTCACATTCACACCTACAGGCAATTTACAGTCACCAATTAACCTATTCCCAACCTGCATGTCTTTGGACTGTGGGAGGAAGCCCAAGTACCCGGAGAAAACCCACGCTGACACGGGGAGGAAATGCATACTCTGCACATAAGGCTGTCAGCCTCCTGGGATTGAACCAGGAACCCTCTTGCAACAGTGCTAACCACTATACCACCATGCCGCCCGGAACAGAAAACTCCAAAACAAAGTCCACAAGATTGTGAAGAAAAACCCAGGATCATGACACTATCTATCTATCTATCTATCTATCTATCTATCTATCTACAGTCAGGTCCATAAATATTGGGACATCGACACAATTCTCATCTTCTTGGCTCTAAACACCACCACAATGGATCTGAAATGAAACGAACAAGATGTGCTTTAATTGCAGACTTTCAGCTTTAATTTTAGGGTATTTACATCCAAATCAGGTGAACGGTGTAGGAATTACAACAGTTTGTATACATGCTTCCCATTTTTAAGGGACCAAAAGTAATGGGACAATTGGCTGCTCAGCTGTTCCATGGCCAAGTGTGTGTTATTCCCTCATTATCACATTTACAAGGAGCAGATAAAAGGTCTAGAGTTCATTTCAAGTGTGCTATTTGCATTTGGAATCTGTTGCTGTCAACTCTCAATATGAGATCCAAAGAGCTGTCATCAGTGAAGCAAGCCATCATTAGGCTGAAAAATCAAAACAAACCCATCAGAGAGATAGCAAAAACATTAGGTGTGGCCAAATCAACTGTTTGGAACATTCTTAAAAAAAAAAAGAACACACTGGTGAGCTCAGCAACACCAAAAGACCCGGAAGACCACGGACAACAACTGTGGTGGATGACTGAAGAATTCTTTCCCTGGTGAAGAAAAACCCCTTCACAACAGTTGACCAGATCAAGAACACTCTCCAGGAGGTAGGTGTATGTCTGTCAAAGTCAACAATCAAGAGAAGACTTCACCAGATTGAATACAGAGGGTTCACCACAAGATGTAAACCATTGGTGAGCCTCAAAAACAGGAAGGCCAGATTAGAGTTTGCCAAACAACATCTAAAAAAGCCTCTACAGTTTTGGAACAACATCCTATGGACAGTTGAGACAAAGATCTGCTTGTACCAGAGTGATGGGAAGAGAAGAGTATGGAGAAGGAAAGGAACTGCTCATGATCCAAAACATACCACCTTATCAGTGAAGCATGGTGGTGGTAGTGTCATGGCCTGGGCATGTATGGCTGCCAATGGAACTGGTTCCCTTGTATTTATTGATAATGTGACTGCTGACAAAAGCAGTAGGATGAATTCTGATGTGTTTTGGGCAATATTATCTGCTCATATTCAGCCAAATGCTCCAGAACTCATTGGACGGCGCTTCACAGTGCAGATGGACAATGACCCGAAGCATACTGCGAAAGCAACCAAAGAGTTTTTTAAGGCAAAGAAGTGGAATATTATGCAATGGCCAAGTCAATCACCTGACCTGAATCCGATTGAGCATGCATTTTCACTTGCTGAAGACAAAACTGAAGGGAAAATGCCCCAAGAACAAGCAGGAACTGAAGACAGTTGCAGTAGAGGCCTGGCAGAGCATCACCAGGGATGAAACCCAGTATCTGGTGATGTCTATGCGTTCCAGACTTCAGGCTGTAATTGACTGCAAAGGATTTGCAACCAAGTATTAAAAAGTGAAAGTTTGTTTTATGATTGTTAATTTGTCCCATTACTTTTGGTCCCTTAAAAAGTGGGAGGCACATATACAAACTGTTGTAATTCCTACACCGTTCACCTGATTTGGATGTAAATACCCTCAAATTAAAGCTGAAAGTCTGCAGTTAAAGCACATCTTGTTTGTTTCATTTCAAATCCATTGTGGTGGTGTTTAGAGCCAAAAAGATGAGAATTGTGTCGATGTCCCAATATTTTTGGACCTGACTGTATGTGTGTGTTTTTTTTTTTCAAGGTTAAAGGCAAACATATGCCCTTGTTCCGCTGTTTGTGAGGCAGTTCTGAATTTAAATAATTTTTCAAATCCCATCTATTTTCAGCTCATTAGTGCAGATGGTCACATTTGGTACATTTGACTATTTTTGAAATCATGTCATGGCACTGTAAATTGTATGTATATTGTCCCTCATTTTTTTCAGTCTCTGTCTCTTTTACCATGTGAACTGTAGTTCCCACCAAAAAAAATGTGTAAATGTAAAATTTTCTGAGCCTTGCCTACAGTATATTAGTGTTTGAAAAACATTTAAGGGAGATTTTATTAATTGGGATTTTTATTTTTATTGTAATAGAGAACAACAAGTGTTTTCACTCAGTGATGCTTATCTAAGATGAGTAAGACAGGGTAAATGCTCTTCCACATGTCGATGCTGCCCTCACTCACCATCACTCATTGTTGTCATTCACTCATCACTTTGTTGATGTTTGACACTAAATATATGTTCCTTTCTCTCTTCTTTTGTGTGCAGTCTTTGAAGAGCAATGACTGAACATGCACATTTTGAATGATGGGTTATTGTAAGGACAATATCGCTTGAACACTTATTTTAAAAATACAGAATTTATACCAGGCCTACAGTGTGTCCTGTAAATCACAGAATGTGTAACAAAGGAATAGTCCACCCAAAATACCATCAAATAGTCACTGCTTGCAGTCTTGTACAATGGTTTTGAAAAGTTTTTAGTTTGCTTCTTCATGGAGGATGGCAGCTGTAGTCAGACTGGACTCCAGTAACCATGAAGAGTTTCAGAATATTCTTTGCTTACATTTCTGCTGTATAATGCAATATTCCCACTCATGCTCCAAAAAGTATTTGCACAACACTATGGCTGAATATGGCTTCCATTTCAATTGTGTTCTTGGTTTTGGTCTAATACAACTAACAGACAAAGCCTTTGCTAGTGACAAGCGTGTTTTGAAATGAGTGTTTGGAACATACTGAACACATTCTATGGACATTTGGATACTTTTTAATTTGCTGTCCAATTTGACTACAGGTGCCATTTCAGATTCACCTTCCCTTTAAGAGGGAACAAATGGCGGGATGTTTTCTCCAAACTTAATAAACATGCAGCCAGTGTAGTGTAAAATTGTTAATGGGTATGTTGAAAAGTGCTAAATACTACCAAAGTGCTAATACTACCCCAATTGTTCATTCAATTCATGTATTCATTCCATTTATTCATGTACTTATTCATTGGTAGGAGTCGTAGTTGTAGCGGCTGTGGCAGGAGACACACATACATACACACACACACACATCACACACACACACATACACAGCACCCATACATACACACACACACACACATAGACACTCACACGCATAGACACACGCACATCAGAGGAGTACGCACACACTTGCTACAGGAGTTGACCCCAGGAGCGCGCACAAGCACATACGCACACATTCACACACATACGCGCACTCATGCCATAGAGTGTGTGTGGTTGTGCTTAGATGTGTTGTGCGAGGGATGTTTGGGGATTTCTAACCCATGGTATGTCTTATATCAGTTGCAGGTGGTGTCCAGTTATATTCACTGTGGCTTGCACAGAATTAGCTGAGTCATTGTTTGAAGCCAGTTATACGTACTAAGGGTTTGCTGGCTTACTGTTTTCACTCATAACTGGAAGAGCAGAATATAACACTGCTGTATCTAATCAATACCTATTATCCAATCAATACGTATTAACAGTTGTTTTGCAGTTATCTTATACTTTGATTGACTAACTTACCTTATATCTTAAAAGTAATAGAGAAGTTTGCTGTGAGGAATTGTACTCTTATTGTATTTTACACACACACACACACATTTACACACATACACATACACCCACACACACACACACACACACACACACACACACACACATATAGACACACACCCCAGTAGAATGCAGCAGAAACTGTGACAAGCTCTCACACATAGACACACACACACTCCCCAGTAGAGTGCGCATACACATGCCCAGAGGTTGACCCCATGCGCACGCACACGCACACACACACACACACACTCCCACACGCCTGTCTTACAGCTATTGCAGGTGGTGTGCAGAATTGGCAGACTTACTGTTTGACTCCAATGATGTCTACTGTAGATGTGCAAACTCACTGTTTGACTCCCATGATATTTGCTGTAAGAGTGCAGAATCAGCTGAGTCACCATTTGATGTTAAGGTGGGAAACCAGTTTAAACCAGTCATGTTTGCTGTGACCAGCCCGAATATCATGGAAGCACAGCTGCATGCCCAAACATGGTACCAATATATTTGATGTTGGATAGGTATATAAGGTGAACAACGGAGAGTGTATTCAGTCTTGCTCCGGGGCATGGCTCATTGAGTTCTGTTGTGTTATAACCTATGGCACAATAAAACTCTTTTGCATCTGATCCAAGCGTCTCCAGTGACTGTTTTTGTGTGCTGCTGATTGACTGAAAATTCACAGAACCTGAGGACAAGATTTTTTGAAGTACTTTGACACTTCACCAGTACACCTTACTTCATTTACAAACTCAGTGTAATCTATGTGCCGGTGTTGTCTTCTTGCTGCACTAACTGTGGGTGTCCTCTGCAGCTGCCACCAGCACCACCACTACAGCCAAGACCTCCAGTCATGTGACACGCTGCAGTGACAGCCAGAGGAACTACTGTGTTAATGGAGGGGAATGCTTCACCCTTGAAATCATGCCAGGCAGCACAAAGTTTCTTTGCAGGTATGATATGGACAGTAGGTTATAACACTGACTTTGATTCAAGTTTTTATCTGACTTAATATGTTATAAAAGAGTTACTGTTACTGTTACTGAGTCATGCAAACAGATTGCAATTTTGCTGCGAAGTGTTGGGGAGGTTACTCTGAAACTACTGTATATTTATATCCTGTCATGTATATTAACAATATGATCATGTGCTTCATATGCTGGGATGGGTGAAGTTCTTCCTATGACAGATGACAGCTGTATCTTGAGACAGAGACAGTGCATATCATATAAAACTGACAAAATGTAATTGTTTCTACAACAGTACTTTACAAAGCAATAATGGCTGAAAATTGTGTATTGGTAGGTCAGGTCTAGATTGTGGTCAAACTCAAAGCCCCTCCTGTATGGGAAGCCACAACATACCATGTGTTATAAGGTTGCAGGATAACGAGGACACTTTGTTTTGCCCTCAGAGCTGAGGTCAATGCTAACCAGTGTCGCTTTACCCAGCAGTTTAAAAGCAAGACACAAGAACTTTCCTTTGCTCTTGAGGAGCTGCAGTGTTTATTAATTGACAACCTGAAACCTACATTGTTCATTTAGTACTACTTGACCGCTTATTTACAGCGACACGCTCACTATGCGCACACTACTCACTGAGCTTAGCAGGTGAGGAGCGAGGAGAGGCGATGAGTGTCTGTCTGCATGCTCTCTAGCCTTTGTTCGGTTTGCTGTCACATCTCTTGACCCCATACTTGCAAAAACAGTGGGTATACAATGTATACCTATGTATCACATTAGACTACACTGCTGTGCTGTGGTACCATCTAATGGACAACAGCAGACAGAACAGTGTGTGGCTGGGGTCAGTGGGGTCTTTGATCATCCTGTTGACCTTCCTGTACTGCTGGGTGTAAGGTCCTCCATGGATGGCAGCTCCATGCTGGTGATGTGCTGAGCAGTTTTTCGCACCCTTGAGCCAGTCAGGATACTCTCGATGGTGCAGGTATAAGAGCTGCAGATGTTAAATCTACTTAGCCTGCAGAGGAAGCAGCAAACTTAATGTTGCACATTAACATGGGAGCTGTGGAGGATGTGGTGGTGCCTGTCTGCACAGCCTGGGGTCTGGCCTTTAGGAAGCTCAGAACTATGTCACAGAAGGTGGTGTTGAGTCTGAGTTCTCTGAGCCTGATGAAGAGCTTAGTCTTGTATATTTTTTACTCATGTGTTCCTATATATTTTGGTTTAGTTGATTTCAGTGTCTCTCAGATGATTTTTCAGTCCAAACAAGTGTTTGGAGAAATGCTGACTGTACATTGACTGTAAAATTATAAAATGGTTCTGGAGCAGTTGTAATTTTCATTCATGCCTCGAGAAAATGACACAAATTCATTCACACATGCCACTTAAGAACAAATCAACAAGTGGTTCTTGCATCAGTGAGTCGAAGAAATCTCAATAGCATCATGCTCCATGCATGGATTTAAGAACAAGTTTTATGATGTTCACAGAATTCAGGTTTAGCAGGACGGTAGTGGATCTTCTGAGGATGGGCTGACCAAACCTCCAACAGGGACCCTTAAATGTACTGCTGTTCATGCACATACACATGTATGCGCTAAATCAGGATTGGGGGCCCGTTGCAAGTTTCCGAAATAATTAAATGTCAAAACTGCTGCACCTTGTGAATAACAAGGAAGAATAGTTGTCTGAGGAGCAACTCTTCTCCAGGACATTTCCCAGGAGTTTTGTGTGGAACTTTGCAAAACTACTCATCAGCTTACTCATGTGCTCTACATGGCTCTCACACAGACCTACCTATGTACCCACTAGCAAGTAGGTCTGTGTGGTTAGAAAGAATCAACGAACCCACCCTCTCTTCTCCTTTGAACATCCACCTCTGTCCTTTGAAACTTGTACCAGAGAGCATCATAGAACTCTCCCTGTAATTCTTTAATGCGTGATGTGGTCAGCAAAGTCTCATTGTTTAAAATGCCTTGCTGGATAGCGAGGAAGGCAAAGCAAAACTACAATGACATTGCAGTAAAAAGACAGCACACATGATTTTAAAATATAGCTGCAAGCAGCAATGCCAGGTTCAATTCCTTTCTCGGCGAACAGCAGCTCAATTGCCAAAATCACAGCCAAAAAGCAGTATTAAGTGGGTTATGGGCTTCACAAAGCTGCACACTCCAAGTCCTGGCTTTTGTTCCCCCTTTACAGGATGTGAGGGAAAGTTGGTACGTACATACTTCAGGATGTCGCGCAGGAAGTTTCCACTGAGTCTAATCAGGGTAGGTGGGTTGTTTGGTTAGTCTATGGTTTCCTCTGACACAACTTGAGTTATGGCCTACTTCACCCTAAGTCCTGCCCTTTTCAAAGACTGTTGGATTGATTGCAACCATGTACCACAATGCTGTATACCAAACTTAGTGTTGACAAAGTTAAAATCCAAAAGTAGATATCAAATTACTGTTTTTCACATTATGCAACTGGCGAAACTGGCAAAAGTCATAGTGGACTTACCAGAGGGTTTTTTGTAGAGCACATTGACTTTGTGTGTCGCAACTTTCAAGTCAGTTGGACTTGCCGTCAAGTCAGTTGGCTTTTCTAAGAGCATGTTTTTTTCTGCGTTACTTACTGTGCCACCATGTGGCTGATCTGGGACATTTATACATCATTTTGAGTTACTGGGGCAAGGGTCATGTCTCCAGCTCATGGCAATTGGAGCTGCAGTGGAAGGCAATGATTAATTATAACAAACCAACCCAAATTTATTATGGTTCTGTCAGTTTGGGGCTTGAACCCTAATGACAGTATAAACTCAAACAAACAGCTGTTGCAGAAGGGCTCTGTACATATGTATATATATAAAATATGATAGGAATAATATTTATATTGGATGATTCTGCACCTTATCATTTAGCTCCACTGGCTTACTGGTCCATCTAAGTCTTAACCCTCACCTATGGTCATGAGCTATGGGTAATGACCAAAAGAATGAGATTGCTGATACAAGCAGCTGAAATGAGTTTCCTCCAAAGGGGGGCTGAAGATAGCAATAGAGCCTTAGAACCACAGTGAGGAGCTCAGACGTCCGAATAGAGCTCCGAGTAGAGCTGCTGCTCCTTTGCGTCGAAAGACACCAGTTGAGGTGGTTCGGGCATCTGATGAGGATCCTCCTAGGCACCTCCCATTAGAGGTGTTCTGGGCATGTCCAACTGGTGGGAGAACCTGGGGCGGACCCAGAACATGCTGGAGGGATTATATATCTCGGCTGGCCTGGGAATGCCTCAGAGTCCCCCAGGAGGAGCTGGAAGGTGTTGCTGGGGAGAGGGGCGTCTCGAGTACTTTGCTCAGCCTGCTGCCCCTGCGACCTGGCCTCTATGGAGCTAGAACAGTCTCAAAATGAGTAAATGCACACAGAAATGAATAAATGCACAAAAAAGGATTAACAAATGTATTTAGGGATTTATATATATATATGACTCAAAACACAAACACATTTTCAATGCTCACAAAAATGTGTTTCATTCCATATATAAATAAAAGAAAATCCACGTATAAAAAAAAGATTTATAAACGTATTTGTGATGCACACACAAATATTTCTTGTTTTGAATATGTGCAATTGAAATTCACAAATGTACACATTTAAAAGTATTTGCAATTTTCATCAAATACATATATATGAACTGTCGAACCTTCATTTACAAAGTGCTTTTAAGTTGTAAACTTCCCTGCATTTGTGTGTGCGAGTTTTGAGACTCGATTCACAAATGCATTTTTTTTTCTAAGAGGGGATTGTCTGCAGGAGGGTCTCACTCCTTTACAGCCAATCACACGAGTGCCTCCCCACGAGGGGTGTTATATGATGTCGTTAAAGCGTGCGCAGGTGGCCAGAGGCTGGAGGAGGTTTGTAGTCCGCCCGTATGCAAAGAAAAAGAAGGCTGGACTGCAGCAACATGGCGTCTGGTAATGGGAGCCGTAGCAAGTGTAACGGCGGATGTCCACTGGATCCGTCGCGTAAAGACATTAACAAACAAAGAAAAGATTTCTCTGCCTTTCGGACATTGACCACTGTAGGCTATCCGGAGTTTTCATGGGTGTTTTATTTATCTTTTCTGCGCCTGACTTCCTGTTTGACTCATTTGGTATGTGCAAATTGACACGCTGTCGCGCGGAGCAGAGCGCCGAGCCGCTTCTACATGTTATGTTTCACTTACACTTAAATTGCCACGGTTCCCGTTATCAGATGCCATCCATGTTGCTGCAGGCCAGCCTTCTTTTTCTCTGAATACTGACGGGCTACAAACCTCCTCCAGTTTGATGTGATGCTATATTTTATTTTCAGTAGGATGAAGAATAACACTGCCTACATAATACAACTTCTAATTATCCTTGTAAAGTTTCATATACACAAATCAAAATGGTCTGACTCTAAACCCTGCTTTCGTCATTACATTGTGGAACTCCAGCAGTAGGGCACCACGCTTGAATGTGTAAACAACAACAAAGCTGCAAAGACTCTCAACCTGTTAAAGACTGTACATTTTATTTGATTTTTGAAAAGACTGGCAGTGAACTCTAAACCCCCTGGCCTGTTCAATGATTTTATGTCATTTGTGTTTGTAAAACCCCACATTTGCAAATAAAGCATTGTAAAAAAAAAAGATAAAAAAAAAAACCTCCAGCCTCTGGCCACCTGTGCATGCTTGTCATATAACACCCCTCGTGGGGAGGCACTCATGTGATTGGCTGTAAAGGAGTGAGACATCTGATTGGCTGCAGACAATCCCCTCTTAAAAAAAATGCATTTGTGAATCGAGTCATGTCAGGGGAGTCTCAAAACTCCCACACACAAATGCAGGAAAGTTTACAAATTAAAAGCACTTTGTAAATGCAGGTTGGGCAGTTCATACATCAATGTAACAACCTCCAAATATGTATTTGATGAAAATTGCAAATACTTTTAAATGCGTACATTTGTGAATTTCAATTGCACATATTTAAAACAAGAAATATTTGTGTGTGCATCACAAATACGTTTATAAATCTTATGTTTTTATATGTGGATTTTCTTTTATTTATATATGGAATGAAACATATTTTTGGGAGCATTGAAAATGTGTTTGTGTTTTGAGTCATATATATATATATATATAAATCCCTAAATACATTTGTGAATCTTTTTTTTGTGCATTTATTCATTTCTGTGTGCATGTATTCATTTTGAGACTGTTCTAGCTCCATAGGCCTCTGATAAACAGTTGAAAATTGAATTGATTGGAACCATCATTCAATGCCAGTGGGGAAAGTAATGCCCCCTTTAGTGACACTGAGTCTGTAAGGGTGTGGGGCCAAGGGGTGGATCGGTGTGTAGCCACAGACTGTAAAAATATTGGACTTAGCTACATTGATGTCACCCATTGGTTTGTGACCCCCTTGAGTTCTGTGTTTCAGCCATTGTCATCTAGGTTTTTTTTGGAGCCAGTGGTGACTGTATTTGGGGGAGAGGCTGGAGCTGTGGAGGAGTGAGGGGTGGATCTGACTGAGAAGCCGAGGACACTTTTGTCAGACTGCCTGTCACTGAAAGATGCCCACACTTAATTATGTGTAACTTTAAGCCTTAATAAAATGCAAATGGGTAAAAAAAAATTCACCCCCTGTACAGTTGTCACGAGGGGGGAAATTAGCTATAGAGATCAAAACTGGTTTTTGTACCTGACTACAGACATGTTTATTTCTGCTGTTAAGTTGGGCAGTTAAACAAGGGCGTCTATAGGGATTAACTCACTCTTGGAGCCAGCCTCAAGTGGTTGTTCAGAGAACTACAGTTTATGGTGTTGTTGCTTGCATTAAACACATCTGACTCAAGCAGGAAATCATGAATTTGTACCTTTTAACTGTAATTAACATCTGCCATTTTACTGACTGTAACTACAATGTTTCCCTAACCTTAACCATGTGAACTTTGAACATTGTTTGTTGCCACAACCACATTTTCCCCGTACCTTAAACATAGCCTGCACAGATATTGTAGTAGAACATGTGGATTTTAAAACCGTTGGATTTAGACATTAAAAACTTTGTCTGCAAAACAGCATTGTTGTAAGGCAACAAGGTTGTATCCTGGATTCAGCCATTTTTTGTGCCTGTAGACTGGATGTCTTTGTGTTTGTCCATGTCTTCTCATGTCGTGTGTGTAACATGTCAGTACTGTTTATCTCTTTTCCTTTCTACCCATCACCCAGGTGCTTGGCGGGATTCACTGGGCACCGATGTGAACAAGCTGTTCTTAAGAAAGTCTCAGACCCAAAACGTATGTGAACACAACTGTACTCAACCCCACATGTCATTGCTGGTGTTTCACCCCTGTCATGTTTTCTCCAAGAAATGATGGAGAAATCCATGTTTCCCTTTAGATGCAGGGATTCAAATTTGGTTATAAGCTGGACATTGATCCTGCTGTAATCTATGTCTAGGAGCTCAAGAGCAGCCCTCTAAATGGGTTTAAAGACTTCAGCACACGCTCCTGTGGAGTAGTGCACTGAAATTTGCATGTACTTCACATCTCATCACACCTCATCCTTGCTGTTCAGGGCAGCGATCTGCCTCCATCTAGAGTTTAAGTGGTGTGTCTTGTCTGCTCTTCCCATTCAGCCTCACCCCCATCTTCCTAGAGAACACCCTCGTAACAGGTATTCCCTGCATCAGAACTCATTCCCAATGGTTCAGTGCTAGATGGACCAGTGTGTGGTTGGTAAAGAGGTGATGACTTTGATGTTTAAATCCAGACTCAGTTGTTAAAAAGCAAATCTTACATAGAGGAGATCACTGGTTGGGCTGCTAGCACATCATGACTAACAGAGCCATTACTCAGAACTGTCAATGCTCTATATGGTTTCCATGCTGTGTGACTGCCATGCACCTGGGCCTATGTTGCTCTTTGGCTGGGGTCATGACACCCTCCATAAAGGATTATTTAAAGGCAAGACTAGGCTTGTCCTGAGTGGCTGCATATGTACATGCAAATTTCAGTGTGCTGCTAAGATGGTATTCAAACCTATGGAGTTTGATGGAGGGCATGTGCAAAAATAAATTTGTTTTTCATATAATCATGACTCAAAAATAACTGTGTATGAAGGTGAGATGACTAATAAACTCACAGATTACAGCGAGACATATTGGTCTAGCTGGCCCTTCCTGCTAACACCAGTGATGACTGTTGTGGGTTTTGCATAGCTCTTGTATAAACTAACTCCCTCTCTCCTCTTGTCTGTTTCTTCTGTTTCCTGCTCAGGTGTCCAAATGAATTTACTGGTGATCGCTGCCAAAACTATGTAATGGCCAGCTTTTACAGTATGTCTGTTTCCTCTGCTATCTCTTCTTAGATGGGAGCATGCTTAAGTGACATTTCTTGTGCTGCGTACCTGTTCAGTGGATCTGTGATCAGCTGCTCAGAACCTTTTGCATGTTTAAGTCTATTTCTCTGTGTTATATTAAATAAAGCTGCATGTGGTATTTTTTAAGTTATAAAATGTTTTAAGTCTGCTTCAAACATCCGAAAATGAACAAGTTTACACAGTTATATTTCTAATTATTAACTGTCAATGTTTGGCTCTTTACTGTCTGTATGTTTAAATATATACCAGCATTTACGTGTATGAAAGACCTAATTTCTGTCTATTAGAACACAATCAAACCAGTTACCAGTTGTAATCATTCGGTCAAATGTATTCTAAGAACTACACTGAGCAGTGTTCCAACTATATATAGTATTTGAGTAACTGTCTGTTTTTCATTGGTCATCAGTTCACTTTTGCTTGTAAACTGCCATTTTATCCTAACTGGACCCTGTTCATTTCCCTGCGAATTTATTTTTCATATAAAAGAAGGGACAAATATACATGTGAAATTAATTAAACAAAGACAAATAGTGTCTTTAATACAAATCCCTTGAAGGACTGCAGGTGCAGGTGTCGCCATTTTCATTAATGCAATAATTGCTGCATTTTACCATAAGTTGAGTACTGGTTAGGAGGACATGACGTCAGTTTGTTGGTTATGTAGGTACACTATAAACCCCAATTCACTCACTCAACTTAAATCATTTTTGGAAACAACTTGCACTCAAAAGTTTTAGTGTAATACAATGCAGTAACATAAACGTTTTGAATACACCAAACATAAAATAAATGTGTCACATGACCCTTGTCTGACAGGAATATTATGTCAGTTTAACCTAACTTTTTTTGTTATTTGAGCATTTAATTCTTTGACATATTAACATAACAACACTGAGTACAAATTTTACAGCATTTCACATTTCAGTTCAATTCAATTCAATTCAATTCAATTTAGTTTTATTTATAAAGTCCAATATCACAAATCACAATTTACCACAAAGGGCTTTACAGCATATGTTACACAAACATTTCACATTCATTGAATTATAAAAATATGTTGTGGTGATCTTAGGATTTTCAGTTGCCAAAATAAGGCAAAGAGATCAATTCTGAACCTGGCAGTGCTCCTTATTTCACCTCAACACAAATTTATGTAGGCACTTTAATATCCACACAGGTGGGAGTTAACCCATTAGAACCACTGTGAAATACATAAACATTAATGACTGTGTAATGGGTAACATGAGTGATTTAGAACACATTAAACACAGTATTTTCCAGCTTATGGCCTTAAACACATCACGGCATGCTGGGAAACTCCACCCATTTAGCCCCAACAAGCCACAGTATGTAAAGTGCACAGTGATAGTGTTGAGTATTGGCCGTAAACTAATTAGGCAAAATTGGCTTTATAAATTTTAGTCATATTAACTCAGAACTCAAAAATTGTTGACTTAAAATAAAAAAATATATATTATTGTTATTATTATTGTTATTTTTATTTTTATGTCAAGTGAATTTAAAATGTTATGTCATTTTGACAGTCTGGGGTGACAATTTTGTTGACTCATTAAAATTTTGTGTTAAGCCGTGTTCACACCGGACCTTTTATTTTTGTCGCTGTCGCTCATATCGCTCCTTTATTGTCGCTAAGTCGCTCAGCTGCAGTCGCTCGTCAATTTGGCACAATTCGCCTTGTTGCTTTGATGACGTCATTCAAGCGAGACCCTCTTTTCTTCCTTCTTCCTTCCGTTATTGACCGGTACACAGAGCCCACACACACAGACACACAGGCACACAGAGCACCGAGCCCTGCGGCAGCCAATCAGTGTTAAGTGACAAGCGACTGACAACAAGAGAAAGAACGCTGACTTGGGATTTCTCAACTCGAGCGACGAGCGATTTTTCGCTCTGTCGCTCTGCCGCTCTGTCACTCTGCCGCTGTCGCTCGGAGCCCAAGCAATTGTTCGCCTGAGCCAATAATCGCTCAGTCGCGTGTTTGCATTGACTTAATATGTAAACGCATCGCCAGCGACAAAAATAAAAGGTCCAGTGTGAACGCAACTTTATGCATGCATTTTTTTTTTTATTTAAATGTATTTTTTTTTTAATTTCCCACACCCCCCACCTCAGGTCTTCTACTTGAATTCATTAAGAAGTTTCTCTGGTTTTGGATTGGATTATTGTTTACCACAAGCATGCGGGAAAAAAAGTTCTCTTCACAAATTCAATATAACATGGGGGGAGTAATTGGCATACAAATGATAATTTGGAGGATGACGTGTTCCTTTAAGCCAAAGATTTCCCTTTGAAAATGCCACTACTCTTTTTTCCATCGGTTGCCATTTACGTAAGAAATCCTCCAAACAAAATGACAAAACAAGTTTGTCTTTGCCTTCAAAAATGCCAATTACAGTATTTTCTGATCCAGTCCACCTATTGTCAGGACAAAATCACTGTTACAGCCTGCCATTGCTATGATTAAGGGTTAGGTTTGGGCACAGAAAATGACTTGGTTATCCTCTCTAAGAGGTTTTACAGCTCTATAGCAACGTTATACCACTTACATCCTTGCTTCTGAAAGAGGACAGCCATTATTTGCACAACCAGAAAGTTGTTTTAAGCATTTGTGTTTTTCTGGTGAGGAAAATCTCATATTCACAGCGTGGTGTGGTGCTTACAAAAGCAAGACTGCCCTCACTGCAAAAACACTTAACAGTATGATCAAGATAAGAGCAGCTTTACAGTGTCCCTCACTCTTTAGTTGTTAAATGTTTGCTCTACAAATGTTTTTTCTTTGTATACTAAGTTTGTATTAATTATTTTTTTTATAAACTATCAAGTATAAAGACTAACAAATTCACAGATTTTTAAAATCTTAATAATGACCCCTATAGCCCCGTTTCCACCCAACACTTTTGGTATGGTACCTTTGGAACCAAAAGTAACCCTTCAGACATGGCACATAGACCCTAGGTCCGTTTAGTGTTTCCACTGCAAACAGTACACTTAAATGTGGGCGGGATTGCTGTCACTCTCTGCTTTGTCCAGCACTCGCTGTGTTTCCTCATCACCTCTGACACAGAAGCAAGTCTGAACCTCATTCATCATCCACAGAATGGGGCTGCACAAGGACATTTTCAAATCAAAAATGAACAGGCTGCGGTGAGAGTCTCTCACCATGGGATATTTAAAAACAGTGGGTTTGTTCATTTAGTCCTTCTCAGGGCAGCTCAGGGGTTTAGTGTTGCCAGAACCCACAGGAATGACACTCCGCAACGCTTTTTTTCTCCATGTGAGGATTAGAATACATGCTGTTCACATAATCCGGTCAAAATTAATATATATTTTTAAACGCTTGAAGATCCACTCATTACTAAAAGTACGTCATCCAAGAGAGACAACGGGAACTAATGGAAAAGATTTCATATTGAAATTTAAGGTGTGCCAGTAAGTCACGTCATCAACTCTTGCATTAGGTAATATTACACGTAAATGTTCCACCTTAACTGTTGCTGGCAGTTGGTCCAGTGAATTAAATAATTTTTTTTCTCAGTCTACAGCTGCTGCAAGAGGCATCAAAACATCCTTTCATTTTATTGTTGTAGTTTACTAATATGTGTAAGACTTGAATGAATAGTGGTTACATAAGCCTCAAAACCAGCCACAACTCGGCCCTGAGCAAGACTGACCGGCCTCTATTTACTAGTCAACGGACTGCAGTGTTTCTACCTCCACCTTTTAGTACCAGATTGGAGTGCTAGGTACCCTAACAGAGATGTGACCAAAAATAGGGACAGTAAGGAACAGTTCCATTGGTACTATGCCCAACTTTTTGCAGTGGAAATGGAAAAAAACTGAACTGAGCTGAACCATACTGGACTGCCTGGTTGAAACGAGACTTATGTATGCGTTAGGAATTGTGCATGATCATCAAAGCATGATTAAATTAGAGTGTTGACTGTTAAGTGTATCCCTGTCCCACTAACTGACTACTTTATTAATCCCATAAGGGGAAATTCAATGTTTTCACTCTGTTGTCATTTTTTTTACATATACATACAGCTCCGAAATACACACACATGCACAAACGGGATCTATACATACATTAAATGGAGGGATGTCAGAGTGAGGGGGCTGCCCATGGGCAGGCGCCCCGAGCGGTTGGGGGTGTTCAGTGCCTTCCTCAAGGGCACCTCGGCAGTGCCCAGGAGGTGAACTGGCACCTCTCTAGCTACCAGTCCACGCTCCATATTTTGGTCTGGGCGTACGGTTCCCAAGCCAAGTCCCTATGGACTGAGCTACTGCCGCCCCTATTGACTTTTTGGCACGACAGTCTAGAAATGCAAATACACTGATGGAAGTGCATGCATACATACTTTCTTCAGTTGTATAGAAAGGTACAGGAAACTAAAAATTATGGATTCGTAAATAATTAGGTATTGAAGCAAGGAAAGAAGTTGCTGTTAATTTCTTTTATGCTGTTATTTTTTTTCTAACTTAAATGTCTTCATCTAAACATGTAAAAAGATATTAGTGAATGTAACAGTCCAATATCAACACTCTTGATTGGCATTAGGGTTGCAAACAGGCACAGTGAAACAGAAAGCTTGTTAGGTTGTTGAGGTTTTTACAGTATGCCTCCTCATTGGCAATAGCCGTGGCCCGAGGCATTATGTTTTAGGGTTGCCATATGTCCGTCCGTATGTATGCCCATCCCACTTTTGTGAATGCCATATTTCAAGAACGCCTTGAGAGATTTCTATCAAATTTGGCACAAATGTCCATATGGACTCAACAATTAACTAATCAGAAGTTGGTGGTTAAAGGTCAAGGTCACCTCGCTTGTTGCATTCCCATGAATGCAATGCCGCATGCTCCTTCAAGGAATTTCTTCAAATTTGGCTAAAACACCCACTCAGACTTAATGACGAACTGATTAGTCTTTGGTGGCCAAAGGTCAAGGTGCAATGCCCTCATCTGTCCCAGTCTCATGACCAGGTATCTCAAGAACACCTTGAGAGAATTTCTTAAAATTTGACACAAACCTCCACTTGGACATGAGACTGAACTAATTAGGACTTGGTGGTTGAAGGTAAAAGATCAAGGTCACTGTGACCTCACTAAACATGTTTTTGGTCATAACTCGGGAAATCATACAATAATAATGACAACATTTCACAAAGATACCTAATAGGATAAAATGATAATGTTTTACATCCAAAAGGTAAATGGTCAACTTCACTGTGACATCATAACGTTTGGCAAAAACACTTCTCTGGCCATTTCTCAATGTCATATTTCAGGAACTGAGGGGGAGAAATTTGGTCAGATACTGAATTGGTGACTCTAGTCTTAAGTGTCCATCTTGAAACTGTGCTGATAATATGGATCTTCTGTGCTGCCAGGGGGAAGATGTATCTGAGGCATCCATGTTTTTGCAACTTGACAGGTTCTCAGAGGTATACAACTGTGAGGCTGTAATTTTAGTTCAGTGTATGGTATATGATGCTTTAGTTGGTTTCATTCCTTAGGTGTAGCCTTTTGTTACTCAATCAGCGTTTGGCACAGGCAAATGTTTTACTTGTTTTCTTGTGTTAAACTGTAGTTCCAACCCAGTTTATTGCGGTGAGATTCCTGTGTAACCTTTACAATGTGTGCCATGTTTGTGTATTGCGATGATGATGCCATGTGGCTTTGTCATTTCCACTTTTATTTACATCTAATAGAAATGCACATACTGCCCTGGTGTCTGGATATCTTTGAGAATTGATTTTTAGGTGTTACTGTAATTGTTTCCTGTACCTTTAGGATAGATTTGAGATACTTAATGTTTATACAAATTCATATAGAAAGTCTACAGAAAAAAATGTATGTAATGACTGTGTTCACCTTAACTCATCAAGCTAAATCTGACTACATCTCTTTTACCTTAAAAACACATATGTGAGAACTACAGATAATATCATCTCATCTGAAAAATCAAATTTTGTTTGTTTTTTTTTGCCACCTTTCTGCATTGACAGAACATCTTGGGATTGAATTTATGGGTATGGATTGTTCCTTCCTCCTAGTTTGCAGATGTAAGACTGTAAGCTAAAGCCCTCTACTAAAGCTAGTATTCTCTTGCTAGATGAAGGGATCATACAGCCTTTACTGATATCACATTGTATATATATTATAGCAATCAAAAAAACCACCAACACGTGAACAATATTTATTCAAAGCACTGTGATACATCCACAAGTTATTATTTCGAAGTCAAGTGTCACAGGTGCGTTTTTGAATCGGGTAAACAGTCCAAATGCTGATTTATTTGAGTACACCATGAAAGCCAAAGAGGCTGTACATTTCTGATGCTGTATGTTCACACCCCTTCAGCTCTCCTGCCCTGCATTTTCTGTTGCTCAGCATGAGACAATAGAACAGCATCACTGTCCCTCTAACTCCACCCATCTCCTTCCATCTGCCTTCCTGTTTCCACCGCCATCAGATCTGTGTATCCAACTGCTCCTTTTTTGCACTGACTGTTTCATTTGAAAAATGTATCATTTGGTATGCAACATGCAAATAAGCTTTGTTGTGCACACTGTGTTTGCCAGCATAAGAAATATCTTAATATTATCCCACACAATACAGCCTGAAAACAGGACTTCTAAAAATCCCAGAGAGAATTAGCATAAAGAATTACAGAAACTTAGTTGCTAAAATGAAAATATTTATTAGAGCTTTTGATTTGCTAAAATGGATAAACAACAGAGCAAAGACAAACCTAACTCACTGAAATATGCAGTTATTTGTTTCAAGTGTGATGTTTTTAAAACAGCATTGATAAACAATGGAGGAAAATTCTAGAAAAAAAGGAAAAGTGAAATGGATAAGAGCTCACTAGGGGGGGATCATGTGAAATCGTGGTGTTTTACATTATAGCTGAATAAAATCTATATTCTGTCTGAGTAACTTATATTGATGCCCTATAAGAAGGCACCATTGTCTCCTAAATTTTAACATGAGTACTTCTTTAAGTGGTACCCATCCCTGAAAGGCTGATGTTCCAAGTTTTTTAGGACAATACAGAACAGCAGGAACTATGGATGAGTGCTGGGGTTTGGTGTATTGCATGTGAGAGTCATTTCTTTTTCATTGCTAACTCGAGCCCTATCGAGGATTCACAAGGCCAATACCAGTACTGATATTCAAGTGTTGAAAATATCTGATGTTCTGCTGTTATTAGCTGATTGTCCTTTGGACTTCACGTCGATCACACAGAAAAAGTTCTGTAGGTTGCACAACACAAGGCGCACTACACTGCCTTTTTAAAAAGTAAATGCCACTAGTAAAAAAAAAAAACGCTTGCTTTTCTTTTGTTGCCAGGCAACCACGCCATTACTTCCTTACGCTAACTTTCCTGTGTTATCAATCTACAGTTTATTTTTATATTTTTTAACTTATTTATTTGAAAATACTTAGTATTTAGTTCCTAAAATGGACAGATAGAGGGTACTTGTTAAAGCTTTGGTTGAGGGTGAGAAGCTGTCAGCAAATAGTTTGTTGGGCACAGGGAAACACCACAGAAGGCTTGCCTGTCAAATCATCAGATTGGACAATGGGAAAAAAGTGGAGATGAACTGAGACACGTTTCCCCTTGGAGTTGCAGTTTTTTCAACTCTAGGAGTTCAGAGTGCTCCAGTAAAAACACCAGCAAAGCAAAGAAACGTGAGGTGCATAGCAATGCGAAAACAGCGAGCAAAAAGCCTGATTCTCATGAAAAACAATTACAAAAAGCCACCTCTAGCTGCTAAAAAACACTTTCTTTGTGATGGAGGCCTTAAACATAAACTTTGTTTTTTAATAGTGACCAGTATCTGTAAAGAGAGACTTTTTGTTAAGGATGCATGCTAATATTGGCAGGTCATTGGTATCAGCAAATATGGGCTTTCAAAATCAGAATTGGGCAACATGTTTTTTTTTTTAACTTTGCGCAATGAATGAATATGACATACATTTAAAAGCATTCTATTTCATGTCTCCATCTGCATCACAATAAGAGTATGTATGCATAATATGATGTTAATTCCACTACAGAAGAGACTTGATGATCACTAAAGTTAGGTGGGGGAAAAAGTGGATATATTGATATCGGTATTGGTTATTGGTGAAATGAGTTGTTATATATCGACATATCGGATATCAGCAAAAATCCAACATTGTGCATCCTTACTCTTTCCAAATGACCTCAAACATATCTTTCTGTACGGACACATACACTGATACAAATGCATCTGCAATAAGCTAAAACAGGGCAAAGTATTTGTTGGGCTCTCAGTCAGAGCATGTCAGCACCTTATCTGACCCTTATATTAAAGGGACACTGATTTTAACATCTGTATAATTTTTTCTAAGAAATACAATAAATGTCAAGTCTGGGAGAACAACCCCAATGAAATAACTATGATGTCAGGTCAAGAGACTATTAAGATGCATTATGGAAAGTCTAACAGAGCTAGTGTTTTTGAAGCTTGACCCATACTGGGGACTGAAAGTCAGAATATCTCAGTCTCTGCTGCTTCCATTTTGGCTATTCTTTTTAAAACCCTCGGCCATTAGTCCTGAACTTTGTGAAAGTGCAATACTAAAGCACTGGAGTAAAACTTTAAGCACTCATGTACATGCTTTGGTCCATCAGACTGGCTACTTTTAGAAGTACTGTAAATAATAAGTATACGTGACCACAGCCAGTCATAATTAACTTTTTTGGCTGCTACCAAGGTTTTGTGAATGAGGGACACTGTGTCTCCTGGCTCAGTGGATTGGATTTTAATCACATCAATACTAGCCAAGGACTTCTAAAACAAGGATGCATTTGGACTGTTTATTGCTGCAAATGTGAAAAGCCTTTTTTTATTGCTTGGGTTTATGGCTGTAATCTTCTTAATTTGTATGTGTGTGTGTGTGTGTGTGTGTGTGTGTGTGTTGTACTCCTGAAGTTTTAAGATTGGACTGTCTTCTTTTTCAGAAGCTGAGGAGCTGTATCAGAAACGTATTTTAACAATAACAGGAATCTGCATTGCACTCCTAGTCGTTGGAATCATGTGTGTGGTTGCCTACTGCAAAACAAAGTAATTCATGTCACATTTTTATGTTTAATTTAAGACTCCCAGGTGTTATTGTGCCCAATAGTTCCCCCGAGTCCCCAAATTTTCTCAACTGTGAACTGTGTTGTGTTTCAAAATGCCAGTAGTAACTAAGTAAAGTAAGTATGTTCTTTGCTCAGCATGTGTCAAAGGCTGGGTTACAAAATAGCAATTTGAAGAATAAGTACATCCCAACAAAGAGACAAAAACAATAAAGTGTGTGAATTAAAAAATGAATATTTATCTAGTTAACCTCAATCAGGGCAAGGAAGCTTCAGATCTGATCAGCTGAGAGGCCAAACAGGAAGTCAGTGTAGCCAGCACTGGCTAATATGCCTGTTGAGTCTTACTGGGATGGGAAGTCCTCTGTGCAGCTGACTTGTACTAAATGACAGTCAGTACGTTTACATGACACAAGAGAAAATTTATTTATTGTGTTAGTCCAAATGAACCTGGACTTTTAAAATACATGTAAACATTGTAGTCTAACTGAAATCATACGTAAGAGTAAAGCATACAGCATGTACGAAATGTACAGAGTTGTAAAGTTGTCCACTGTGGTACCAGTTTGCGGCTAGTCAGCCATATTACTATTAGCTAACAGCTAACTTGTTTGCCGATTGTTTGGTCTGTGACTTAATAGATCAACTAGAAAAAGGTCCAACACTAACAAGCTGCTCCCTCCCATGCTCATATACTGGTACAAGGACAGTAAGTCCAATTAAACAGCCTAGTCGAGCTATAACGGTAGCTTTATTTAATTGTGCATGTAAACATACCGAGTGTCTTAGAGTTTCTTGATATAAACGTACCACAAGACATTACAAAAGTCAAGATTCAACAACAAAAATGACCCTGAGGTCTTTGGAAACCAAGTTTGAGTTAGGAGCCAGGTGGCCTTATTCAGACTTTCAAATGTGTGAATGGGGGAGTGGAGGGTCAACAACGCTTCAGTTTTGTTGTGATTTAGCTGCAGAAGACTAAGACATCTAGGCACTGACCCTCAGACACTTATGTTAAATAACCAAATTAGAAAATTTTCAAGGTTCACAAATAGATAGAGATACAGCCAAACCAAACCAGCTGAGAGACGTTTGGAGGTTTTGTGGTGCTATTGGACACAATAACAATATTGTGGAGTGTATTTTGTACTAGCCTCAATATGTAACAAAAATGTCAGTTACCATAACTACAGTCAAGCCATTATAACATTAAAGGATTTGGGGGTAAATGCATCTATTTAGGTACATTTGAAACTTTCGCCTTAGACATGTGGTCCAGTTGTGACCTGGGCTCCTTTACAATATCTTGTTTGTTTTTTCACAAACAGGAAGCAGAGAAAGAAGCTTCATGACCGTCTGAGGCAGAGCCTGAGGAATAAGAGGAACAACAATACCAATACTGGTACTGGCCCCAATCTGGCAAGCTCTGCCAGAGGACGTCGGATTTCGAACTTGCCTCTTAAAGATTTGCACCTTATCAATGTATGCTGTTACTTGTTGGTATCATATAAAAGTTATCAAAATGTATTAAATCTGCACACATGTCAGTGATTTATCTGTTTTTTGCTCCTCTTTCTCTAGCAATGTAATGGGTCAACTGTACAGCATGCAGCTGAAGGGGAGACAGTAACAACCTTCTCCACATGCAAAAATGCTTTCTCTGCGTGTGAACCCACCACATTCACCCACATCTCCGGCCAAAGGTAAGGAAGCACTTAAAACATATATTTATGAGTTTGGTTAATTTGGTTTGGTTTTAATTTGTCAGAATTTCTAACTCAGCACCACACAGCAGACCAGCAACTCTGTCTGCACAGCCACAAACGTTTCTGCGTTTTACTGTTGTATGTGTAACTGTAATGTTACTGATGAATCACTTTTCAGGACATAGGTGTCACTAATGGAGAAGAGCTCAGATTAGGCCCATAGTGAATGTGTCATATTCTATTGGTCTGAAGAGAGGATGGAAAGGTCAAGCGAGAAATCATTGATAAAAAGGCTTGTGTAGTGTTCTCCCAATTAATCGATACATGCTTATTTTTTGGGGCAAAAACAAACATCTATAATAACAGAACAATATTTTGCAGGTAATCAATGTAATCTGCAATTTTGCTACTACTGTTTGCTTCCATAGTGCATTGTGCAGCAACCTATATTGATGACACATTCTTGATTACAAGCGTTCCGTGCAAAACCGGTGGAAACGCAGCCTTGCTCCCTAGATAGCCTGGGAACTCAGCAAAGAAATAATTACATGATCTTGATTACAGATATTTTCTTTGGTTGGGGTTGAACTTCACCTTCATTGATTTTTTTTTGGTAGGTGGGCACAAAGGCCAAAACACACCGGCAGCGAGCACCCCACATCAAAAAAATACGCAGCTATTATTTTCAATGTATGACCCAACACCAGCGGCATTTAGACACATGTCAGTGCTCCTGGACACACAACCCTGCAGCACTTTACATCACTGTCCTATTTCCATCTTTGCCACTCCTGGAATTAAATGCATTTTTCCCCCACTCGCTCGCATACCAGCTCCTGTAGCAGCTCCTTTCTTCTGCTCTTATGGCAGCTTGACTCCTCTCCTCACCATAGATACATAAATAGAACTCAGTAGCTGCTGCTGTGTCTTGTGTGTGACAAAGACTTGATGAGGAGAGGCTCATTGTTGATGTTGAGAAATATCCTGAGCTGAACAACCCACAATCCTGTAATTATACAGACATGGGCCAAAAAGATATTGCCTGTTGCTCTTGAGATCGGCTCTTCAGGTGAGAAATCATCTTTAATTAGTGGCTGTCCACACCTGATTTCCAGCTAATGCAGAGATGGAAGAGGTACAGATCTTTCAGTAACAATTACTTTGTGTGGTCATCTGTTGATGAGCTGCAGCATGGCGCTGGAGCTGTGTGTGGGATGGCACTTGAATCATGTCAACTGACAGCTGCAGTGGTGCTTTTCATCTTAATTACAAAGTCCCTCCACAGGATGTTGCGATGTTGTGATTGCAACATTCAATTAATTTGCAATCAATTAACGCAAATTCAGCCAATCACCATGATTTCTGTGCAACCTTGCAAATTTGTCCAATCATTGTGAGACTACCGCTGCAGGACTGAAGTTCTGTGCCTGGGACAGAGTCACACACAGTGACAGGGCTAACCGTGAGCATCAAATGGCTAATGTTACCCAGCAGTTATTAAATTATTAGGATTAACCACAGAGTGATGCTGTTTTAGTGTTGGTGTGAGATTAAGAGCTTGGTGTCAGATCTTGGCCGCTGCTGCCAGGCTGTAGCCCAAGTGCCAAAATATGATGAGTAGGGATGAGATCACGTTGTGCTGTGTCAGCTTGAGCTAACGGGCAGAAAGAGCAGGAGGAGAAAAGCCTATGGAGATGGACCTTCAGTGCTGTGTCCAATCACATTAACAGCTGATTGGCAACAATCAGCAGTTGCTGCCCCCAAAACCCCACCCACCCCTTTTACCACAAATAGATTCTAATTTTGTGGGAAACACTTAATGCCAATAATAACAAGCTCTGAATCCATGACAGTATCACAATTATTTTTGCAATTTTCACCTGCCCCCACAATTTTGTTGCAAAAAAAACCCCCAAAACAATGCCTTGCCATTTTTTGAAAGCAGCCGTGACATCAGGCATTTCAGGCTGCAACAATCCCAAAAACAGCCTGAGAAACCCTGGAGGAATTGGTAATTGTCACACACCGCAATATCATACATTTAAAACAACCAGAGAATGACTAAGTAGACAAGAAGTAACACACTTTAACAGACATTTAATACACACATACCATTCACATACAATGCAAAATTTGTATGTATTTTTACTTGAGAATCTATTTGTCCTTGATATTCTTTATGATGTGTGTGTGTCATGTAACTGTGTGTCAGATGTGACAGACGAAAAAGAAAAAGAGAGGGATCCAAATAAATAATGCTTGTTACACCCGCTGTGGTGTCCGTAGCTTTTGTTTATTGCCATTGTTTTTGTCTCTGAGTTTTGTCCTCTTTTCTGGATAGCTCTTGTGAGGTTACACTGAGGAAGGCAGCTATATATTTAGGACTGGTAGTCAGTTGTATGCACAGGCTGCAAATGTGATGTAATGTTGTTCCACTCGAGTATACTGTAGTTTGACATGTTAATGCACTTAATTTTGTTGAATAGTTGAATAGTTCTTTAATATGACATTATCATCATCCCCCGTTTTACTTAAATCAAGTTATTTAATGTAATAGTGCTTTTACTTGAGTAGAATACTTACTATGTCTACGTGACTATGGCACAAACTTAAAATACACAAAACAGCTTGTTGCAGGGTGGCATGGAACTGCATTGAGCCAAACTCTGTTTATTCTCATTAACGGCATGTTCAACATGCCATTCAAGGCATGCAAGGCCTTCACTGAGGAGACAAAGCCTAAAAAAAGAACTCTGAACCCAAAGAGAACCTAAAAATACATAAGAAAGTCTATGTTGATAATCAAGGGTCTAAATAAATAATAAATAATAAATAATCCAGATGTTGGCTGGAGTGACAGCTGCCAAACTCTTGCAAGTGATCCACTAAGCCACTATATATATATATATATATATATATATATATATATATATATATATATATATATATATTCCTTAATCTCAGAATCCATTTTGGGAGATCCAGCCAAGACTACCATTTGAGTGTGGCGCTCATTTTATCTCTATAAACAGCTACCGGTATATGAATGCTGATAAGTTTAAAAAAAAAAAAAAAAAAAGCTAATACAGTGGAAAGATTAAAGGACATCAGATGCCAGCCGATGGGTTGCACTTCAGCCAAAGTGTTCTGCCTCTCCACATGGACTATTACCTGCTGCTGAAACATGACTGATAACTACTGTGCAGACTATAGAAATAACAAAAATCTTACTGTTCTCTACAGCTTCTCATATTAATATGCCCTTAATGCAGAAAAACTACATGGTATAAAACACATCTTAATACTTTAACTAGTGTTAATGCAGGCCAAAGTCTGCACTGTATTGTGAAGGAAAAATAGCAAAAAATACAATTTAAATAAATAATGAATCATAAAAATTTGTCCGGACAGCAATGGGTTAAAACCACGTACAGTACAGCCCAAAAGTTTGGACACACCTTCTCATTCAATGCGTTTTCTTTATTTTCATGACTATTTACATTGTAGATTCTCACTGAAGGCATCAAAACTATGAATGAACACGATTGCTGCTTTGCACACTCTTGGCATTCTCTCGATGAGCTTCAAGAGGTAGTCACCTGAAATGGTTTTCCCACAAACTTGAAGGAGTTCCCAGAGGTGTTTAGCACTTGTTGGCCCCTTTGCCTTCACTCTGCGGTCCAGCTCACCCCAAACCATCTCGATTGGGTTCAGGTCCGGTGACTGTGGAGGCCAGGTCATCTGCCGCAGCACTCCATCACTCTCCTTCTTGGTCAAATAGCCCTTACACAGCCTGGAGGTGTGTTTGGGGTCATTGTCCTGTTGAAAAATAAATGATCGTCCAACTAAACGCAAACCGGATGGGATGGCATGTTGCTGCAGGATGCTGTGGTAGCCATGCTGGTTCAGTGTGCCTTCAATTTTGAATACATCCCCAACAGTGTCACCAGCAAAACACCCCCACACCATCACACCTCCTCCTCCATGCTTCACAGTGGGAACCAGGCATGTGGAATCCATTTTCACCAATCCAATTCACCTTTTCTGCGTTTCACAAAGACACGGCGGTTGGAACCAAAGAGCGCAAATTTGGACTCATCAGACCAAAGCACAGATTTCCACTGGTCTAATGTCCATTCCTTGTGTTTCTTGGCCCAAACAAATCTCTTCTGCTTGTTGCCTCTCCTTAGCAGTGGTTTCCTAGCAGCTATTTGACCATGAAGGCCTGATTCGCGCAGTCTCCTCTGAACAGTTGTTCTAGAGATGGGTCTGCTGCTAGAACTCTGTGTGGCATTCATCTGGTCTGTGTTCATTCGTAGTTTTGATGCCTTCAGTGAGAATCTACAATGTAAATAGTCATGAAAATAAAGAAAACGCATTGAATGAGAAGGTGTGTCCAAACTTTTGGCCTGTACTGTATATAGGCCTACCTGTAAAGTGTACAGAAAAAGAGTAACATTGGGATGTCAAAGACACCCTGCACAGATGATCCAGGCCATTCTCATTGTGGAGTCATCAAATAATGCCGCTTTGTCAGTGATTTCAGCGTGAGACAACTGACACCAAAAACCTCCTTTTGTGGCAGTATGATATACCAGTGGGTAGCATCAGTTTGTAACAAGGCTAGACATAACCTTCTGCGGTGTTATAATACACTGCTGATCAGATGGACAGCACCTGTAGTGGCTGAATGATATGGGGACAGATGGCATCAGTTTATAATGTGGCCAGATGGCACCTGTTGCACCAGGATATGCTGGCGTCAGGTTGAAATGTTGTCGGTAATGATGTAATATGAGGAGCTGGAAAGTTCCTATAGGGCAGGCGAAGAGATGGTGGATGGGTCCAACAAACCCCCTGACTATCATCCGAGAGCCTGGTGCTCACTTCCTGTATGAAGGTAGAGGCGGTTGACATACTAGCCTTGGTTCAGCATTGTTAGGTTTAGGAGAGGAAACATGGTAAGTACGTACCTTAAAATGACTCAAAGTTCACTCCGTTCATGCAGTTCCAAACACACGACTCCAGGTGAAACTCCTGGAGAAAAGTCTGCATTTCCGTGCCCCATACACTATCCCAACCTGCCTCCTTACAAGACAGGTCAAGACCTCTTCCTTGTTTATGCCCATCAATGTACTGGTGACATGGTCGCAGCCTTTCATAATACATGGGATATGTATGAATTTAGGAGCATTACTTTTCGTAGGAAATTGTTCAAACTGTTTATGAGAACAGCATGCACAACATCAAAGATGTCTTGCCTAGGACACCAAAATGTTCGGAAACAACCCTGTGGCTATCAGGACATTGCTCATATCTTGCAGATACATAAATATTTGTAAAAAAATATATATATCCTGACACTTGTTTTTGATTTCAATTGAGTCATTAAAAAACATATAACAGGTTGTATACATACATACATACACTTAAACAAATACATATTCATTGAAAATGCAGATGATAACACAATAAAGTTAATAAATAATAATTAATAACAATTAATTAATAATTATTTACTATTAGCCAAGCACATATAATAAACGGCTGCATCAGTAAATTAAAGTGAATCCATACAGACTGTGAGCAAACTGGAATGAAATACAGTGAAAGGTTCAGGGATACAAATTTGACCCACAATATATTGTCATGGTCGAGAGAACTGTCTGAAACCTGTCTCCAAGTAAATGACCCCCTCCCTGTCTCCGCAGCTGGAGTAATGACTGGAGCAACAGTGTTCTGTCTGACACTGAGTCTGTCTCAGTGATGTCATTGGCGGAGAATAGCCAACGTGCTACACAGGGCGGCCGGGGGCGCCTGAACGCCACCGGTAGCAGCAGAGACTTAAGTGCTCATTCAAAGAAGTGCCGAGACACACCCAACTCCGACAGGGACTTGCCTTAAAGTACAAGGTAATTTGATTAATTTTAACTTTGCGTCACAAACAAAAATTCAAAAGGCAAATGAAACTGACAACAAGACAACAAAGATTTTCAGAAGGCACATATAGCAATTGGATGACAGTGAGCTATTACACACCATGGCTAAATCACCCTTAAGGGTCTAGTGTGTAGGGTTTAGTGGTATCTAGCGGTAAGGTTGCAGAACTGAAACTTCTCCTGTGTACCAATTGTGAAGGGAGAACTACGGTGGCCAATGCAAAAATGCAAATGGTACTATTTAGAGCCAGTGTTTGGTTTGTCGATTCTGGGCCACTGTAGAAACAATCTCAGGTAACTAAAACACAACAATTCTTATTTTCAGAAGATTCTAAACTAATGAAAACATAGTTATAGATGCCCTACACACTGGACCTTTAACAGCCTGTTTAAAATAATTAATAATATAAGATGCCTGCCACTGTTTTCTGGCTAACAATATACTGTCCACCAAAATGATATATTATGAGCAACAATATGAGGAATAAAAAAAGAATGAATTAATAAGTTAGTTAGTTAGTAAGTAGTTAGATAAAATGGTGATTAAACAATGTGTACGCTTATAATTAAATGGATACACTCTGGAAATACATCTAGTAGAACCTGAGCTCCATAAATTACAATCCTCTCGATTCAGACAAATTTTCTCTGCTCCTTATAACTCAAGACAGAGAGGTGTCTCAATTACAGTGTCACTTATAGTATGTGAAACTTAGGGGGTGCTGGGACCTGACCTCGAAACAGATCTTCAATTTTTGGGAACTTGTGGTTCAAAATATCAAAAAGGCTACCAGAAATTAATAATCATTAACAATAATTATCAATTATGTCAAATAATGTGACTTAAGTTACATTAAATTGCCTTGTGGTGCACCATTCCCAAAAAGGGAAAAATGATAGCCAGTAAATAATATCAGTTTCATAAAATACACTAAAATATCAATTATATATCAAAGCAAAGCAAAAGAACCATACAAATTCTAACAAGTCACTATACACAAGCATGGGTGTAAATATATGTGTGTGTGTGTGTGTGTGTGTGTGTGTGTGTGTGTGTGTGTATGTGTGTGTGTGTGTGTGTGTGTGTGTGTGTGTGTGTGTGTGTGTGTGTGTGTGTGTGTGAAACAAAGGCCATCTGGCCTACAAAACAAAAGGGCTGACAACAGAAAACTACAAGAGATGGCTTCAGACTGGGGGAGACAAAGGAGATGAAGTGAGACCTTTGAGTCCCCTCTTTGGGTATAGCTCTGTTGAAAGCCATTTTGTGAGTGAGCATATGTGTATGCAATATGTGTTGCAAAAGGGTCTGGGTTAGTACAGAGGATGTTTAGTTGCATGCAAGACTCTGTCTGTGTAAAGCATTAGCAAACCAACATCACTTAAAGCCAACCAACCAATAATGTAGCTGTAAACAATCACAAAAATAACTCATTGAGAACACCATATCACTGCATGAAACAAAAACATCTATAAAGGCTAACAGTCTTGCTCAGCTTGTACTGCTGTAGTAGCTTAATATGCCCAGTAGTTACATTACCAATCTTTAAATGGAGGGAAGAAAGAGATGCTGTGGCATGCTGCTTTGCTATCTGCCAGTTAAAGGCTGGAAAGATCTGTGGTTCCAGATGCAGATCCGGATCCGAGGAGACCGGTCACCCGATATCCTTGCAGTTAGAGTTAGATGTCAGGGTGCTAACTCAACTCGGTTTTCCTTGTTGCTGGAAAGTTAGTTGCAAACCTTGTGTTTGGCACACTAAATTGTCTGGTCATCAGATTCTGTGTCTGCTGGAACCAGGCCGCATTCAGAGCAAATCTGCAACTACTGCTGTGGGCAAGCAGAGGTGAGAGAATAGGGGAGGGGCATAGCAGGTCATAGTCAAGCATGTCAAGTCCAGTTAAGTTCGAAAACTGAGAAAATATACACCTCACATGAATATCTGAGATACAATAAATTTGAATAAACAATAAAAAAAATTCTAGCAAGCAAGCTAATGCGTAATTTATTTTCTGTGAAAAAGCTTATGCAAAGTTTTCACAGAGCCGCAGAGATGATTTGTAGGGCTCATAGAGAGCTATAGAGAGGCACTGTGCACCTCCTGAAAACTGTGATCATGCGCTTGTCACCACAGATGCAAAGATTTGATAGGATATAAGAGGTAGGAGGTGAGGTTTTGGATTTGGTCCCAACAGACATGTGTGAAAGTATATGCAATACACAACCAACTGTAGTAGGCTACTATACAGTATATGCCTGGCATGCACAAGAGGTGCTTGCACCAGCCTATACAGAACACATAGGCACACAATATAAATTAGGCATAAAACAAAGTAAAAACATTAATGGCCATTAAAAACTCTGCAGGGATCACCCTCTACAACCTCCGGGACAGACATTACATTTTCCAACAATTGCACAGTACATTGTACACTTCAGATTACAATCCCAATATAGCTGACATTAAATCTTTTCATGCCTAAATTTGAATGTCCAAACTTATCTGAGGAACAAGCACTTACATTTTATTTATTACATTCATCTGATTATTAAGTTATGAAATTAATATTTAATAAAATGCTAAATAATAAGAGCCCTGGAATTGATTTCTCTTAGAGTTATGTAAAGAGTTTTGGTCCATTCTTGCCCCGTTATTCCTCAGAATGGCATCAGAAATAAAGAAAAACAGTAAAGTATGTTACAAATGAACACTGCAACTGTATTTAATCTCAAGCCAGGCACAGATCCTACACTTATTCCTGAACACAGACATTTAAAAATATGAGTAAAGTCTAATCACAAGAATCCCACATGACAAAAGTGGATTTATCAAAGGTAGGCACTCATCAAATAACTCACAAAGACCCTACAACAGCCTGACATTGGGAAATCATTAATGATTTGGAGTAGGACTTAATACACATCATCACAAATGGGTTAATGTCATTAACATACAAGCTACAGCAACTGTCCAAGACAAGGATGCTTACTCTCTCTCTCTCTCCATTGTTATTTTCAATATTCATTGAACATTTTGCTTGTTTTTGATGATGTGCTGTTATTCCTCCACAACCCTCACATTTCCCCCCAGGTAACCACACGTTTATTTACTTATGTATTTTTGTATAATTATTCCATACACTGGGCCAAATCCATGATTTTCCCACCAACCAAAGGGAATTGGAATGGAGCAGTCATGACACCTTTCTCTCCTTCACCCTTGGGGAATATTAGATATCTGAAGCTAAAAACACACTGGTTCTGCACCGTTGCGTCAGGTGATATGTGTCAAGTGACACCTCTAGCACAGACTGGATGCATTGCACTACAGCTTGTCAACAGACAACCACATAAAGTTATTACTACTTTTACAGAAAGGTCTGTACCTCTTCCACCTCTGCATTAACTTAAAATCATGTGTGGACAGCCCCTAATCAAAGTTGATTTCTCACCTGAAGAGCTAATGTCCAGAGCTATGACTCACTTGGAGATATCTTTTTGGCCATTGCCCTTACAATGACGGGGTTGTTGGTCGTTAAGCTCAGAATATTTCTCGACCTCAGCAACAAGTCTCTCCTCATCCATTCTCTGTCATACATGAGACACAGCAAGTTCTCCTTATGCATTTATGGTGAGGAGAAGAATCGAGCTGCCAGAGGAGCAGAGAAAAAGAGCTGCTACGGGAGCTAATACTGTATGTACAAGCAGAGAGCGAATGGGGAAAATATGCATTTAATTCAGGGGGCGGTAAGGCTGGAAATAGGACAGTGGCATGAAATGCTGCAAGGTGGTGTGTCCAGGAGAGCTGATGCGGGTCTAGCCGCTGCTAGTGTGGGGTTGTCCATTGACAATAATAGGGGCATCTTTTTTGGCATGTGGCATTCGCTGCTGGTGTCTTTTGGCCTTTAGTGTCAACATCTCTCCAAAGTTGTTAGAGTTGTTTCAACTTCACTACACTAACTCAAATCCATTGCAAATGGTCTTCAATGCCGGATAGATTTACCTCTCTCACTCACTGGCAGAAATGACTCAGTTAAAATAAGAATTTCACTTAGAATTAGTTATTTAAATTTTAGTGAAGGTTCTCAGTCATCCAGGTCATGGTAATGCTAAGTGCTATATCGTAGGCAACTGGACTTGCTTGTGTTTCTTGATGACGTTTCGCCTCTCATCCAAGAAGCTTCTTCAGTTCTAACCGACTGGTACAGAGTTGCAGGCTTTTAAACTCTGTGTGGGTGGGAACCCAGGCAGGGTTTCTATGGACTCCCCAAGATACACAAAGAAGGAGCACCACTGAGATCCATCATCAGCAGCATCAACTCAGTCACCTACAACGTCGCCAAACACCTAGCGATGATCCTAGGACCGCTGGTTGGTAACATGCCACACCACGTCAAGAACTCCCAGAATTTCACAAACAAGACTAGAGAGATAACACTGGATTCAGATGAAACTATGGTATCATACAACGTCACTTCACTTTTCACGTGCATTCCCACCAAGGAAGCAGTTAAGACAGTAAGGAAACGCCTGCTACATGACAGCACCCTTCCCAACAGGACCAATTTCACCCCAGACCACATTTGTGACCTGCTGGATCTCTGTCTGTCCACCACGTACTTCAAGTACAATGAGGGTTTCTACAGACAAAAGCACAGCTGTGCTATGGGCTCACCGGTGTCCCCCATAGTGGCCAACCTCTACATGGAAGAGGTGGAGAAGGGATCTCTGACCTCCCTCACAGGAACAGAAACACATCAGGGAAGCGCTTAAAACCTTAAAACTGGGCCTTTTCCAAAATCTCCAAAACACCCCGAGCAGACAGAGAGGAAGAGACACAAAAACGGAACATCATCATTCCTTACGTCGCAGGAGTATCTGAGAAACTCAGGAGGTTTTTCAACAAACACCACATCCCTGTGCATTTCAAACCTAACAACACACTGAGACAGAAGCTTGTCCACCCTAAGGACAAAACACCCAGGCACAAGCAGAGTAATGTAGTGAATGCAGTTCAGTGCAGCCAGGAATGCACAGACTTGTACATTGGTGAAACAAAACAACCACTCCACAAGTGCATGGCACAGCACAGGAGAGCCAGCTCCTCAGGACAAGACTCAGTTGTCCACTTACACCTACAGGAGAAGGGACACTCTTTTGAGGACAGCAATGTGCATATCTTGGCCAGGGAGGAAAGATGGTTTGAAAGAGGTGTAAAAGAAGCCATCTATGTCAAACTGGAACGACCATCGTTAAACAGAGGAGGTGGCCTCCGACACCACTTATCACCCACCTACAATGCAGTCCTGGGATCCCTCCCCAGACCACTTCGCACCCATTCACACCTGGTCCCACCTGACCCTAACGACACACATGTTGGTCAGGTGGGTTAACGACTCACATTGTGAACCTAACGACTCTGAAACTAAGAGCTCACATGTGACCTTAACGACTCTGCCTGGGTTCACACCCACACAGAGCTTAAAAGCCTGTAACTCGGTACCAGTCGGTTAGAACTGAAGAAGCTTCTTGGATGAGAGGCGAAACGTCTTCAAGAAACACAAGCAAGTCCAGTTGCCTATGATATAGCACTTAGTATTTAAATTTTAGTTATCCCACTTTACCCATGCTCAGCCTGGTTCAAGTAATTAGACTAGACTGTATCTTAAATTTTGCACTTAACGCTAAGATTGAAACTGAGACTCCACTCCTCTGACTTGTATTATAACATTAAGGAAAACGATGGGAACCACTGGTGGCAGCGTATTAGAGATAAACAAGACTCATCAAATATGCTTTACCACTGCTGTATCACACAGTCTGGGGAGTGTTCCTTTAAATATTTCAAATGATATGTAATGATCCACAAGGCAAATCATGAGTAGATGGCTCTGGAATGGGCAATATTTTAAATAGCATAGGCATAGATTTCAGGGGTGACGCAGGGGACAAGTCCCCCTCAATATTTAGAACACGTGTATTTGTCCCATTTTGTCCCTACTACAATGGGACTAACACCAGACATTGTGTGCTGGAAGTTAATTGTACGCCACTCATCAGTAGATAGTTAGCTAGCCATCTAGAACCTACTTAATCAGTCCCTCTGGTGCTAGCGCTCAAACCCTGGGGGATGGGTGGTGAAAGAGTGACTTTGAGGATGCAAAGCTGCACCAAAAAATTACTGCCCTTAAGACTTAATGTGATATCATCCATCTTAGACAGAAAACCACTAATAGCCCCATCCTCCAAATATTTATCATCATATTGCGGTTGTCTAGTTGGAGGTACCATATCATGTCTGTGAAGAATGGCTGCTGCTGCCAATCCTCATACAGAAGGAAAACAAGCAGAGCAGGATGATAGGTGTCAAGGTCAGAGCTGTACAAAGATAGGAAAAAAGCTGAAAATACTCAGGTGATGTTATGACTTTGTACAGAAATTATGCAATACAAAGTGGCACATACACTCTCCAGAAATATGCTACTGGATGTGGAAAATATTTACACAGTGTAAAAAGCTTTGACCTGAGGCAGAGACCTATAACAGCCTGCTTCAGCACTAGGTTCCCTATACATCCATGTTGTTAGAATTGAACAAAATAACCCTGGTGTGCTTTTCTTGCAACATAATTAAGAAGCTACAGGCAGCAAAGAGCAGAGGCCCTAAGTTTGGCTGGTTAACTGTGCGGTCAAGATATATAGTTTGAAATATAGTTATAAGATGATAAAATCAGTGACCAGAACACCAGGAACCTGCAGGTGGATGTTCCAGCTCCGGTAATTTTTGCTCATCATAGTGACTTACTCGAGCGCCATTCTATTTGTTGTGCTAACTTCAACATTTGTCTATTGTGTTTCATTTTATAGGCCCACAAATATTTATCTTTATGATTGATTGATGTGGTAACATTGCTTTTGCATTACTTTCACCAAAATGAACTAAGAAGAGCTACTGTTAAAAAAAAAAAGTTATAGAACAATTAAATACCCTAGACCATTTAAAATAAAAAATAGCTTTGAACACAGTGAGGGTCAGGCAGAGGATCAAAATCTGATAACTATGAGATATGGATAAAAATTTGTGTGCCTATGATATGAAACACAATGAGTGCAAATTAAAACACCAGAGCTGAAAGACACACCTGTCAGTTCCCTGTGTGATGGTCACCTACAGCAGCACAGGATAGAGAGTAATGCATAAGAATAAGACGGTGTGCCGGCGTTGCTTTGCAGTTGTAGGGGATGTGAATGGAAAAACATCCAACATATACTAACATCACCCAGATGTGCTGAGCACCGGGACAAGGAAAAATTCAAACTGGGGGCCTGCTTCTTATCGCCGCTGCTTTCAGGCAGACTTAGGATGCAAAAGCAGAACGGGATACATTGTCAACGTTGCAGGTGTATTAATGGAAACACATTGAACATGATACACGCACAGTATGGCATGACCCAGATGTGCCCATCAATGGCACACTTCAATGATGTAGTCTGTAATGAGAAGGCACAATAACCTTTGGATGATATTTATTCTGTTGGTGCACGAGTGGAAGTGGAACGGTGTGGATGAATGAAAAATGAATAATAAAAAACAATAAACAGTTTATTTTGAGTGGTAACACGTTACATGACATTGTAACTGTGATAATATTACCCAAAATCCTGTTGATTAAGCCTTATATAACTTTGTTATTATTAAAACATAGTTTATTACAGTAATGCATTACTTTTGTAAGGCGTTACCCCAAACACTGGTTATGATGGAGCTACTGTAGAGTACTTTTAAATGTATGGCTCAAAAATGGACTGGTATCTGATGGGCCTTTACATTGTTTTCCTTTACAGTGTTCAAGTCAAACTGGCAACTTGTTGTTTGTTGTGTATTAGACTCAGTATTATGTCCAATAACTATAGTAACGATAATATGTATTTTTTTATTTAAATGTGATGCACATTTAAACTGTTCAAGTAAAAGTGTAAATTGTATGTCAGATGCAATTGTGCTTCTGTTGCAGGTTTGTATCTGACATGACAACCCAGCCTCGGCTGTCCCCAGAGTCCCGGACCTCTCCTGCAACTCCAGGGTCCCCTCCATCAGAGATGTCAGCCCCTCTGTCCAGCCTAGCTATCTCTGTTCCCTCAGTGGCTTTAAGTCCCTCTGGAGAGGAGGAGCGCCCCCTGTTGTTGTCAAACACACGTCAGCCACACAAGTCCTTGAGCCGAGATGAACAGAAGAGGACCTCCGCTCACTACAACCATGGCCATGAGGCTCACAGCTTACCACCAAGCCCACTGTTTACTATGGAGAACGGTAACCACCAAATCATAGGAGACCATGACAACACAGTTGTCAGCCATATGTTCTCAGCATCACCTGAGAAGCTACTCAATACAAACAACAACATCAACAACTACAGCAGCAAAAGAGTCACCAATGGCCATGTGCTGCAAAATATGGAGTCCAGTAGTGACAGCATGCTAGTGAACGAAACAGAGGAGCCTCAGGGGGAACACACACCCTTCATTACCACAGATAGCACTACAACCCTGTTGCTCAGAGCTATGGACATGAGCAGGACTAACCCAGCATCACCAAATGATGACCTGCAAGACATGTCATCCAGTCTCACCACCAGACAAGATCCAGTCGCTGTGTAATTAAATTGCAGAGAATCCTTTATGTTGAGGGAAAAAAGGAAAAGTCACTATTAAACCATTATTTTATATAAATTATTTGCTGTGTAAAGACTTTTAAAGAGAAATGGAAAATGAAACTTTTATTTTAGTGATGTAGTAAATAAAGAGTTTTATAAAAAAGAAAAAAACATGTACAAATGTGTTCATGTCTTGTAGGTAAAGTGCCATACACTAGTATGTAGCAACAGTTCACAGTGTATTTCAGTGCAGAAAAAATATCAATGGTGCCTTTCTGTTGAGTATGCTTAAGGGAACTGCAACATTGCATACTGGGCCATATATTCACCATCTTAATCTTCCAGTTAACAATCAAATAACTTGCTGGCTGCTTTTAACGTCCTACAGTTTGAAGTGCCCACTGACATGACAGTTTGATATTAAATTTTTACGAGGTGCATGCTACGTCTCGAAATGCTGTGATGGAATAATGAGCAGTTTATGTGGTTTCCTCTCCAGCCATTTGACCCGACTGGTCAATTATCTGATGTCCTTTCTGCTGAAATACAACACTGAACTTCAACACCTGGACTGATGTTTATGAATGAATGATTAATTACCTGCATTTGATGAGAGATGGAGAAGATGTTTGAAGCATAGTGTTTTTAATCATCACCATCCAGAATCCTGCTGGTGAATGAATTTAATAACTGTTAGATAAAGGTGCAATCACTAAAGTCTGGCTCTGTAGTGTTACTAATACTGTCACTTATATGCTTAACATAACTCCGTAGATTTGTCTTTTCAGTAAATTCCACACCTGGAATTTGATCTACATTTCAAGTTTACTGTTACAGTGTTACAGGGGTACTGCACTGGTGTATTGCACTTACATAATGTTTAGGGACTCACAAGGGACAGAGTAAAAAAAAACAAAAAGAAAAAAAAACAGAGAAAATGGTCACTGAGACATCAGAGGCCTCCATATGTTGACTTAGTCCCTTGTAAGAGTCAAGCTCAATGCTGGATCCTACATTTCCCATAATGCTTGAAAGTATCATTTTGAATGTAAAGTTTAATTTCATACTATGCTGGCAGGTATCCACATCTTCACAAAGTGCAGTCTGACTCAAGTAAGGTGGTGCCATCAGAAAAAAATAACTACTAGCATGAAGACCAGCAGTGCTATGCAATGCTCTTCAAGAGAACACTCCAGTTACTTGTGCCCTCCATCAGCAGTACTGTATGATATTACTGATTGCATCTTTAAAGGCAAGAATATCTACAAAGTGTGTACTGAATGGAAGACTGAATATATGGCTCATTTTGTCCTTCGTGAAGACATCCATGTGTCCCTGAGTAATGCATTTTGGGGATTCTAAACAAATTGCTAAATATATACATGATGGTTAACTGCTTTGATTTGTTCAGTCATATCTCTGTTATTTTTTTCTAAATTCAGCTTGTTACAATTTCCAAAAAAACAAGTGCACACATGCAGTATGCGCTTATTTTTTTGGAAACCATCCTTGCTTGCATTCACATGTGCAGTCTCTTATGTGTGGTTTAAAAAAAGAAGTTTTGACAATGTCTGCTAATGTGAACATAGTTTATGAAAATCTGCCAAAGACTGGCACCACTTCTTGACCCTAGAATGAACAGATTTTATTAAAGTCAATTTAAAAAAGCATTATTGGGCTCTGTAATCAACCATAGTTTGTTGAAATGTATTTATGTAGAATCAGCAGTCAGCCCAGCATCTGAGTATGATGTTATAGATATGCTGCTCCATGATTAATGTTTAAATGGTGGCCATAATTATGTATTTTATGTTTGCATTAAGGTTATTTATTATTTGATTGGTATTTCCTGCTCATTACAAGCATTAATTACTGATTTTAGTGTATACATTTATATTTTAACAAACATATATATAGCCAACTGTCACATGGTTACTAGAACAAAATAGAAAATAACTACTTGCATATTTTGTCACTTGTATGCTTAACATAACTCACAATGCATTGCTTTTAGGTCTAGGAGTGTCTTCAAATGATGTAAATACACCATGAAAAACTTCAGTGCTGTTGTTTCTTATTAAATATTAAATCAGTTATGTGTTTTGTTCTTCACAGTGTCATTATATTTCTCTTTAATCATGTTTTTCAGTTCTTCCGCCTTACCACTGAAGGATACGATGAAAATGTAACTTGTATTGTATTGATAAAGACATTTTATTATGTTTCACATTTCATCATGAATATGAAAATGTGTTAAATGAGATAATAATGAGAAATATTTATTAGGTTTGTATCCAGCTGCTATTATAGTAACATTATTAGATACACTAGTAATGTATAGGTAAATAACACATTTTAAAAGGAAGCAACACAGTACTTTACATTCTTTCATTCATTTTCTGTAACTGAGTCGTGGGGGGGCTTGAGCCTATTCCAGCTGTCAATGGATGAGAGGCGGGATCCACCCTGAACAGTCTGTCACACTATTATGGGGCTGAACCATAAAGACAGACAACATTCACACATACAGACAATTTAGAGTCACCAATTAACTTGCATGTCTTTGGACTGTGAGAGGAAGTGAGAGTTCCCATGAGAAAACCCATGCTGACACAGAAGGGCTCCCCCAACCCGGGGTTCAAACCACAGACCCCAAGTTTAAACTGTGAGGTGACAATGCTAACCACTGTGCTGCCTCTGTACTTTACTGTTGAAAGAAATGTTAATATCAATTATTAGGGTCCGGGCTGCTAAGCAGCCAAGGACCCTATTGTAATCGGAAGAATTCTTTCTTTCTTTCTTTCTTTCTTTCTTTCTTTCTTCTTCCAAGGAAATCATACTTCCCATGGGCAAAAACTCACCAAACTTTACAGAAAAGTCCTACCCCATGCCAGATTTACTCAACTCCAAGGACATGTGCCACCCCCTCCTGGGGGGGGGGCACAATAAACGTTTAAATTTAAAAAATTTAAAAATTCCTACCAAACCAACGATACATGCTACACTTTTGAAACTTCACCACAATATAGCCCCAGTACTGCAGAAACTTTTGTCCATTTAGACTCATTACAAATTATGAAGTCCATCACTCTGTTTTTTTCAGAAACTGTAAAACTTATAAAACGTATCTCCTCCCACAATTTTTGCTCAATTGTCACCAAACTTGCTAGAGAGCATCTCCAGACTGTCCTCCACAAAACTTGTTTCCTGGATTTTTGATTTATCATAAATTGAGCTTGCAGTGCATGAAAACGTTTGACTGTAAACACTATTGTAAACATATACCATCCAATTCTTGCTAAATACATTTTCAATCTTCCTGAAAAAAATTGACAATATTTTGGAGTCGTGGTTGATGAAGTTTGGCAAATATCAGAATTTTATCTCCAAAACTGAATTTTCTAGAACATTTTGAATTCTGCTCTCATGGGAACAACTGGAGTCAATGTAAAAGTGGCATTTTTAAACATCAAATTTTCTCTTGTGAAGCAAAACACTTATCGTTAAAAACAAATCACCAGCATGTCCATGCTGTCTAGATGCAATTTATGTATTGTCAGATTTTTGTTTAGATAATAGAATTTGTGACATTTTGACTATTTTTGAAATCTTTACAACAACTGCAGCCCGGTCGGTGACTTCCTGAGTCTACTTGAGAAGCCACACACCAGGTCTCACTTCCAGACAATTAGCTCAGTGAGTTAGGAGCTGGATCACAGTGTCAAGGACTCTGGGTTCAAGACACAACAAAGGGGATGAGTATGACACATCAAAACTACAAAGAGTCTTTGAGAAACACATGTATAAAAGTTTTAGAGTCATGGTAGATGATGTTTGACGAATACATATCAGAATCAATGCAAGAATGGTATTTTAACCAACAGTTATTTACTTATGAAGCAAATCAATCATTCTTAAAAATAAAACATGGAGGCGGTGTGTAGCTCAGTTGGTAGAGCAGCCGCTCCATAAAAGAAAATACAACCCTCAATGCAGGCGGCTGTGGATTGAATCCTGCGTTGGAAGGCCCTTTCCTGTGTGTCATCCCCCTCTCTGTCTCTCCATTTCCTGACTCTCATGATGCTCACTTTCCATTAAAGGCAGAAAAGCCCCAAAAATATTAAAAAAAAAAAAAATTACCAACATCTCAATGCTGCCTAGATGCAATATGTATATTTTCAGAACAACTGCAGACACTTTAAGAGTGGTATTTTTAAATCAGATTTTCTCTTGTGAAGCAAAGCACTTATTGTTAAAAACAAATCACCAACATGTCCATGCTGTCTAGATGCAATTTATGTATTGTCAGATTTTTGTTTAGATAACAGAATTTGTGACATTTTGACTATTTTTGAAATCTGCCACAACTGCAGCCCAGTCGGTGACTTCCTGAGTCTATTTGAGAAGCCACACACCAGGTCTCACTTCCAGACAATTAGCTCAGTGAGTTAGGAGCTGGATCACAATGCCAAGGACTCTGGGTTCAAGACCCAACAAGAGGAAAGAGTATGACACATCAAAACTACAAAGAGTCTTTGAGAAACAAATGTTCCACTGATACAAAAGTGCACTTTGCAAATTTATTCAAATATTCAACCACTTTTACTTTTCAATTGCTGCAATACAATTTCCAGATGATGCAACCTGCAAAATGACTCAGCTGATGCTAAATGCAGATTGTAATATCAACTTCCTTGATGTCTTCTTATTCTTCTGCTTGTTGCTCAGAATTGCCTAAAAATGCCCGGACCCGACCCATCGCTGCGCAGCAGCTATAATTAGTCTTGAATTTCAAATGTTATGTGCAATGTAATCTGAATGAGCTACTGGATATAATGCAGTTTTGATCTTAGTCTAAATGGAGATAAGTAGTGTCAGGGCTCAGGAAATGCGGGATTAGACCCAGATGCAGAAAACTGAAGCAGGCAGGGACGGTTTTACGATTTATTGCTATATATGGCGGTGAATTAATGAAACCTAGGTCAATGTATAAACTTAGAGGCTGATAAAGGACTGAGATACAGGTGGTGAAGGCCAGTCAACTGGAGAGCAGATGGGGAAGTGGGAACAGGTGTGGGGTTCAGTTCAGTGCTGCAGTTGAATTGCCCATTTTGCTTAGGAGGGTTCCTAACTGAGTGAAATGACCTGGAAGTATCTGAGTGTCTGCCATGATAAGAGCTGTTTGAATTCCCTTAATATTAAGGAGAGGTGCTTCAATGCTTTCTTTATAATTTGGTCATAATTTAAGTAATAGCATTTTAGTAAAAATTAAAAAGTAGCATCAAAAGTCTACTCTCTCATTTGTAGTATGGGTATCTAATGTACCCTTTAAGCCCATGAACGTTCCATATAAGCTCACATCGTGTTATTTAATAATGATGCAATCTTGGTCAATTCAAATCTAATATTATATATTCAAATTCTTTTTATTATTGTTTTATTTCATCACAAGCACAGCTGAACTAAAAATACACGTCATTGGTATGTGTATGTGAGAAAGGGCTACAGAAAGGAGTTGGGCCGATTTCCAGTTTTGCTGGTCTGGGGGCTCATTTATAAAGGTTGCTGCGCACAAAAAGATTGCGGAAACGGGGCTGAAATGTGCGTATGCATTTTTCACCGCCAACATTGGGATTTATAGAAAAATACTAAGCAGGAAAGGGTGCGCATTCCTACGCATACTGTCGACCTACCGTAGACCTCCCGCAAAGTTTTCAGGCACGGGAAATCAGCAACATCCAATGATTAATTTTGTACTTTGGATATAGGATAAAATACATAGTCACTCCCCTGAAACTTAAATAAATAAACAATAGTGATAATTAGGATCAGCTTGTACAAATGTCACTGATTGGCACACGCGCTATAAATAGCAGTCAGTTCGATTCATACAATGTCATGCGTAACGGCTGCTTTGGCTTTGCTGGAAGACTTGGCAAACAGACGACTAAGGTGTGAGCGCGTCTTCAGGGACCACAAGGACTTTCTAGCCCATGATGATGAATGGCTAATAAGCCGATTCAGATTACCGAGAGCCATTCTCTTGGATATCTGTGCTGAATTGGGCCCAGCTTTGGAAAGACCCACCCGACGGAACCGGTCCATCACCGTGCAGGTCCAACTGATGACCACTTTGGGCTTTCTAGCCACGGGGACATTCCAGCACGAACTGGCTGACGGGTCTGGAATATTGCAGCCCTCATTCAGCTCAACAATGCCAGCTGTCTTTGACTGCATTATTGAAATTAGTCCACGTTATATAAAGTTTCCTTACACTGTGGATGAGCAGGCCAATATCAAAATGCAATTTGCAGCAATCTCCTGTTTTCCAAATGTAATTGGAGCAATTGACTGCACTCACATTGCCATAAAAGCGCCAAATGATAACGAATTTGCCTATGTAAATCGAAAACATTATCGCTCCGTTAATGTTCAAATCATTTATAGCGCTGACATGACTGTGACAAATGTGGTGGCTCGATGGCCTGGCTCGACACATGACTCATTTATTTTGAGGCATAGTAGTGTTGGAAGAAGACTTCAGGCTAGTGCTGTGCGTGGTGGTTGGCTTGTGGGTGAGTTTATTAATTAATTTATTTTATTTATTATTGTTAAATTCAGTGGTTAATCTTAAACATGCAATATTCATGCAGGTGACAGTGGATATCCGCTTACCACCTGGCTCCTCACCCCCTTTGCAAACGCACAGAATGTGGCACAAAGACGATATAACGAGGCACATGGTCGGGCCCGTTCTGTGGTGGAGCGCACAATCGGCCTTATAAAAACCCACTGGAGGTGCCTGGATAAGTCAGGTGGCACTCTTTTATATGCCCCTGATAAGGTGAGTGCACTTGTAGGTCTACCACCTAAAACATTAAGTATACACTCTGTAAAGTCACCACTTTATCAGTAGGTCTATTGTCTAAACCCTTTTGAGGTTACTGTAAGTTTTTTGTAGCCTACCCCTTTTGTGTAGAACTGATTCAGAATAATTTAACTGAATGACACATTTTATGGTGATTTTTAAGGTGTGTCAGATTATTCGGGCTTGTGCTGTCCTCCACAATGTGGCATAGTGCAATGGGTGGGATGAGACAGGGAGGAGCACATGCACGCACAATTCACCGCAGGTGGGTATTTATAATTAGAAGATTGTGTACAGGTGTGCACTGCACGGTTTTATAAATCTGAAGATTTGTTTGTGTAAGTGGATTCTGTGGTGTGTGGGTACGCCATGATATAGGATGGAATCCACGCACAGTTTTGGTCTGGTGCGGGAGCTTAATCTCAGTAAACATGGTGGTGTACCAGAAAAGATGGAAGATAGAAAAGCCCCTTTTTTTAAATATGTGGGTTTGGATCCTATCTTCGCTGAAACTGGGCAAGAGGTGGTGTAAACCTGAGACAGGTTTCCAAACCTGCAAGTCTTTGGACTGCAGGAGAAGGCAAAGCACCGGGAGAGGACCCACACTGACACAGGAAGAACTTGCAAATTCCACGCAGAAGGGCCCCAGCCAGGTGGTGGATTTGAACCTGGACTGTGAGGGGACAGTGCTAACCACTGTACCACTGTGTCGGCCTATAGTGATGTGACTTCAAACAATGGATTCTGAAGTTATCCAGAGGGGCATCCTAACTAGCTATGAGTGACACTGTGCGCAGTTTTGGGCTTAACTTTTCTCAACTCAACTGAAATTTATTTATAAAGCACATTTAAAAACAACTCACTTGACCAAAGTGCTGTACAAAAGGAGTAAATTGCTAAAAACACATACATAAGAGGCAACATTAATGTCAGGTGCACAGCTCACACATTTAAAGACACAATGCACACAGGCACGCGTCAGGGAAAACCACATCAGGGGGACTGCAACGCTAATGAATAAAAATAGGTTTTGAGCCTGGACTTAAAAGAGCCAATGGTGGGGGCAGATCTGATTGGGAGGGGGGTGCTGTTGCACAGTTTGGGGGCAGTGACAGCAAAGGCCTGATCACCCCTGAGCTTAAGTCTGGAGCAAGGGACAGTCAGGAGCCCCAGGTCAGCTGACCTGAGCGTAGAATAGGGAGTTAAAAGGTCTGAGATGTAGAATGGAGCTAGACCATTAAGGGCCTTGTACACAAACAGAACCTTAAATTCAATTCTAAACTTTACTAGCAGCCAGTGGAGAGAGGCCAAAACAGGTGTGATGTGGTACTCCTCCAGATACCTGTGAGGAGTCTGGCAGTGGCGTTCTGAACCAGCTTGAGGCGGAGCAGAGAGGACTGACTGATACTGGTGTACAGAGAGTTACAGTTGTTACGTTTTTCGGTTCAGGAGAGGACCCAAATGCAGATCAACAAGCAGGTTTGCAGTCTTAGACAGAAGCAGGCTTTAATGTAGCTGTTAATGGATTTCCAAAAGGCAGACAACTCAAAAAACCATCTGGGAGCAGAAACTAAATCCAAACAAAAAAAAACAACCAGAACCAACAGAAATGAAGACCGGGGATGGATGCAGGGAGGTGCAGAGGAACACAGAGGAACACAGGAGTATGCAGGAGTAGGCAGCGGCACAGAGATGAACACAGACAGACTGACAAAGGGAAACACATAGGTATATAAACACAGAAGACTAATCACAAGGACGAGACACAGCTGGAGAAGGAAGACATGGGTACCAGGAGTGAAAAAGCTTACAACAAGGGTGGAGCAGACAAGACTAATACAAAACAGGTGCGAAGGGAAGACTCAGGGAACAGGCAAGACTTAACTAGGCAGGTGTGGCAGAAAACAGGAGGGAAAACACACAAAGACAGGAAGTAAAACCAGACATGACACATGAGGAGAGAACTTACAAAATAAAACAGGAAGGAGATTAAATTTGAGCTGAACAACCTGAAACAAACAGAAAAACAAAGTCCATAGGATAACAGCATATGAAACCAAAAACCCAGGATCATGACAACAGTAGTCTAAACAGGAGGAGATGAAAGCATGGGTAACAATCTGCAGGTCTTTGAGGGAGAGAATTGGCTTGATTTTGGCAATGGTGCAGAGTTGGAAAAAGCTGGCTTTAACTACTGCATTTATTTGTTTCTCAAATCAGGGGGGCCAAAGAGGACAACTTCTGATTTGCCTTCATTCGGCTGGAGGAAGTAATGTGTCATCCAGTTCTTTATGTCCTCGAGGCAGTTTATGAGAATGGCAACACTTGACTTGTGGTTAGGCTTAGGAGGGAGATATAGCTGTGTGTCATCAGCATAGGAGTGGAAGGAGATACCTTTTGTCGGACATCCCGTTTTTTTTTTTATTTGATCCTGTCACTCATTGTCACTGTTTATTCATTAGGTTGATAAGAGTAATTATCTATTCCAGGAGTGGCTAAACTACGGCCTATGGACCAACTGTCACCAACTGCCTGTTTTTAAATGGCCCACTGTGAATTTTCAAAAATAAACTCAAATATGGCTTAAGTGTATTTCCAATGAACTGCACTGTATGTACACTGTACAGCCTAGTTTAAATACAATATCCCCATCATCTTGAACAACTAGTATTAGCAAGCCCTGCCACTGCACTTCTTAATTTGAACACTAGGTGTTGCTACTTCACCTACAATAATTGATTACTAATTCATGATCTTAGATCTTAGTTCTCTCATTTGACACAATTGACCATCAAATTCTGCTACAGAGACTGAAACTTTCAATTGGCCTTAAAAGTTCTGCACTAAGCTGGTTTAAATCTTATTTATCCTGTTACGTTCTCGTCTGAAGGGAACCAGGACCCAAATGCAGAGTGGTTCAAAAACGTTTTATTGAACAAATGATTTATAACAAAAAAAACCCTTACGGGGAAAAATGGAAAACTCAAAACTCCAAAACAAACACAAAAAACCACAAGGGCAAAAGTAGCAACGAAAAATCACCCGAAGGGAAAAAACTAGACTTACTAACTGCTAGAACTCAAAGTGTCCAGGATAACAAAACTCACTGGTGGAACAATTCGAAAATCACAGCAGAGATATACGCTAGAAAACACACGAGGGAGGAGATCGACTCAGAGGAGAGAAACACATGAAAACGCTGGCGTGGACAATAATCGTCTGGCACAGAAACCAGCGTGAGGGAGGTTTAAGTAGCCGGCTTAATTATTAAGTTAAGGCAGGTGTGTCTCATGGACCTCACCTCTGACTCCATCTGCCCCGCCTCCGCACCGGCCTGCTGAGAGAGAGGGAGAGGGAGAGAGGAATCAGCAGCATAAACAAACAGACCAAAAGTCAGAACCACAACAGTACCCCCCCTCTAATGGACGCCTCCTGGCGTCCTACCAGGTTTACCAGGGAACCGGGTGTAAAAATCGCGCAGCAGTTGTGGGTCCAGGATGAGGGAACGCGAGATCCAGCAGCGCTCCTCGGGGCCGTATCCCTCCCAATCTACGAGGTACTGAAATCCTCGGCCTCGCCTGCGGACATCCAGGATGCGGGTGACTGTGTAGGCCGGGTGGCCCTCGATGAGGCGGGGGGGGGGAGGCTGTGGTGCTGGGGGCTGTAGAGGACTCACAGTGACAGGCTTGAGGAGGGAGACATGGAATACGGGATGCACTTTAAGTGAGGCGGGCAGGCGTAGGCGGACGGCACTGGGGTTGATGATTCTTTCTACCTCGAAAGGACCAATGTACCTGGGCGCCATCTTCCGCGAGTCTGTCTGGAGAGGAAGATCTCGTGATGACAGCCATACCTGTTGACCCACCTGGTAGCTTGGGGCCGGGATCTGGTGGCGGTCCGCCAGCTTCCGATTCCGCTCGGCCGTCCTAGCCAGAGCCGCTCGGGTTTCACGCCACACTTGTTTAACGGAATTGGGCTCGGACCGAGGGCACCGCAGAGTCCGACTCCTGGCTAGGGAACAAGGGGGGTTGATAACCGGAGTTGATCATAAAAGGGGACATACCTGTGGCCGAGCTAACCAGTGTGTTATGGGCGTATTCCACCCACGGCAGGTGTGTCGCCCAGGAGGAAGGGAGCCGGGCGGCCACACAACGCAGAGCGGTTTCCAGGTCCTGATTGGCTCTTTCCGTTTGGCCGTTGGACTGGGGGTGGTACCCGGAAGTCAGGCTGGAGGTGGCACCCAGTGCCCGGCAGAACGCCTTCCAGACTTCAGAGGTAAACTGCGGGCCTCGGTCCGAGACGATGTCCATGGGGATTCCGTGGAGTCTGAAAACATGCAATACTAACAAATTAGCGGTCTCCAAGGCGGAGGGTAATTTGGGGAGGGGAACAAAATGTACCGCCTTGGAGAACCGATCTACTATTGTGAGGATGGTGTCATTACCCTCAGAGGGAGGCAACCCTGTGACAAAGTCCACCGCTATGTGGGACCAAGGGCGCGGTGGAATTGGGAGGGGCTGGAGGAGACCTGCTGGAGGCCGATGAGAAGGCTTGTTGCGTGCACACACTGTGCACGCGGCGACGAAGGTCCGGATGTCAGCGGCCATGGATGGCCACCAGAACCGCTGTTGAATTAATGCAAGAGTGCGATGAATTCCGGGATGGCAGGCCACTCGGGAAGTGTGCCCCCACGTTAGCACTGCAGATCTTGCCGCCGGGGGAACGAAGAGTCGCCCTGTAGGGCATCCATCCGGCATCGGCTGGCCCTGAAGAGCGTCCTGTACCTCTTGTTCGACTCGCCACCGGACTGCCCCCACCACACAGGATGGAGCGAGGATTGTCTCGTTGGCGGACCCCCCCTCCTCTGAGACGAACTGTCGGGAGAGCGCATCAGGTTTGACATTCCTGGAGCCGGGACGATAGGTCAGGGTGAAGCGGAAGCGACCCAGGAAAAGAGCCCAACGAGCCTGGCGAGAATTGAGGCGGTGAGCCGTTCGCAGGTAGGACAGGTTTTTGTGATCAGTCCACACTATGAACGGTTGGTCTGCCCCCTCCAACCAGTGCCGCCACTCCTGTAGTGCCAGCACCACAGCCAACAGTTCACGGTTACCCACATCATAATTTCTCTCAGAGGGGGAGAGGCGACGGGAGAAGAAAGCACAAGGATGGAGCTTATTGTCCGCAGGCTGGCGTTGAGAGAGAACGGCCCTGACCCCGGAGTCCGAGGCATCAACCTCAACCACAAACTGCAGTGTGGGATCTGGGTGGGCGAGAACAGGTGCATTAATAAACAAGGTTTTTAGTTTTTCAAAAGCATAGTTAGCTTCAGGTGACCAGGTGAAGTTTACTTTACTCGAGGTTAATCTGGAGAGAGGAGCGGCTATTTGACTGTAGTTGCGTATGAAGCGTCTATAGAAATTAGCAAACCCGAGAAAACGCTGGAGCTGTTTTCGAGTGGTGGGGACCGGCCACTCCTTCACCGCTTCCACCTTGGAGGGGTCGGCCCAGAGCTGTCCCTTCTCCACCACGTAACCTAGGAAGCTAATGGATGTCACGTGAAATTCACATTTCTCAGCTTTGACGTATAATTGATTTTCAAGCAGTCATTGCAAAACATCTCTGACATGGGTAATGTGCTCCTCTAGAGTGCGTGAAAAAATTAAGATGTCATCTAGATATACAAAGACAGTTTGAATTAGCAGGTCACGTAAAACATCATTCACCAAACATTGGAAAACAGCAGGAGCATTCGTAAGACCAAAAGGCATGACCAAATATTCATAATGTCCCAGATGTGTGTTAAACGCTGTTTTCCACTCGTCTCCCTCCCTGATTCTGACCAAGTGGTAAGCATTTCTGAGATCTAGTTTTGAAAAAATGCAGGCGTCATGGAGAGGGCTGAAAGCTGAGTCTAGTAGTGGGAGTGGGTACTTGTTTTTTATAGTGATGTCATTGAGACCGGTGTAATCGATACAGGGGCGGAGGCTCTTATCCTTTTTTTCGACAAAGAACCCCGCCCCTACAGGTGAAGTGGAGGGGCAGATCAGACCCGCCGCGACCGAGTCGGTGATGTACTTCTCCATCGCCTCCCTTTCTGGTTTGGAGAGGTTGTACAACCGCCTGGTCGGGAGGGCTGATCCAGGGTGTAAGTTTATGGCGCAGTCATATGGTCTGTGGGGTGGTAATGTGCATGCAGAGGACTTACTGAAAACGTCTTTTAGATCATGGTACTCAGGGGGAACGTTTGTCAAGTCTATTTCCTCTGCTGTCTGACTGGAGCTGGTGTCTCTGGAGGGTTCTGCTGAGCGAAGGCAGTGGGCGTGGCAATGTAGACTCCACCTCCGAATTGTTCCTGTTGTCCAGTCGATGTGTGGGTTGTGCCTTTTCAACCAGGGAATGCCCAGGATTACAGAATTCATAGGAGAGGTTATCACATACAGATCCACAAATTCTTGGTGATTGCTCGAGAGAGTCAGTTTCAAAGGTTCAGTCTTGTGAGTAATCACCTCTAGCAAGGTGCCGTCTATGGCATGAACTTCTTTCGATTCGGACAGCTTAAATACAGGGAGCCCATGAGTCTTAACAAATTCAATGTCAATAAAATTATCATCAGCCCCTGAGTCAATTAGAACCTCGACTGGAAGCGTGTGCTGGGGAGCGTGAATCCTACCTGGGACTTGAATCCGTGATGCGGAAGACGAAGAAATTCGGCACACCAGGGACTTCCTGTTCCCGGGCGAGCCTGACCCTTTGGACAGCTCCGGACAGCGGCTGATGAAATGGCCCTCGTGGCCGCAATACAAACAAAGTTTAGCTTGGATCCGCCGCTGCCGCTCAGCCGGAGACAGTCGTGTGCGACCCAGCTGCATTGGTTCCTCGGCCGGGACCTGGCGAGACTCGTGCTCATGGTGGGTGGAGCTGAGGGTGGCGGAGGTGAAGTCGCCAGCAGGAGGTAGTTGAGAGGAGGTCGGCTGTCTTCTCCTTGACTCCTGTCTTTCCCTCTTCCTCTCTCTCAACCTGTTGTCCAATCTAATAGCTAAATCTATGAGGTCGTTTAATGTGGTACTTTCCTCTCGTGTGGCCAACTCGTCTTTTATCTCCTCACTTAGCCCTTTAGAAAAAACAGCTCGTAACGCTGCGTCCCCCCATCCACTTTCTGCCGCTAAAATGCGAAAATTGATAGCATATTGAGAAACAGATTGCCTACCCTGTTGAAGATCTAACAACTGACCCTCTGCCTGTCTGCCTGTAACCGGGTGGTCAAAAACCCGCTTCATCTCTTCTGAAAAGGCCTGATAATTTGTTAGTAGGTCAGACTGCTGCCCGGAAATAGCTAGGGACCAGGCTGCTGCTTGTCCCGTGAGTAAGCTCATAACAAAGGCTATTTTAGCTTGATGAGTCGAATAGGTGCTAGGCTGCTGACTGAAAACTAAACTGCACTGGTGTAAGAATTGCGCACATGTCCCTAAATCACCGGAGTACCTGGCAGGTATGGGTATGAAGGGTTCTCGGGGCTGCATAGTTGAACTGGTAGGCTGGTCAGCGGCTGGAGGTTGATGGGAGGGACCGGCTGGTGGGATTAGTTGCTCGGTTACCGCCGTTAGTTGGCTTCCCAGTTGCGCTACACTGGCGGTGAGTTGCTGCAGGTGCTCCGTCACCTGGCGGAGGGCAGACTCGTGTTTGTTCACTAGAGCCGCCTGGCTGGAAAGTGCACGTCTTAAACCTTCTGACTCTGCTGAGTCCATTCTGGTCTTAAACCTTCTGACTCTGCTGAGTCCATTCTGGCCAGACGATTCTGTTACGTTCTCGTCTGAAGGGAACCAGGACCCAAATGCAGAGTGGTTCAAAAACGTTTTATTGAACAAATGATTTATAACAAAAAAAACCCTTACGGGGAAAAATGGAAAACTCAAAACTCCAAAACAAACACAAAAAACCACAAGGGCAAAAGTAGCAACGAAAAATCACCCGAAGGGAAAAAACTAGACTTACTAACTGCTAGAACTCAAAGTGTCCAGGATAACAAAACTCACTGGTGGAACAATTCGAAAATCACAGCAGAGATATACGCTAGAAAACACACGAGGGAGGAGATCGACTCAGAGGAGAGAAACACATGAAAACGCTGGCGTGGACAATAATCGTCTGGCACAGAAACCAGCGTGAGGGAGGTTTAAGTAGCCGGCTTAATTATTAAGTTAAGGCAGGTGTGTCTCATGGACCTCGCCTCTGACTCCATCTGCCCCGCCTCCGCACCGGCCTGCTGAGAGAGAGGGAGAGGGAGAGAGGAATCAGCAGCATAAACAAACAGACCAAAAGTCAGAACCACAACATATCCGATCGTTTTCAGTTCTTTCACATTCATCAGTTTTGGAGTTCCACAAGGTTCTGTGCTCAGACTAGTTCTATTCACTCTATATATGCTTCCCTTAAGTAACATCATTAGAAATCACTCTGTAAATTTCCACTGTTATGCAGATAATACACAATTGTATTTATCAATAAAGCCAGAGGAAACAGAGCAATTAGCTAAACTTCAAAAATGCCTTAAAGATGTAAAAATCTGAATGAGCTCCAATTTCCTAATGTTAAATTCAGACAAAACTGAAGTTATTGTTCTTGGCCCCAAACACCTCAGAAACCTCAGTTTATCTGATGATACTAGCCGTTTCTCAATTGCAAGGAAGGATCCTCAAATGGGCGGATTTGAAGGATGCTACGTCATCGACCTCAGCCGAAGGACTGTTCCAATGTCAAGGATCCTCCCGAGTTTCATGAAGGACTGAGTCCTTCTTTCAGCGAAATTCGGAGGATGCATGTGTGGATCCTCCGCGGATGTAAAATCCCCACAATGCTTTGCACACGATTTGGTGGAGGTGAGGGCGGGGCCTCTTCGATGAAACCTGCACCAGCAGAGCTCGGCAGGACTGATATAAATATGTCATTTATTTGGATTAATGTCTCCAGGAGTTTTTATTGTACAAGCGTGAAAAAAATATTGACAGAAACCTCATAATTTACACTTTCCACTGTGTTCACAGCCGAATGAGATTTTTTTTTAATAACGGGATTTAGATAAAACATCAAAGTTTTTAAACAAATCATTTACAGTAGAGATGAAGCGCTAAGTGCCCCCCTCCCCTAACGACGTGATAACTGCTCTCATTCTTTGGGTTTCACTTGGTGTATTTTTTTTTGTGGGGGGGGGATGGGGGGTGAGAACGACCAGAGTAAAAGCATCACTCATTAATTTTGAGGTGAACTTATTTCAGAGGATTACACGGCGTTTCAGATCAGCTCGGCTCATCAGGTCAGATCTGCTATTCATATTACTGTAACTGAATTTGTGCTGATACACACATAAAATCACTTTGGAATCACAGTGTGATTCTGTGTGTAAGTCTGTTTATATACTGTAGGTGCTGTGGTGATGTAGGACTTTTTTCAGCTGTTGAGGTTAACTGCACTCTGAAAAGGGATTAGGGTGTGAATGTGTGTGAGAATGAAAGTGTTAATGCTTCATATATTCATAAGACTTTACAGAAACACATCAACTGACCTAAACATTCGGCACAATGGGTAAGGTCAGTTTTTATACATTGTAGAGGAATTCTAAAAACACCTTTTACAAAAATGTCATTTAGCCGACCTGATTTTTATTCTTATAAGTAGAATCCGGAAATATATTTTCCATAAAAGTCACATGACTCTGAAAATGCCACTTATATTTGTTCAAACTGTACAACAACATTAGAGAGTATCAAAATTCCCACAGTACCCTGAAAGCCCCGTCAGTCCCAAGAGGGCTAATGAAGCACACCTGGGGACACTTGTTAGCCTGTTCCAATATGTGTTCACTGGATGCTAGGGAGGACTCTTGCCTTGCCTCTGCAGGATCCTTCCTTGGGAGGATCTGTCCTCCCAAGGAAGGATCCTTGCAATTGAGAAACACCGACTGTTTCTCTGGATGGCATTGTTCTGTCCCCTAGCACTACCGTAAGAAATCTTGGAGTAATATTTGATCAAGATTTGTCTTTTAACTGCCATTTAAAACAAACCTCACAGACTGCTTTTTTCATCTGTGTAATAATGCAAAAATTAGGCCTATCCTGTCCCAAAAAGATGCAGAAAAATTAATCCACACTTTTATTACCTCTAGGCTGGATTACTGCAATTTCCTACTATCAGGTAGCTCTAATAAGTCCTTAAAAACTCTCTGGCTAATCCAGAACGCGGCGGCACGTGTACTGACAGGAACTAAGAAACGAGATCACATTTGTCCTGTTTTAGCTTCTCTGCACTGGCTCCCTGTAAAATCCAGAGCTGAATTTAAAATCCTACTCCTAACTTACAAAGCTCTAAATGGTCAGGCTCCATCATATCTTAAAGATCTCATAGTACCATATTGTCCCACCAGAACACTGCGCTCTGAGAATGCAGGGTTACTCGTGGTCCCTAAAGTTTTCAAAAGTAGAACAGGAGCCAGAGCCTTCAGCTATCAGGCTCCTCTTCTGTGGAATCATGTTCCTGTTTTGGTCAGCGGGGCAGACACCATCTCAACATTTAAGACTAGACTTAAGACTTTCCTATTTGATAAAGCTTATAGTTAGGGCTGGCTCAGGCTTGTCTTGGACCAGCCCCTAGTTAGGCTAACATAGGCCTAGTCTGCCGGGGGACCTCCTATAATACACAGAGCCCCTTCTCTCCTTCTCTCTCTCTCTCTCCTTTGCTAACATTCTTGTCCTGTTACTGCATGTCGCTAACTCAGCTCCACTGCATATCACTAACTCGGCCTCCTCCCTGGAGCCTTTGTGCTCCACTGTCTAGCAGGTTAACTCATATCGCAACTGTGCTGGGATCGTGTTTTGTCGTTGTGCTGCTGCCGTGGTCCTGTTTGTTGCCTCCTACTGGTGCCGTTACTATTTGTCAGAGTTGTACTGTTATTAAATACATATGATTATTATTGTCACATACATATAATATTATATATTAATATATACTTACAATATATTGTACTACTGTCAGTGTTTCCCACAGATCAAGGATCTATTTGTGGTGGTGTGGTCGGGGGGGGGGGCTTCTCGGGGCTTATTGCCTTTATAAAACGGTTACCCTACATACAGCCCATAAAATAAACACACACAAAAAAAATCATCAATTTATTGGTAATAATGCAACAATAAAACTGAGAACTATTCATTCTTCCACCAAGCAAGATGGAGTGGACAGAATGGTTGCCAAGCAACACAGACGCTGCGGTCTACCAGTGGGTTACACTGATTTTACAACGGCATGGAAGGCAGCTCAGCCAATCACATTTAAGGATGGGAAGCACCCGTTTTATAAACAATAAATAAATGTGCTTCATATACCCTTTGTGTTTTCATTTAGGCTGTATTATAACGTAGGAATGTTCACAGCATTTCAGTGTCAACAAAGGTTGGCCTATCAGATTCTGATCACCTAATTGTAGTTAGTAAGCGGTTGACAAGTTGTTTTTAGATATCTTGTACACCTGTCTTAAAATGTAAGGGATACTGGAGCTTGGTTGGGGTGGTGGGACAGCTCGCAGCGAGCGCCGGAAAATTTCCCTTATTTTCAAATCCAAAACTTGACAGGTATGGTTCTGTGGCATGAGTGTGGTTGAAAACGGCTTCCTTTTATAAGTTACTGCCTCGCTAAAATATGACAAATTTTATGATGTAAATTTAAAGTGAGCTTCCCCTGTTTGAAAGACCAGCAGCCGCCACTGATAGATATACATTTTAATAAAAAGATATAAATAATAGCCTACATTTACTCTTTTAGTTTTTATAGATTAATAGATATACATAGTAATAAAAGATATGAATAATAGCTTGTATTTATTTTTTACTAGATATACAAGTATATTTAGATATAGAGACATTTATATCTCTACTGCTTGCAAAGTTTGCACTCTTTATCTGACGTTATCTGACGTAACGTTACCCCCCACTACTACTATCCCTTCCTCCTCCTCCTCTCTCTCTCTCTCTTACTGCCACATCTCTCTCTCTGCCGCAGCTGCATCTGCTGCCACAGCTGCGGCGCTAGTTGAAGCCTGGAAATACTCAAAGCAAATACATTTCACACTGATGGAAGTCTTGTCACTATTCCATGCGTTTCTTAAGCGTCTTATACCGTTTTGATAATACCTCGTGAGGTCCGGAACCTACCTCCCCTTCAAGACGAGGTCTTTTCTTCTTCAGAAAATATTTTTCTATACTTATCTGTGTAAAGGAGTGAACATCCAAGTTAATTACTAATGAGCAGAGCCGATTTATGTAAGCTAACATTACGGCGCTAGCGGCAGCAGCTCAACGGGTGCCTGTCAGCTAACGTACACTAACAGTTAATGTCTCTGCACATTTTGAGCTTCCAGGTTTGACACAGACACAGGCTGATATAACATAATGAGTTAGAGTTGTTCGGACCACTTTTGGGCTTATTTGACCACTTTGTACCGGTGTTGTTCCACGCCTCTTCCGCCACGACTTCTTCCTCTGCGTCTTATTAATTTATAGGCGGCGTTACAATGCATACCGCCACCCAATGCTCCAGAATTGTAACGACACGCGACATTCACAAAGCAAACAGTCCGGAGGCAGGTCGAGTCAAAAGCCGAAAAATGTATTCCTGGCGGCCAAAATTTATTCGTGGCGGGTTACTTCTTGTTGTTGTAGGCTATTATCATTGCTGTCTGCCCTGCATCTCTCTCCGGCTCTGTCTCAATTTCTCTCTCTGTCTCTCCCTCTCTCTTTATGTCTCATTGTGTCATATAGATACTGTTAATTTATTATGTTGATCTGTTCTGTACGACATCTATTGCACATCTGTCCGTCTGGGAAGAGGGATCCCTCCTCATTTGCTCTTCCTGAGGTTTCTACCATTTTTTTTCCTGTTAAAGGGTTTTTTTGGGGAAGTTTTTCCTTATCCACTGTGAGGGTCCAAAGGACAGAGGGATGTCGTATGCTGTAAAGTCCTCTGAGGCAAATTGTGATTTGTGATATTGGGCTTTATAAATAAAATTTTTACCTCAGTAAACATGGTGGTGGACCTGAAAAGATGGAAGAAAGAAAAGTGCTTTTTTTTAAGGATTGGAGCCTGAATTTGGGCAAGGGGTGACATACACCTGAGACAGGTCTCCTAAACTGCGTGTCTTTGGAATTAGTCAGGGAATATTATCAGATATTTGGCCAATCTGGGAATAAATTCCTTACCAAAAAAATTTTTTGTACAGGTGTCTAATAACACATACAAAAAGATTTAAATTCAACTCCTGTGGGAAAATCCGTGACAGTTGCTGAAAGTCGGGGTACCTGGAACCTTATCTATCTATCTATAAAGCAAGAAATCTCTGTCTGTCAGTCTGTGTGTCTGTCAGTCTGTGTGTCTGTGTGTCTGTGGCTCGCATATCTCTCTGACTATTTGTCAGATCAACCTGAGCTTTCGGATATGGCTTGCGCATGGCACGATGGTGTGCTTCCTTGATTTTGAAGTTTTTTGGATTAATATTCACAACATTATCATCAAAAGTTAAAATCTCATAGACCTCCGTGTAACCAGTCAGCCTATCGCGCTCTCGCTCGCAGCTGTAGTCACGACTCACGGAATAAAAGATCAAAGTATCCTACCGCTATCGCTCTGGGTCACCCAAAACTTTGCATAGGCTTACCCCGGATGTTCACTGGATCCTTCACGTTGTTGTAAATTATAGTACTAGGCCTCATCAAGGGGCACCAAAATGTTGGGAATCCACACTTATAGGCTTTGTACGGTGGCACCATTAATGTAGGGAATCTACATTAATAGGCTCAAATTGGCTATCAGAAATAATTAATAATTATTAGTAATAATTATTAATTATGTTAAATAACGTGACTTAATTAACATTAAATCACCTCGTGGGGCACCATTCCCGAAAAGGGAAAAATGATAGCCAGTTAATGATATCAGTCTCATAAAGTTCACTAAACTATTAATTTGGGAAATTGATTCATAATTAAACTAATAACCATAACCAAATTAATAATAAAGCCTGAAGGATTTCGGAATTCTTGACACAGCAGAGGTTGACTATTCATTCACTGTTGTACAACATTAAACAGAGAGAGAGAGAAAGACAAAGGCGGGTGTGGTAATCGAAAGGCCGTTTGGCCAACAAAACAAAATGGCTGACAACAGAAAACTACAAGATAGCTGAATCAAAGCTGGCTTCAGAGCGGGGGAGGTGTTTGTCTGACCGTGTGGTCAGGACAAAGACAAAAGAAAAGAAGCGGGACTTGAGCGGCCTGCTTGGGTGCAGCTCTGTTGAAAGCCTATTTGTGAGTGAGTCTCAGCGGTTTTCAAAGTGTGAGGCGCGCCTCCCCTGGGGGGCGCCAGAGGGCTTCAAAGGAGGCGCAGCGAGAGAAAAAATAAACCTGAAAAAGAAAAAAAGTGTAAACATCTGGCGAGGGGCAAAATGGATCGATTTTTAGTATCTCAAGTGAAAGTGAGAGAGGGCACAGAGTCTGGGGCAAGCAGAAAACGGAGGAAGTATGACCCTGATTATTTAAAGTTTGGCTTTTCATGTATTGGTCCTGATGATGCGCCGCTGCCACAGTGTGTTATCTGCAAAGAGGTGCTAGCTAATGATAGTATGAGACCATGTAAACTCCGGCGGCATATTGAAACCAAGCACCAAAGTTTAACGACCAAGCCGCGGGAGTTTTTTGATCGGAAACTTAATGAATTGCGGTCACAGAAGAAAGTCATCGAGGCGTTTGGCACTGTGAATGCCAAGGCAACCGAAGCATCATACCGCGTAGCGTTACGCATTGCAAAGGCGGGGAAACCCCACAACATTGGTGAGACATTGCTCGTCCCTGCTGCCAAAGATATGTGTTCGGTACTAATGGGCGAAGCTGCTGCTGCTAAGCTGGATGCCATCCCAATGTCTGACAACACTATCCAGCGCCGCATCTCTGACATGGCAGCTGATGTGAAGGAACAGGTGCTGGACGCTATCCGTAAGAGCCCTTTCTTCTCCATTCAACTGGACGAGTCCACTGATGTTGCTAATTGTGCACAGCTAATGGTGTATGTACGCTTTATTAAAGAGCTCGGTGTTCAGGAGGAGTTTCTATTTTGCCATCCTCTGCCGGCTCGCACTACAGCCGCAGAAATTTTCAAGGCTTTGAATGACTTCATTCAGGAGAATCATATTGACTGGAGCCGCTGTTGTGGAATATGCACTGATGGAGCGAGGGCAATGACAGGCCGCCACAGCGGTCTGGTGAAACAGGTGCAAGCGGTTGCGCCCGCCGCTGTTTGGTCGCACTGCATCATCCATCGCCAGGCTTTGGCGACCAAGAGGATGCCCAAAGAGCTGCGCGCCGTCCTGGATGAGGCAGTAAAAATTGTCAACCTAATTAAATCACGCGCCATGAATGCCCGTCTCTTTTCCACCCTCTGCCATGAGATGGGCGCTCACTTCCATCAGCTGCTCCTGCACTCCGAGGTCCGGTGGCTGTCGCGGGGCAAGGTCCTCACCCGCTTGTGTGATCTGCGCGAGGAAGTCCTCGTGTTCCTCGCCGAAATCAACTCCCCACTGGTGAAGCATATGGAGGACGCAAAGTGGGTTGCAATGCTGGCCTATCTGTCTGATATCTTCGACCGGATAAACACACTGAACTCCTCTCTGCAAGGTAAAGAGTGCCATGTCTTCTTGGCACACGATCAAGTCTCTGCATTCAGGAAAAAGTTAGCTCTGTGGTGTGCTCGTGTTGAACGGGGCTCGGTGGAAATGTTCCCAACCTTGGAGGATGTTGTGGAGAAGACAGGACTGCAACTGGACTGTGTGCAACAGGTGGTCATTGCACATTTGAAGGGGTTGCGTGCGCAGTTTGGAGACTATTTTGGAGAGGAGACCTTGGCAAATCAGTGGGTGAGAAATCCGTTTTCTTTCCCAGTGACACCCCGTGATGGACTGACCATGCAGGAGGAGGAGGCCCTTGTCGAGCTGAACTCTAATATGGACTTGAAACAAAAGATGAGTGAGGTGTCACTTGCACACTTCTGGCTGTCTGTGGAGACCGAGTTCCCCCACCTCACCAAAAAGGCTATAAAGGTGTTCATCCCCTTCACCTCCACTTACTTGTGTGAGTGCGGGTTTTCCGCATTGACAATGATTAAAAGCAAGTACCGGTCAAGGCTGCAGGTAGAGGATGATCTGCGTTTATTCCTTTCCACAGTGCAGCCCCGCATCAACCGCCTGTGCGCATCAAAGACACAGACTCATTGTTCCCACTAAAACAGAGGTGAGCAAAATAAGGTGGCAAGATTGGCAATCGGTTTATTGCCGTCATGGAAAGGATTTATGCATGATGTTGAGACCGTGATAGGAAAAGCAGCGCTGTACATGGTGCGCAGTGATGATAAAAATCTCTGACGTTGATCTGTTTATTATTTGATTTGATGGATTGCACAAAGAGGCCTTAAAATTAATGTATTCAAAAAAATGTTTAAAAAAACACTGTTAAAATATGTTAAAAACAGATGTTAAAATGTGTTTTATAAAGATGTTATAAATTTACAGATATTAAAATGTGTTTTATGAAGATGTTAACATGCAGATGCTAAAATGTGTTTTAAAAACATGTTAAAAACATGCAGATGCTAAAATGTGTTTTAAAAACATGTTAAAAACATGCAGATGCTAAAATGTTTTTAAAAAAGATGTTAAAAACATGCAGATGCTAAAATGTGTTTAAAAAAGATGTTGAAAACATACAGATGTTAAAATGTGTTTTAAAAAGATGTTAAAAACATGCAGATGCTAAAATGTGTTTAAAAAAGATGTTAAAAACATGCAGATGCTAAAATTTGTTTAAAAAAGATGTTGAAAACATACAGATGTTAAAATGTGTTAAGAACATACAGACATGTTTAAGATGTTTACAGAAATAAAGATGTGTATAACATTTATTGTTTAAAACCTTTTTTAAGCCTGTGTGGAACATACAAAGCAACAACAATAACAGTAATAATAATTAGGGGGGGTAAAGGGGGGCGGCATGCTTTTGAGTTCTCTTAGGGGAGGCTCACTATCCCACACTTTGAAAACCCCTGGTCTATGTGAATGCGATTTGTGTTGCAAAGGGTCTGGATTAGTGCAGAAGATGTTTAGTTACATGCAAGACGTCTGTGAACAGCATTAGCAAACTAAACATGACTTCGCTTGTTAAGACCAACTAATCAATAACCTAATTGCAGACAATCACAACAATAACTCAATTAGCAGCATTAAATCACAAACAACAAGTTAAACAACAAGTTAAACAGTCTTGCTTAGCCTGTGCAGCTGTGATAAAGTTATGCCCAGTTGTTATATTACCAAATCCTGAATGGATTGAGGGAAGAGTTGGTTTGATGCATGCTGTCCTTGTTAGCCGGTGAAGAAGGCTGGAAAGAGCTGTGGCTCTAGAAGCAGTCTTTGTTGTGTCCTTGTTCCAAAGGTGCAGATCCAAGGAAGCCGGTCGCTCGGGTCCTTGCAGACTTAGACGTTGGGGTGCTACTCAACTTGATTCTCCTTATTGCTGGGAAGTTAGTTGCAAACCTTGTGTTTGCCCTTCTAACCTCTGTGGTTTCAGTTATGCACCTTCCTTGAGTGAGGGCATGAGAGTCTTAGGAGAAAAGGAACAGAACTCTGTAGAGCAGTTGTCCCCCCCTTGATGGTTCAGGACAAAGAGCACCTCTGGGCTGGTCCAGGGCCCAGAAGGGAAGAGGTGTGAGCGGCTTGCCGCCCAAGAGCTAAGAGAGAGACTGTAGTGAATGTAAATCAACTCCTACAGTGTGTCTGATGACATCACAGAGTCACATGGCACTGTAACAGTACTGACCAATCACTTTTGAGACTTATCTCTCCAGAGGTGTGAGGTTGGCCATCCTGCTGAGATGGGTGTCAGGTAAATTCTTTGTTTGAGAACAAAGAATATGAGGTCTTCCATCCCAGGGGGAAAAGCCTTCACATGTCCAGTTTAGATTTTAACAAATGACAAATCATCTGTGGTCCAGTGAATCCCAACAACGTGCACGATTTAGCTACGGCGCGGGTGCTGGAGCTAATCGCGGCCATTGAAGTCAATGTAAACTGCTCCACCAGAAGCGGTTCGGCGCTCCGCTCCACTAAAAATACGCGCCGGGTCTATTTTTTGACGGACGCCGCGCAACGAAGCGTCAATTTCCACAGACCTAATGAGTCAAACAGGAAGTCAGGCGCAGAAAAGATGAGAGTATCCAGTCAATTTTCAAAATAAAAACACCCATGAAAACTCTGGAGCATAGTTCACATCGCTACAACAACATGACGTCAAAGTTTGTGGCCCCCGGCAGGTAGAGAAATCTTTTCTTTGTTTGTTGAGTGTTTCTGCAAATTATCGCGTGACATCATGATCTCACGACCCGTAAATTCCAGCCACTCGCGTGCGTGCCACTATAGATACACTTCCAATGGACATTGACGCCCGGCACAGGACGGAGGAGTCCGTGCCACGGCTGGACCACGCACGCGACGGATCCAGTGTACACCCGGGGTTATGGCATTCCCTTTCGTCCCTCCCCCATATAGGAATAGATGAAGTGGTGCAGTTTGCATTAACATGACATGTTTCAGAAATCTCATGGGTAAGTAGTATTTCTTAAGTTTCACCATGCTGTTCTCATCTGCTCATGGTGTTTGCTGACATGGCTACAACGTGGTTATATTGACTAAAACATTGCCTAAACTTCCCATACCAAAGTATGGCTAGGTCGGAAACGTTTGTTTTTCCTTTCAGGCATGCAGGGTTACGTGCTTGCTAGCTACCATTTCAAGATTGTTCACCTATGGAAGGCTAGGAAACCTAATGATGTTGTGTGTCTCTCCATATCTCAATGTACGTTCATGTCTTACCCAATGTACAGTTTCTCTATTAACACTATGTAAGAGTACGTACACCTCTTTCAACATCCAACCATCGAACACAGCCTCATTTGGCCATACATGAAAAATCTACTTAAGCTTCCACTTTTCTATAGAAAAACATACTTCCTACGGGCACTGCACTAGTCAGTGAAAAATTGAAAATGTTTACTTCTGCCTTAAGTAGCTTGTGAGGGGTCAAACTAGGGTTTTTTCAGGATTCTAAATTGATTGGAAGCATTTGTTTTGCACCAAAACTGCTCCTGAGTACGTGTAAATTTAAAAGTAGCTTTATGGTTTTATTTATTCATGTATTTCTTATGGTAAGTACTTGTTTATTTGTTTACTGGTAACTGTTGCAGTTGGTTGGCATTCACAGTGAGTGAGTGAATTTGGAGTGGCAGGTGCCAGATATACTCAAACCATTGTGTGGATCATAGACTGACATAACACACTCCACACATATCAAATAACAATAATCATGTCATCACTCTATAATCTACATTTCTTTTACAACTGGAAATATTTCATGTCACAACATTGCTAATATGCATAGATAAATAATATAATATATATCAAGCAAACACTGATGAAGGTAGCCAAGTCAGAAGGTGAGTTGAGCAGAGGGAGGATGAGAAATAGTGATTTGGGCCACAAGTGCTGGGTGCAGACCCTCAACCAATTTTCCAATGTCAACTAGCACATGGAGGAAGGTGTCAGGAAACATGGGCCACTCCACAAAGACCTTGTTTAACTTACCCCCAAATGGTTTGAGGAGAACAACCCCTTCGATCATAATCGAGACAAGCAGTTGCTTGTGTCCTTCTCAACAGGATTCACGAGCACTGCAGATGACGCAGTCACCATTGGGCCCTGGCTCCTTAAGTCTGCATGTCGAAGTATCCTTGAGCAAGATACTGAACCCCCAAACTGCCCTGATGATGCTTCCATCGGTGTGTGAGTGTGTTAAAAACTGAGTAGCAGGTGGCATCTTGTATGGTAGCCTCGGCCACCAGTGTATGAATGGGTGACTGTGACTCGTAGTGTAGAAAGCGCTTTGAGTGGTCGGATGACTAGAAAGGTGTTACCATTTAAGACTGAGAGGGCGGCTGAAGTAGGAAGGAAAATGCTGATAAAGCTCAGTGGACATAGACCATGGAGGTGAAGTTCAATGTGCAGGCCCTGTCATCACTCAGAAAAATTCAATGACAGGTCAATGACAAGAAGATTCACCTAAACTCACTTAAGTTGTTCACAACTGACTGATCTTCTTCAGTGGGATATGACAGTTGAGACAAGCATAGAGTATGAGCTTACTCCCTTCCCCTTGTCCTTGTTCAGCAACAAAGATCAGAAAATGGCTGAGGCGAACAAGGCAGGCTTTTCCAAGACTAGCCTGAATGACTTCACCAATCTGCTTGACCTTACTGACTAACCCTGCTCCAGTCTGGTGCTTGATGGTGGATGGCTTCTTTACATGGTCAAGGGGGAAAAAGGTCAGACTTGGCAGGAGATTGCCAAACTGAGCTACATGCAGTGTTTTGGCAGTTGCTCTCAGAAGATCATTCTTGTCTTCGATGGCTATAACAGCTCACCAAAAGAACACGTCCACTTCCAGTGTCCAAGAACTCTTGCTGTGATCAACAGTTTTGACCAGATAAGATGCATTTGACACCAAGGGCAAAGTTCACAGACAACACTCATAAAAAGAGTGAACTCATCCATCCCCTCCCTTCTACATTCCGAAAACACCAGATGATGACAATGATGATGACACTTCGATTGTGGATTGTTACAAACTGGCTCAGTGAATGTAACAAGTAGGGAGTCCACACAAGAGATTTACTTAAAACAAGCATAATTTATTAAACTAAAATTACCAATGGAGTGTGTAGGTCAGCAAAGTCAGTCATGAAAGCCATGCATGGGTGTGTGTGTCAGGTGTGTTGTGGAGGTGTTGAAGGTGCAAACCAAAAGTAATGATGCCCAGTAGATGTCAGCCGCAGGAAGAGAGAGACCAAGTGAACAGAGGAGGCAGCTTTTATAGCCTGGAAGCCCAGGTGAGCCTAATCAAGGAAACGACCCTCCCATGCCAGCCACCTGCCTGATGAGGCTGGCTGGCATATTCTGCAAGACAGTGGGAGGGGCGTCACATGGATGCTGCCACAAATGACTCTGTTGAGGTCGGTAAAACATTATGAAGCATTGTTACAGTACTTACATCAACTACAATTCTGTGGTTGATATCTTGCCACGTTGTGCTGTATTTTGATGTGCCATGTTGTAATACAAGTGCATTTATCCTCAGAAAGGAGGAGTATTAGCATTGTTAAATAACATGACAATTGCACAGTTTTTGGCACAGTTTTAGATGCTTTGCACATATCTAGTCCTATTTTCAGGTGCGGGCAGAAGATACAGATGTGTTAGTGATGCTGGTGCTCCATTGCTCAAACACCAATCATTCACTCTTCTGAACGACGTTGAAGGGCTCTTACAAGGTCAGAAAGGACCAAAAGCTCTCTCTGAAAGACAAAGGAACTACCTGCTCTCTTCTCATGCCTTCACCAGTTGTGATATGGTTCCTGCAATCTGGGACCACGGGAAATCAACTCTATTTGACAGATTTTGTGCAAGAGACACTGGTGAACACAAGGACATCTTCCTTTACAACACATTCTTACTCCGACCTTGTCACATGTCCATGTTTGGTCAGTGCTTTCCACATCTACGTACGACGTGAAAGGTACCCTGGGTGTGTTGGTTGATGACGTTCTGGAACACCGTGTCAAGTTTTGCCTGTTACATGCATTGTCTCCTTACAAAGTACACTTCTGTTTTCACAGGAAATTTACGTCAGTACAACACCGCGATTGACGTTTTTTTCTTTCAACAACAAAAACACATGGTTGGGTTTCGGCAACAAAAGCATGTGGTTTAGGAAAAAAGAACAGGGTTTGGCATAGAATCTTACTGGAAGCAATCGCTGCTCCCTCGGGTGAAAGTGGGTGTTTGTTGGACCCATCCACCACCTCTCCTGCATGCCCCACTCAGACTTTAGCCACCTTAACTTTCATCCTTGTCCCGCTGGGTTTTCCCCTGACGCTGCCGGATGCCTTTAAATTATAACAGTGACCGTCTGTGTATCATGCCGACATTAAAGGATGCCTTTTACATACATACATACATACAGGGAGGAGGTCCAAGCACTGGTGCAGTGACAACCACCTCAACCTCAACACCAAGAAGAGAAAAGAAGTCATTATTGACTTCCGGAAGTCGAGGACCACACTGCACTCAGGCCTGAGCATCAATGGGGAGGAAGTGGAACGGGTCACCAGCTTTAAGTTTCTTGGCCCGCACATCTCGGAGGACCTGGGCTGGACTGTGAACACCACCCACATGATCAAAAAGGCCCAGCAGCGTCTCTTCTTTCTGAGAACACTGAGGAGGAACAAACTCCCTCCACCTCTGCTGAAAAACTTCTACTACTGCACAATAGAGAGTGTCCTCACCTATGGCTGTACGGTGTGGCACGCCAGCTGCACTGCATCTGAAAAGAAACAACTGCAGCGGGTCATCAAGACGGCTCAGTGGATAATCGGCTCCCCACTTCCACGCCTAGAGGAGATCTATTCCAGCCGTCTCCTCCGACGGGCCACAAAGATTTGGAATGACCCCGCCCACCCAGGACACTATTCACCAGCCTTCCCTCTGGCAGACTCAGAGTCATGAGAGCCCGCACCAACAGACTGAAACACAGCTTCTTCCCCATGGCTGTGAAGAGACTGCTGCAAGACAAGGACATTGTAGCTGCTACAAGAGAGCACCGAACGAAATTTCACTGTATTTATTGCAGTGACAATAAAGCTTCTTTTTTTTTTTTAGTTGGTTTCTGACACTGAAAGTCACTGCCCAAGTGCTGGGTTTTGACGACTTCAGAGTGAGACCTGGCTCTCCTTGACGAACAGGCTACTAAGGACATGGTGATCAGGGCTAGTATGGCAGTTTTCCAGTACATATACCATGCACCAGGTACAACTTTGCATGCAACTCGATACAACATGTTCTCACGGAAGAAAGCTGCTGGGCTGATCAAATGAGAAACTCTACTTTCAAAAGAGGGTGCAGCTGCACAACATTCTCTCCATGCCTAGCTCTAAACCCGGGACATGGTTATGAGCCGGTTCCAATACTCGACCCCATGGCTCCTGAGTAGCTACTCCAGTTCACAAACTGTAATTGTAATGGAGATTGCAGCAACTGGCAGTGCAGCTGCAAGAAGAATGGTGTCAAGTGTAAATGTGGGAAAAAGCCAGAGCACCCAGAGAGAATCCACAGTCACACGGGAAGAACATGCAAGCTCCACATGGAAGAGCCCCGGCCGGCTGGCTGATTTGAACTGGGAACCCTCTTGCTCTGAGGGGACAATGCTAAGCACTTTACCACTGTGCCACCCTAAACTAAGAATAATAAGTTGTCATGCATACTCCACTTTGGATGCTTTCCATATAGACTGGTGAGTTGCAGTCCATAAGTGGGTCATGGGTCGATTTCTGAACGGACGGGGCCTTATGAATGTGTCAAGTTTTGTAGAAACACACAAATGCGCAAATATAGCGCTGAATATATTAAACTGCATAGACCCTGAACCAATGACTGAGGAGCAATCTGGATCCTGTGACTGGACCAGTTGGGAACCACTGGTCTGGACCATACTGTTTTAATGTACAGAGACCCAACAATTCAAACAAATTCCCACCAAGACCAAGCACACTGGCACACACAGTGGCAAGGAAAAACTCCCTTAAAGAGGAGCTATTATATTCATTTTCGGGCCTTTGTATTTTATTGTTGGACTTCTATAGAGCAGCTACACACGATTATCTGCAGAGTAATCTCTGTAGATCTTTGGGATGCTGTGCCTCCTGTGCATTGCTTCCTTGTATTTCCTGCATCCCACGAAAACAGTCTGTGTAATTTACTCCACCCCCCCCGGCCCTCCTCCATGTACGCCTCCCGCCGAGCCCACTCCGCTGTGATTGGTCACATTCCCGGGGACTTCCGAAGGGCTGGCGAGCGCTGGCGAGTGCTGCCAAGCCCCACCTCCTTATTTTGCCGGTGCGGAAGTTGAGAGAATTTCACTTTTGAAAATGTCAGCTTTTGAAATACAGCTGTATGTGTTGGATACCGAATCTGATCCGGAGGTAGAGACTGGACAGCCTGAAGTTTCTCATGTACAGAGGTTACTTCAAGACTCTCGTCTCTGAATGGTAAGTAACGTTAGCCATAGCTTGTATTGTCATTACCTGCTTACCTGTGTGGTATATTCCTGGGCATGCCCATATAAGTAAGTCCGGCTCGCACTGACGTTAATGGGACTACTCTGTTAAAAAAAAAGACAGTAAAACACAGCGTGCAGAGCCATCCAAAACAGCTTGCAGGGCTCACCTCCAAATGCATAAACCTCATTATTTGACGCTTTGGCATCGTTTAACACGAGCATCTCACATTGTAACAACGTTTATAGGTCAGAAAAGAGGAAAAGCATAATAGTTCCCCTTTGAAGAGGCAGACACCTTGAACAGAACCAGACTTCATGGTGGACAGCATCTGCCATGACCAGTTGTGATGAAAGAAACAGAGACACCCCCCATAAATTTTCAAGAAATTTTGTGTTAGTCTTAGTCTGTTCCTGTCATAAAAGCGTTTGTCTGACATGCTACGGCATTTTGAGAGGCTTTCTGGTGATGAGCAGGAGACTGCTGGGCTGTCGATGATGCCTAATTTGTCTCCTCAATGGCACCTGCTTGGTTCCATTTTTCTGCAGTGCCTCCACCAAATTTCTGCATTCTCTGCCTGAGGTACAATTTTTTTGATGACGTTTACCTTGGCAACTAGTTTCTCACTCTCACTATTTTTATCATTTCCCCACTGATTCTTCCATAGTTTCAAGTCATCTGTGCATGAATGAACTTCCTGGAAAAAAAATCAAATCTGCCTTTACTTTTTTGCAAAACAAAAAGAGAGCTTTCCTCTTTACCATGCCACATAAACCCCTGGTGTTAACAGACACTAACTGACTAACTAACTAACTAACTCCATGCAGGACCTCTCTTGTACTTTGCTGATCCTACAGCTCTTCCTCAAGTGAGAGGTTCTGTTCAACCAGAGGGCGAGGAGTAAACTAACAACGTGTCCCAGCTTTATTCTTCTCGGGTCACTCAGTCAGTGAAGTTTATATGTTGAAATATGTGCTCAATTCGCACAAGTGCTGCTGATGTTAATGTGTGGGGTGGACTGCTGCCTGATCAGCTAAGTCAGAATGCCTCACCAAAAATCAGGTGCTGCTAAAAGAAAAGTCAGGGTAGGCCTACAGAGAGAACAGGAAAATGAAAGGAGAAGAGAGGCGATGGACAAATGTCTGGCAAAAAAAAGTGAAGAAGCAGCAGGTATGACAGGTGAGGCTGGTGATGAGAAATGAGGCAGAGTAATTTTTAGTAAGAAAACCTGCTTTATCGCACTTAGTTTTAGAGCTACAGAGAAAACACAGGCATCGATTGGTACCAACCATGTCAAGCTATGTTGTTGGAAAGGGAGCCAAATAATGTTCCAAAGTTACACAAAATTTGTGAGGGAAAAATGACTATTGCCATGTTTTAAAAGGTGTATTTAATTATTTCTCCATATTGGGTTCCCTGAACAGTCTTTAAATTGCATAAATTGTGTTTGACTGGAAAACTGAAAGTTGGCAGCTGCACACTCCTTACACTATTTCAGTTCTGCTCCCACTTTGACCAATATTTTATTAAAGTAGCTTCAAGACAGGGAGGGCACAAAATGTGCGAGTCGGCAGCAACACCTCCAAGACCATCACACTGAGCACATGGGCTCCGCAGGTGTGTGTGCTCAGCCCACTGTTCTTCACACTGCTGACCCACAACTGTGTGCCAGCCCACAGCACCAACCACATTGTCAAGTTTGCGGATGACACGACTGTGGTGGGCCTCTTTTCTAACAATGATGAAGTCAACTACAGGAGTGAGGTGAGTGGTGTAAGGACAACAATCTTATAGTTCACTCTCAAAGTCAAACACTATACTCCAATTTCCAAATGGGAAGTGGACTTATCCATATCTCCTGACCACGGATTCTGGACCCAGATCTGTGAAAATACATTTAAAATGACAAAAAATTCCAACTTACAACTGATCCAATTTAAGGTTCTCCACAGAACACATATAACGCAATTTAAATTGTATAAAATGGGTTTCTCACAGTCCGACATATGTACTCAATGCACCCAAAACACGGCTTATTTTCATGCTCTTTGGCTATGTTCACCTGTCTATCAGTTTTGGGAAACAGTCACACAGAAACTCTCTTCTATTTTGGGCTGCAGAATCCCGCAATCTCCAAATCTCTGCTTAATTGGCGATCTAACAACTACGACTCTACCAGACATTCAATACCAACCCACACTGGTACACGAGGGCCAGTGGTACACAAGTCTCATAGACTTGAGTTGCTCCAGGACATGTATATTCTGTCTGTGCCTATGTTCTGACCCCTAACTCGTGTCTCCTCTGCTATATTACAGTTTATTAACTCTCTCCTCATCAAGGAATGATGGCGACATGGATCCCAAGACCCCGTGCATGCACTAGGGGTGTTCTTTCTCCCCTATCCCCGGGGTTGCTCTCTGGCTGTACGTGGCCTGTCTGGTCCTGGCTTCTCCCCCTGGGGGTGGGTGCGGCCGTTGTCTCTCCTTTTGAGCTCTGGGGCTGCTGGTTTGGCACGCCCTCCCAGGGTCTGGGGGTTGGTGGCGGCTGGCCTCTTCTGGGGGGCTCTGGTTGGCCCTGGGGGTTTGGGTCGGGTTGGCCCTCCTGCTGCTCCCCCGTGCCCCTTCCGCTCCCCTTCCCTCCTCCTCCCTCCTCTCCTGCCCGCCCTCTCCTCTTTGCCCCTCGCCTTCCCTTGGGGGGGCCTGGGGCCCTCCGCTGCCTGGGGGTCAGCTGTGGGGGCCGGGTGTCCTCTCTTGTGGGGAGGCTCCGGCTCATCCTCACACAGGCTCCTTCCCGTGCCTGTGCGCCGCCACCGGAGGTTGAGTACTGCTAGCTGTGGGCCTTGTTCCGGGTCCGGTGCTGTCCTGGGGTGTGGTGGTGCATGGACAGTGTAGATCTTGCTGTGGGACGCGCGTCCCGTGCCCTCGGCGTACCTTCTGGGGTAGTGTTGGCGCTCACAGTCTGGGCATCTTAGAGCTTGGGTGGTCGAGGTAGATATACTATTACTTTTCATGTGTGTGTGTGTTTTTTTTTTTATGTGTGTGTTTTTTTTTTTTTTTCCTTTTTGTTGAGGCTGGATTGATCGGGATCGGGTGTGATTCTGTGGAGGTGGTGGTGGGTGGTCGGCCCGGGTTTTATGTTTGGGTTCTGTGGGGTGCTGCTGGGTGTGCGGGGCTGGGTGGCGTGGCGTCTGGTCATTCGGTGGATTTGGAGTTCGCGGCACCGTTGGCATGTATGGGCCCCTGGCCGCCTCTCTGCCCCCCCCCCAACTTTTAATGCACCACATTTCACTTAGGGTAGCACTTAGGCACAGTGTAGGGAGAACATTTCCTCGTCAGGAAACGTGGAAATGTAGTAATAGGGGGGTAACGGTGGGTACTTCTGTTTGCTTTATCGATGGGGCCTGTGCCCCTTGAGATGGCCGCATTTGTCTCCGTCTGGTGGGGGTCCGTTTGTATGTGGGCCGTCGTTGTCGCATGTCTTGATGGGTCGCGGTGGGGGTGCCGGGGGGGTGGGTGATGGATGGGGCTTGTAGGCCTGGGATGGAGGGGTTCTGGGCCGGGGTGGGCGTGGTTTTGGGTGTTGGGTCTGTTTGCGGAGTGTGGGCTGGGGCGCGCTGGCGGCCTGGCTCTTCTCTGGTTGTTCGCTGCATGTTTGCAGTCGGTCGGGGCGCTCACTGCGGTGCTGTCTGTGCTGCTGGTGCGGTGGGCTTTGTGTCTGCTGGGTGGGGGCTGGGTGTCGGGTGGCGGGTGGGCCCTCCTGCCCCGTGCCTCCTGGGCTGGTCCGGGGTGCCCTGGGGTCGTCGGTCGCTGCCCCCTCTTGGCCTCTGGGTCTGTGTGTCTGTCCGTGGCCCTTGTGGCTCTCTGGGGGATGCCTCCTGGCGCGCCCTCGTCCCGGGGTGGGGCGCTTGGCCAGCCTGGCCCTGCTGGGTCATTGTGGCTGCTCAGGGCTTCGGTGTCCATCGCACATGCATGTTCGTTCAGGGCTTGCCAGCTCCTGTCGAGTCCCACTGTTGAGCTATGTGGGAACCTGCCAGAATGCGCTGAGTCACTTTTCAGACTTATCACTTAAATCACGCCCTTTGTGCATTCCTCCCTCACTCATGCCCTCTGGCGGCCTACTCTTTACTATCAGGACTCCCACAATTCTGGTCTCCAATTCCGATTCTTTGTTTGTGGTTTTGGATGGGATATTGGTTGTTGAGTTCTTGCATCCTAATAGCACTGCTTATCTTGCCCCTCCCCCGTTTGTCTTATCTCACCCTGCCTGGCATTTGTCCCCCCCCCCTATTCACTGTGGTGCAGCACTGCCCCCTCTGGCACATATTAGGACAAGACTAAGAATATGCATCAATCTCATAAAAAGTTGACACCCCTTTTGTGGTGTTATACGATGAGAATAAATGCAGACAATGAGAAAAAAAAAAAAAAAAAAAGGACAACAATCTCTTCCTCAATGTGGGGAAGACCAAAGAGATTGTCGTGGACTTACGGAGAAGAATTCTACAGCATCCCCCACGGACCATCCCCCAAGTTCCTGGGGGTGCACATCTCCGAGGACCTCTCCTAGACCAGCAATACCACATTGCTGGTCAAGAAGGCTCAATTACGCCTCTACTTCCTCTGCAAACTGAGGAGAGCAAAAGTCCCACCCTCCATCATGTGCTCTTTCTACAGAGGCACCATTGAGAGTGTCAACACTGGCTGCATTACTGTGTGGCACGGAGGCTGCATTGCCTCCTGCCAGAAGACTCTGCAACACATAGTGAATACAGCCAGCAAGATCATTGGTACCCCTCTGCCCTCCCTCACAGATATCTTTAACACCCGCCTCACTGGCAGAGCTATCAGCATTGTTGTTGATACCTCCCACCCCTCACACTCCCAATTCAGCCTCCTGCCTTCGGGCAGAAGGTACCGGAGCCTCCGGGCCCACTCCACAAGACTCACAAACAGCCTTATCCATCTGGCTGTCAGGATGTTGAACTCTATCCACTACCTCCTCCCTCTGCCCCTGTCCCTGGATTGTAATTCCACCCACTGCACATAAAGACTACCTTTGTTGTTTTGCACATAGACTCACTACATCCGCACCCCAGGTGTTATCTATCTATAAAGCAAGAAATCTCTGTCTGTCAGTCTGTGTGTCTGTCAGTCTGTGTGTCTGTGGCTCGCATATCTCTCGGACTATTTGTCAGATCAACCTGAGCTTTCGGATATAGCTTGCGGTAGACAAATCTTTTCTTTGTTTGTTGATGTTTTTATACCTCCAGTGTTTCCGCAAATTATCGCGTGACATCATGATCTCGCGACATGTAAATTCCAGCCGCTCGCGTGCGCGCCGCTATAGATATGCTTCCAGTGGACATTGACGCCTGGCACAGGACGGAGGAGTCCGTGCCACGGCCGGACCACCCACGATCCAGTGTACACCCGAGGTTATGGCATTCCCTTTCGTCCCTTCCCCATATAGGAATAGATGAAGCGGTGCAGTTTGCATTAACATGACATGTTTCAGTAATCTCATGGGTAAGTAGTATTTCTTAAGTTTCACCACGTTGTTCTCATCTGCTCATGGTGTTTGCTGACATGGCTACAACATGGTTAGATTGACTAAAACATTGCCTAAACTTCCCATACCAAAGTATGGCTAGGTCGGAAACATTTGTTTTTCCTTTCAGGCGTGCAGGGTTACGTGCTTGCTAGCTACCATTTCAAGATTGTTTGCCTATGGAAAGCTAGGAAACCTAATGATGTTGTGTGTCTCTCCATATCTCAATGTACGTTCATGTCTTACCCAATGTATAGTTTCTCTATTAACACTATGTAAGAGTATGTACACCTCTTTCTACATCCAACCATCGAACACAGCCTCATTTGGCCATACATGAAAAATCTACTTTAGCTTCCACTTTTCTATAGAAAAACATACTTCCTACGGGCACTGCACTAGTATTATATTATATCACAAACTGCTGCTGACTGTCTGTTTTTACACTGTGCACTTTACTTTACCTCACTTTATTCTTACCATTTGCACCACTCCATATCTGCTGCTGGTGGTCATTTGCACTACATGTACATCACGTACATCCCATAGGCTGCTCAAACATGCACCTTGATCACCTTGATTGTACATAGGTTTAGAGTGTCTTCCCAAATGTCTTGTCTATTATTTTTACAGCTTAGTTTTATTTTTATTTTTACATGTATATATTGTTTTTTATTGTATTATTATTATTATTATTATTCCAATTTAGCTTTCTTTATGTCTTACATTGTATGGCATCAATACTAGGTGAGAGGGACACAGCATTTTGATTCTCTGTATGTCCTGCACATAGCAAATTGGCAATAAAAACCTTTTGAACCTTTTGAAGATTGAATGAATAAATTAAGAAATGGAATTATTTGTTCACTCCCGATTTGATCTCCCTCGATGGGTTTGGTTGAGGGCCCCCTTCTAAAAATCCCTCAGCCTCTGGGGAATTTTCTTTGTCCATATCTCCTAACGGCTGGCCTGTTGAAACCTTCCTCAAACCTGAGGACAAACGCACTAATAATAATACAACATTACAAATCAATTTTATGTGTCACACCCCTCAGTTTTGCCCTGATGGATCAATTGCTCACTGTCCATATATCAGCGAAGTTATCTGCTGCAGACTGGACCAGAGAATCGCTCTGCTGCAAAAATAAGATGTACCTCAGAGTTCCCATCATACTCAGGCTGTCTACTGCATCTGTCATCGCATCACTTGCCTCATGGACAGTCTCAGCTCCTTTTTTTCTAGAACAATGGAAGTAGTCCTATTTTATATTTAAGCTATAGATGTTCTCTTCCACATCATCTAGTGAGGCAGCAGGTAGAGATACTGGAAAGCTGAAGGAAGAGACACTTAGAAGAAAAGCATGGACCAGCTCCTCCATGAATTATGCACACTGTCACCATCTTTCCAATCAGCATGTGTAGTGCAGTCTAAAGACCTGAAAAACCAACATTTAAGCAATAATCTAAATGATTAGTTCTTGTACAGAAAACATACTAACAAGTATATACCATGAGTTTTTAGTGCCAACAGCCCATCATCCTCAAGCACATCAAACATCTTTGAGTGCTGACACATCCCGTCCTTCCACATAAGGTAATGAAGAAGAAGAAGAAGAAGAAGAAGAAGAAGCTTTATTGTCACTGCAGTAAATACAGTGAAATTTCGTTTGGCGCTCTCTTGTAGCAGCTACAATGTCCTTGTCATAAATATACTGGGGGGGGGGGTCATGGTTCTTGCAGCAGTCTCTTCACAGCCATGGGGAAGAAGCTGTGTTTCAGCCTGTTGGTGCGGTCTCTCATGACTCTGAGTCTGCCAGAGGGAAGGCTGGTGAATAGAGAGTGTCCTGGGTAGGCGGGGTCATTCCGATTATGATATGATTATGTTCTGTAGTTTTAATATTTCCCCAGAGTTTCCTGTTTTATTTTGGTCACTTACCTCTTGTCCCATTTCAGATCCACTTCCTGTCCAGGTTCCCACTTGTGTGATTGCCGGCAACGCCCTAATGTGTGTCTTATAACCTAACCTGTGTCTCATGTCTTCCTTCTCCTTGGGTTCATACCAATATCCCTCCTTGACTCCTCTATCCTCAATCACTTGACTCAGAAATTGATTGAGACTCACCATCTTGTAGGGTGTATTAAATGCACTCAGAGGAGTCGAGGAGAGAAGTGCAGCCTTCGCGGAAGTCTTTTACCAACCAACACCCCCCCCGATTGGATATCAGTTATTGATTAGACAGCTGATCCATCTGATATTATCTGATACATCCCAACATCACTTGAGTGTCATACCAAAGTGAAGACAGATAACAGAAACTCAAGTGTATCACTGCCACGTCTTATATTTTAGTTGTTAAAAATCTGAACAAAAAATGAAACAAACAAAGGTCTTCATCTACTAGAAATATTTTTCTCTTCACAATCTGTTATTTCCCTCATCAACTTTTATTATGGATACAATCAAAGTCAGAGTTTACATCACTGACCGTCGTTTTCATTCAGTCACTCTTGAGGCTGATCACTCCTGAGCATTGGGTTGATGAGTTACAGATTTTTAATTTTCTCTGAAACATTTGACCTAATAAATTATTTCCAGTGCTCATAAGACATCATAATCATATTCTCACTTATTCAATCATGCACTCACAATCAGAATATTAATAAATACAGATGCAAATAATGAATAAAAAACACATTCTGTGACTCTGAGCAGGACACAGTACATATTAAAAAATACAGATTGTAGGTTGTTGTTCATGTGCAGGTGATTTTTAAACAGAAAACACTGCTGCTGTGCCAGTGATAACTGGATCTGTATCTTTATATATTATTCTGTGTGTGCAGACACAAACTCCATTCAAAGTTTGTCTGTAGCTGTTGATAAAGACTTCTGACAGCTGCCGCTGTCATCACAAATGGACGTTGCTTCACATGACGCTTCAGAGGAAAAGACGTCTCATTTCTCTTAAGACATTTTTCCCCATTTCTTCTTTTCTAGTGTGTGTTCAGACATAATGCAATTAAATGTCAGACTATGGATTTATATGTTTACTTAATGTAGGAAGTGGTACATGTCAGTGAAACAGCAGTGATTATGTGTTAGGCATACTGTTACCATAACAGCAGCATGTCAGTGGGAAACATCATGTGACAGCGGGAAATGGAACAACAGTGATATTTCATTTTCATGTGCAATGTGCCAGTCAAACAGCAGCGATAAAACACTTACACATGGCACACCATTAAGAATCAGCACATTATGTTGAAACAAGAGTGGCATGACATCAATATTTGTCAGTGAAAAGTATTATGTCCATTTTTTGTGTCAGAAAACCCATGGAGGATAGTTCAATTGAGACAGTTTCCATGTGTGTCCTTACTATTGCTGACATAATTTGTAATAGGCAAGGAAACATGTTTATCAATAAGGTTTTTATTTTGAAGGTCTTGACCAGAAGTGCCAGTTTGTAATCTTGCTAGACTTCCACTATCGCCCTGCCTCTCTCTAAACCTCTCTCACACAGCGTAACCTGGGAGTCTCCGCCACTGATTCATTGCTTTAACAATGAAGCCCGATTTGAATGTAGTTCTTTTTATTTTCAGTGCTGTTGAGGTCACGCTCCTTCAGGAATATTGTCCAACTCACTGCCGATGTGACTGGGACATCTACAGCGTGTCTTGCTTTGGAACTAAGGTCATGCCTGTTTTCCATTCCAATACACAGGAGGTGTAAGTAAAAACAGTCCTTCAACTCTGATTTTAGCTTGTGCCTTTTTGTTGTATAAATGCTGAAAAAGCCTAATACTGTTTATTACTGTTTCAGGAGGCTTGTGGGAACAAAACTTTCCTCTATTCCTCAAAATGCATTTGCCAACTTGGCCAACATTTCTCACATGTAAGACTCTTTATTATTCCTTAACACTAACTCCTTTCTTTCAATAACTGACAAGACCAGAGAATGTCACTTACCTATAAAAACTATACACTATTAAAACTAGCTTAAACTAGCAGAGAAATCTCTCAGAAACCTCTCCAAAGGAAGCATATGTTAATGAATACAGTGTAAGTCTTGACAGATTGTACAAAATTTACAATCATCCTACAAAGACAAAAGCCTGACATTCCTTAAAAAAGCCTAGTATGAAAATTAGTGTTAGACATACAAAGGGCTGTTTAACCACACACACATAGATTAAGAAAAATTCCATCATGAAATGGCATGAATAGACAAACAGCATTGCTGCCAGTGATAACAATTATATATAATTTAATAACAGTGGTGAAAAGTAACTGGGAACATAAGTAATATACTTAAGAACCATTTGAGGTACTTTTACTTTACTTGAGTAGTGAGTACCTCTTGCTGATTTTTTTTATGAAGGCATTACTTTTTCTTATTTACTGTATATATTTACGGGGGACAGTGCACTAATTTGCACTATGAATGTACACATGTACAGCAATATTTCAGTTTCCATGTCAATGTAAATGTGCAAAAGTTAGCTGATAAGCTACTTAGGGGTACCTGCTGTGCAGCAGGAGGCACAACCTATTAGTATTCCTTGCGGCTGGAGGTAGAGTGGGTTGCTCACTGATCAGAAGATCGGCGATTCAATCCCCAGCTCCTCCAGCCCACATTTCAAAGCATTATTGAGCAAGATACTGAACCCCAAATTGCTCCTGATGACTGTTCCATTGGTGTGTGAGTGTTAAAAACTGAGTAGCAGGTGGCACCTTGTATGGTAGCCTCAGCCACCAGTGTGTAAATGTAAAAAGCACTTTGAGTGGTTGGATGACTAGAAAGGTGCTATACAAGTGCAGGTCCATTTACCTATTATTCTTAATATTCTGTAAAAACTTTGCTGCAAAACTCGTCCTGCAGCATTGCCAACACAGACAAAAAATACCAACAAAACGTGTAAAATTCAGGAATAGTGTGCTATGACCTTTCTCAGGGATTGGCCTAGCGTTTTTTACGAAATTCGTAAAAATTACCCATTCAAAGTGATTGCAAATTGTCGAGAAATCGACATATAATCACTCCTATTTCAGGCCACACCAAATTGCCATACTTTGACATAGAAAAATGATTCCAAGTTTAAACAACCCATGGTGCAAGATGACTGCTTGAATAAGAGACTCTGACACCATCCCTGGTTACCTTGCTATAACCTATTAATAGATACCTTACCTTACTCTCCAGCTTTCTGAGGACCAGCAGAGACATTTTACAGACATACGGAAGGAGTTATCGGAAACCCAGAAAGCCATTTCTGCAGTTGAGGAGAAGCTAGCCGACATGCTAAACAGGATGGCTAGCTATATCTGGTGGTAACGCATTACGTGACATTGTAAATGTAACTATATTATGCAAAATCCTGTTGGTAATGCGTTATATTACTTCATTACTGCTAAAACATAATATATTACTGTAACAGAGTACTTTTATAATGCATTACCTTCAACACTGATGATATAATTCATTACAATACACTAAAATACATAAATACATTACAAAAGTAACAGATACATGTGAAAACAATAAGGGCATGTGAAGACAGTGTGAGATATGATGATGTAGTATGATTAATCATGATTGTAAGCTTGCTTTCTTGAATTTATTTTTAAAGGTTAGGTAATTAGTGGTCTCTCTTAGTTTAATAGGAAGGCTATTCTAGTAACAGGCACCTCTGTTATGTCTTTACTGTACAACACAGTCCCTTCTGGTTGCCCTTGCTGCCCTGTTACTACTGTCTCTCTGCAAGCCCATGAAAGACATTAAAGATGTAGCTGGTAAATGGACTTGCATGCACTTATATAGCGAGCCATTATGAGTCACATTCGCCCATTATTGACAGGTGTATTGACAAGTGCGCATGTGCTGGCGTCTACTGCTGCTAGACAACATAGCTCCGTAAGCCTGCTTTTTATCCAGTTTTAAAACGTTTTAAATCACTCTAAACATTATGCCTCTGGCTAATGTTTGCTTTTAACGTTTTATTTTTTACTGGGCGAAAGTTTTTTAGTCATCGGACTTTTGGACCTTAAGTTTTTAAAGAAAGGCCTGGTGAGCCGCCATGTCAACATTGGACGCTGCCGACTCACCTGGAAAGTTGGAACAAATGCTGAACAAAACATACAAAAAGATCGCTAACCTTATCGAGGACATTGAGCGGATGTCAAATGAGCTCCAGAGGAAGGATTCCCTGCTGATCACCCTCAGCAGTGAGGCCGCCAGCCGGAATCCTGTACGCACTGTGCGTACAATTTTTTTTGAAGGTGTGAAAAAAAAAATATATATTTTAAAGGGTTTTTTTTTAATTGTTTTTGGGGAGGGGATAATAAAGATGCTGGTTTGTAATAGACTAGACATGCTGAGTCCACTTATTTTTTAAGCCAATTAATTGAAGCCTAACATAAAGGCCAATGATTGTCATTTACGTCATCTGTCACTTAGTGATTTTGAATTCTGGCGCTATATTCTTCTTCTACACTACGTAGCCTACCGCCTATGTGGGGTTATGGTTCAGTCCGGTATAGAAATGTCGAAAAGAAAGTTGAGTCTTTTCCAGGCATTTGAAAGAAAAAAAACTAGGCCTGCTACTATAACAAACACAAAGAGCAGCGAGAATGAAGGCGCTAGCAGCAGTCAGGCAGGACGGGAAGATGAGGTAGCAAGCTATGCTGCTAGCTCTTCTGCCTCTTTGGCGGTTGCAGCCGCCGCCAGTGCAGACCCAAGCCCCGAGCCCGCCGAGGACACACAGCAGCAGCAAATGGTGGTGAGTGCTGCTGCATATGAAGATGACCTTGGATGTGTTAAGGCTGATGAACTCAAAACGGCATCTGACTCTGTTAAACTGAAAGCGATACAGTCAAGATTCAAGCCTCCCAGAGGGTGGGTGCCCCCAGCTAGAGTCATATGTGGGAAGCAGCAGAAAATAGTGGAGGAGTTTTTTGATGAGAGCATTTACCCCACTCTGCATTACAGCAAAGGCGTTGATGGCGTTTTTTGTGTAGCCTGCATGCTTTTCTCATCAGGAGACATGGTTCTGAGAACGAAGCCACTTACTGACTGGAGTAATGCAAAAAAAATAGTTTCCAGACACATGTCAACTCCAGCGCACAGTAGTGCCCAACTGTGTGCAGGTGAATTTGTTGATGTTGCTTTGGGAAAGAGCCAGTCTATCTATTCTAAGTTAGATTGCTCACATGAACAAGCAGTAGAACGCACTAAACATGAGCTGAAAGCAGCCATTGATCTAATCGCTCTTTGTGGAGAGCAAAACCTACCCATTCGTGGCCACACTGATGAGCGCAGTAATTTCCAGGTGCTTCTGAACTACTGTGCTACAGGAGATGAGAAACTGAAAGAGTATCTCGAAAATGCACCAAGCAATGCCAAATACTTCAGTCATCAGATCCAGAACGAGTTGATTGAGCTGTGTGGGAAACAGATTCAAGACACAATTCTGAACAAATTCAGGGATGCAGAGTGGTTCTCCCTTTTGGCTGATGAGACTTCTGATATAAGTAATGTTGAGCAAGTAGCTCTTGTAGTGAGATATGTGGACTGTGTTAACTGCAGCTACTCTGTTCGCGAGGACTTTTGGGGATTTTTTTCTACTGCTGACACTACAGGCGAGACCTTAACCCAACTCCTGCTGGACCGTTTAGGAAAATTGGATCTGGACCCTGCTCATATTGTTGGACAGGGGTATGACGGGGCTGGGAATGTCAGTGGAAAGGTGCGAGGGGTCCAGGCGCGCAGCAGAGAACAGTATCCCGCGGCAATGTATGTGCACTGCAGAAATCATGCGCTAAACCTAGCCATTGTGCACTCGACAAAAATCCCTGTTGTCTGCAACACTCTGAATACAGCTCAAGAGTTAGTGAGCTTCATTACAGCCTCCCCAAAGCGCCTGCAATGTTTGCTGAGCAACAGTAACAGTAAAAAACGCCTTCAGAAGTTTTCAGACACACGCTGGTCTCAGCATGATATGTGCCTGTCTACAGTAATCGAAAACTACGAGGATGTGTTAACCACACTGGCTGAGCTGAAAATGGACTCTGACGCCAAGTGCAGCTCCACCGCATCCTCACTCACTCGGGCCATTGAGACATTTGAGTTCATCGTCTGCCTCATCAGCACTCAGGAGCTTCACTGCCTAACACCAGTGAGCAATGGGCTACAGAACCCAAAATGTGAACTGCCTATGGCTGTGCAAATGGCCACAGATCTCGTGACAGTGCTTGAGAGAAAAAGAGATGACTCCACATACGGCAAAATATGGGAAAAAGCATGCTCGCTGGCTGCACTTGTTGAAGTCGTCCCATCATTGCCTCGCATCGCCAAAAAACAAGCTCAAAGGTCTAACACACCTGCAGAAAACCCACAAGAGTACTGGAAACGGACCATTTTCTTGCCGTTCATTGACCACCTGACCACAGAAGTGAGAGACAGAGTATGCCTTGCACTACCACGTCTTAAAGCCCAGTACCTTCTCCCCGACAAATTGTCACTTTTGACAGACAATTTATGGATGGAGATAAAGGAGGAGTATGGTGCATTGATGCCCAGTGTTGACACTGCAGACATGGAGCTGAATCTATGGAGGCAGCACAACAGGCCGAAGGATGATACACCTGTCACCAGTGACATTCTCCAAATTCTGAGACTAACCGCAGACTTTTATCCCAACGTGCATACTGTCGTGAAGGTTCTCCTAACAATGCCCGTGTCCACTGCCAGTGCTGAGCGGTCATTCAGCTGTTTACGTCGCTTGAAAACATACCTCCGGAACACCATGACAGACAAGAGACTGAGTGGACTTGCCCTGATGAACATTCATCATGATATTCCTATCGATTCTGAGGCCATTCTGCGGGAGTTCGATGCGACAGGGAGGCATAGACTTCATTTCAAATAGGTAGGAACATTATTAGCCTATTATTATTATTATTATTATTATTATTATTATTAAAAAGTGTGTTTTTACCATGTGTCTCTGCCTGGTACGCCGTCACCATAACGTTTTGCCGGGCTGTTTTTATGTGTCTCTGCCTGGTGCGCCGTCACCATCCTCTGCTGTAAAGCCTAACTGATCTTCATTTTTTCGTTGAGTAAAAATCTACTTCGAATTATGGAATTAATTAGAATCGTTTCTTGTTGATATTTTTTTGTTTGGACTTTTAAACATCTGTAGGCTGTGTAATTTCTCTCTCCCTATGCTTAGCGTAGGGGAGAGCGGGGACTTATGGATCACTTTTTCACAGAATATAACTGACTACAAACAATGCCACAACACCCTCCCCTCCACCGACACTTCTCTCCCAGACCAGCGTAACACCTTTTTCTTCCGCTTTGAAGAGGACAACAGACAGGCAGAGGACACACAGCTGACATCATCAGAGCACGACCAGCCCCCCACCATCCAACAACATCAGGTACTGCGAGTCCTGCGTGGCATCGACACCAAGAAAGCACCAGGACCGGATGGAGTACCAGGGAGAGTGCTGAAATCATGTGCTCACCAGCTTGCTGCAGTATTCACTAACATCTTCAACCATTCACTGCAGCAAGCCACAGTCCCCACCTGCCTGAAAACTGCCACCATAATCCCTGTGCCCAAATCCTCTGCTATCACAGGGTTGAATGATTACCAGCCTGTGGCCCTGACACGGGTGATCATGAAATGTATGGAGAGACTGTTGTTACAGCATGTCAAGGCCCACATCCCAACTGGCTTTGATCAACATCAGTTCACCTACAGGTCCAACAGATCCACAGATGACGCCATCTCCATCGCCCTCCACACCGCTCTCAGCCACATTGAAAGCCCCAACACATATATCAGGATGCTGTTTGTTGACTTCAGCTTGGCATTTAACTCCATCAGCCCCAGCAGACTCATCAACAAACTGCAGACACTACAACTTGGAACCTCCCTCTGTCTGTGGATCAAGGACTTCCTGACTAACAGACCCCAGCATGTCAGAATGGGTACCTCCACATCCTCCACCATCGTCCTCAATACTGGTGTTCCTCAGGGCTGTGTGCTGAGTCCAGTCTTGTACACACTGTGAGTAGCGACACTGACTGTGTCGCTACTCACGGCTCCAACACCCTCATCAAATTTGCGGATGATACAACCGTTGTGGGGCTCATCAACAACAGTTATGAGACACCATACAGGGAGGAGGTCCAAGCACTGGCGGCCTGGTGCAGTGACAACCACCTCAACCTCAACACCAAGAAGAGAAAAGAAGTCATTATTGACTTCCGGAAGTCGAGGACCACACTGCACTCAGGCCTGAGCATCAATGGGGAGGAAGTGGAACGGGTCACCAGCTTAAAGTTTCTTGGCCTGCACATCTCGGAGGACCTGGGCTGGACTGTGAACACCACCCACATCATCAAAAAGGCCCAGCAGCATCTCTTCTTTCTGAGAACACTGAGGAGGAACAAACTCCCTCCACCTCTGCTGAGAAACTTCTACCACTGCACAATAGAGAGTGTCCTCACCTATGGCTGTACGGTGTGGCACGCCAGCTGCACTGCATCTGAAAAGAAACAACTGCAGCGGGTCATCAAGACGGCTGAGTGGATCATCGGCTCCCCACTTCCACGCCTAGAGGAGATCTATTCCAGCCGTCTCCTCCGACGGGCCACAAAGATTCGGAATGACCCCGCCCACCCAGGACACTCTGGCCCCCTTTACACCTTGCATTAGCATGCATTTTTTGCAATCGGATAGCAATCGGATAGCGTATGACCACATACATTTATACCTGGTATTAATATGCGTCTCTGGTGTCCCATCCAGATCCGTTTGCTATCCGATCACGCTCCGTCCCGCCGACGTTACATCCTAGTGGCACACTACAACGTCATATCATGTGCAGCACAATAACAACAACAAGATGTTAACCACCCATGAAGTTGTGTTCTTGTACGGACACTTTTGTCAGACCAAATGGAGAGCAGACACTTCATCTCACCGTGACTCCGTCCTCGGCGTTTCTTTACCGTTGTGAAGATAGTTTGATGTTGGATATTCAACAGATACTCACTTTTTGGGTTCAACACTGATTTCCACCTCCATGTCACACACACACACACACACTCACAAAAACACACTTTTTATTTTATAAGAAACTTCAACAAACCATTTTAAATTTGTGTGTGGTGTCTGGGTCCAGTTATGTGAAAGCTATTGGGTTAATAGCCCTACCCTGTGTTGCTCATTGTTTTCTGCCTATGACATCAGTGTTGAACCCAAAATGAAAATGTGAATATCTGTGAATATCCAACGTCAAACTATCTTCACCACGGTGTTTTCTTTTTCTCTGCAGTCGCTACCCGGTGAGTGTTGTTGTTGTTATCTTCTTCCTCCTTCTTCCTGTGTCCAGCTGGCGCACCTCACTTACTTGTTTTCATCCACGGAGTTGTTGCATGTGGATTGGAGACGCATTTGCATTTACACTTGTGTTAGATGTGGTCACGATGCGTCCCTGACCACCCTCAGAAGTGCTTTGGGTGATCGGATAACAATGCGTCCTCAATGCGTTTCGAGTGTATTTACACCTGTACTTTCATGTGGTCACAAGCAATCGGATTGCTATCCAATCGCAAAAAATGCATGTTGATGCAAGTTGTAAAGGGGGTCTCTCTATTCACCAGCCTTCCCTCTGGCAGACTCAGAGTCATGAGAGCCCGCACCAACAGACTGAAACACAGCTTCTTCCCCATGTCTGTGAAGAGAGTGCTACAGGAACCATGACTCCCCCCCCCAGTTTATTTTATGACAAGGACATTGTAGCTGCTATAAGAGAGCACCATACGAAATTTCACTGTATTTATTACAGTGACAATAAAGCTTCTTCTTCTTCTTTATCATATTTTCCTCTCTGCACAGAGATGCATTTATTTATAGTAACAGCATTTTATAGTGAGCAGCATACATATGTCTTCTACAAATCCCGACCACGTTTGCAAAGTTTGGAAGAAAACAAATGCTGGTCTGCAGTGTGCACTGCTGCTATGTGTTTAATTTTAATTTTAAATTTAAATTAACAGGTAGGCTGTGCGCACTATGAAATTGAATCCTGGCGGCGCCACTGACCCTCAGGTCCCGTTTCCTGACGCTGACCAACTGGCTGGAGACCTCACGAACTGGTGAGTCCGCTCCGCAGAACACCACCTCTGCGCTTGGGCAAACAGTTCTCTGGGACCCGTCCTCCTCCTGTCAGCGGCCCGCCTGCTCTACTCCTAACAGGGGGACCCCCTGGACCGAAGTGGTCGTCCGCGGGTGGAAGAGGACTGTCCGTGAGCGAGAAGCCGGCGACCTGGGACCCACACCAAGAGACAGCACCTGTTCCTGCGGCTACAGACACCATGCCCCCGCTGACGGACACCACAGCCTTCCCTCCACTCACTGCTAGCTGCCCTCCGGCAGGTGGGTATCCAAAAGGGAGCCGTCCGCCGGCGCCGACCCACTCCTCAATTCAGCGCAAGTGGCTCGTGAGGGACGCGGTGCGCTGGCACTCTTCCCGTTCTCCCCGCCTGGCGAGGGATCACACATGGAGCCCAGGTGTGGGTGGCGGGGTGGCTGAGGTGGCTTGCTCCCCTGAAGACCGAGCGGACGCTCCCACAACACTGGTCATCAGGGACTCCATTGTGAGGCACATCCGTATGAGGGAGGCGTTAACTATGTCGTTCCCCGGAGCCACCGTTACCGATGTAACCAGGAAAATACCGGACATCCTGAGCTCCCATCCGCAGGCGAAAAGGATTATTATCCACGCAGGTACGAACAACATCGCCAGGCAACAGTCCGAACTTTTAACGCAGGATTTTAGACACCTTTTTAACTCCATCTCACAGTCCCTAGTGACTGTTTTTATTTCCGGCCCCACCCCCACCTGCGGCAGAGGGATAGGCAGCTTCAGCCGTCTGCTTAGCTTAAACACCTGGCTCTCCTCTGCCTGCAACTCCCACCATGTCGGCTTCATCAACAACTTTGATGTTTTCTGGGAGAGACGACACCTCTTTGGGCCAGACGGGCTTCATCTTAACAGGGCAGGTGCCCGCATGCTCTCAGCCAACCTGGCATACGGCATTCAGCATGCAATTTTCCCCAAACCCGCACCAGTTGCTCTGTCCGACACCGATTGATGTCCCCAAGGTCCATGCTCCTATCCAATCAGTTCCACCTTCCACAATACCGGACTTGGACCTCAAATTTATACCAACACCTCTTCCATTCCGGTAATCATTACACTACAGCAACACATCAGACACCGCCATACTCACTCTGTGAACCTTCATAACCTTCTACCACTCACACCCACAACCCACCTCCATGATCAACAAGCCACGTGTCATCATCAATGTGGCACTTTTTAATGTTCGCTCTCTTTTAAATAGAACTTTTTGAATGAATGACGTGATTTTAGACAATAAGTTAGACTGTCTTCTTTTAACTGAGACATGGCTTGGCACTGATGCATCTGTTGTGCTCACCGAGGCCTGCCCACCAAATTTTAATTTTTTATTTTCTACTAGAGAGGGTAGAAGAGGAGGCGGGACGGCATCCATTATAAATGACTCACTGACCGCAAATGGAGTGTCTTTTAACAGTTACAAGTCATTTGAGCACCATGCCTTTACTTTTAGCAGCCCTCCGATTCTTTGCATTACTGTATACAGACCACCCCATCACTCTAGTTCTTTTATCAGCGAATTCTCTGAACTTTTATCAATCATTCACACCTCTTATAACAGGATTTTAATAACTGGTGATTTTAATCTACATGTTGATGAAACCTCGGATTCAATATCCAGAGAGTTTTTAAACCTTTTAAATTGTCTTGATTTTAAGCAGCACGTCACACAGCCAACTCACAACAGAGGACACACCCTGGACCTGGTCATAACCCATGGCCTGTCCATCGGTGTGTCCTCTGTTGTTGACCTGGCTGTGTCCGACCACTACTGTGTATTTTTTAACGTCACCGGTTTTAACCAGGAGGAGGCCCCGGTGAGAACAGTGAGGAGGCACTATCTAACTTCTGAAGTGGCTGCAAATTTTATTGAGATTTTGCAGAGCACTCCTGCTGAAATTTTACCTGCACCTTGTGATTTTATAATTGATAATTTTAACAATTTTAACAATAAAAAGAAAACCTACACCCCCGTGGAGAAAAAACGATGAAATCAATAAACTGAAAAGAAAATGCAGGAGCACTGAGAGAAGATGGAGAAAAAGTAAACTGACGGTTCATTATGAGATTTTACGTCAACAACTCAAAACCTACAATAACGCAGTCAAAAAGGCACGAATTTCCCATTTCTCACAACTCATCACCAACCATAAAAACAACCCCCGGTTACTCTTCTCCACCTTTAATATTTTAACCGGCACTAATTTTAATAAAGTTTTTAAGACACCAACAGATGATCTTTGTGAAAGCTTTGCAGACCACTTCAGAACTAAAATCAAGGACATCAGATCCTGCCTGTTATCCCAGAAAGTTTTGTCTGTTAACACACCTGGACTGTTGTCCTTGCCTGAGAAGACACTGGAGAGTTTTGCCCTGGTTGATGCAAGGACACTTGGTCAAGTTTTCTCCCAAGTAAACCCAACAACCTGCCATTTAGATCCAATTCCCACATCACTCTTAAAATCACTTTATGGATTCTTTGAGGAGCAGTTTTTAAACATCATGAATTGCTCTCTTCAGACGGGTGTCTTCCCCACTGCCTTTAAAATGGCGGTGGTGAAGCCCCCTCTGAAGAAGAGCAATTTAGACCCCGACATTCTTAATAATTACCGACCTGTATCCAACTTACCGTTTTTAAGTAAAATTTTGGAAAAACTGGTTTTTAACCAAGTCAATGACTTTTTAAACAGAAATAGCATTTTAGAGAAACATCAGTCTGGTTTTAGGAGGAACCACAGTACCGAGACGGCACTTTTAAAGATTTTAAAAGACATCAGGTGGAATTTAGATAACAAAAAGCTCACAGTGTTGGTTCTACTGGATCTAAGCGCCGCTTTTGATACGGTAGACCATCACATTTTATTAAATAGACTCAGACACCTGGTCGGCCTTTCCGGTACTGTTCTTAACTGGTTTTGTTCTTATCTCACAGACCGATGCTTTTATGTAAGTATGGATACATGTTCCTCAGGAACCCATGAAATTGAATATGGGGTTTCCCAAGGCTCAATTTTAGGTCCACTTCTTTTTACATGCTTCCCCTTGGGGACATCATCAGGAGACACGGCATCAGCTTCCATAGTTATGCTGATGATACACAGCTATACATTGCCGTGTCTCCTGATGACACAGGGCCATTTGATGCCCTTTTTAACTGCATTGTAGACATCAAGTCATGGATGGCAGAGAATTTCCTACAGCTCAACCAGGACAAAACTGAGGTTTTAGTTATAGGTCCTGAAGGCCAGAGAGAGAAACTTTTACCAAAACTACAGGATCTTAAACCAACCAAATCAGTAAAAAATTTGGGCGTGACTTTTGACTCTGAGCTAAATTTTATCCCACATATCAAAAATATAACAAAAATAGGTTTTTATCACCTTAAGAACATAGCCAGAGTCCGCCCGTTTCTCTCTCAGGCCAGTACGGAGGTGCTAATGCATGCTTTTATTTCCTGTCGTTTAGATTACTGTAATGCCCTGCTCTGTGGTCTTCCCGAAAAGAGTATTTTAAATCTCCAATTATTACAGAACTCAGCCGCACGCGTGCTGATGAGGACCAGAGGGCAGGAGCACATTACACCGGTTTTAGAGTCGCTGCATTGGCTCCCCGTCCGCTTCAGGATCGATTTTAAGATTCTCTTACTGGTTTTTAAATGTCTTAACGGCCTTGCGCCCTCTTATTTATCTGATCTGCTTTTACCATATCAACCCTCGCGGACCCTGAGGTCCTCCGGCACTACCATACCAAAACCGAGAACAAAAACCCACAGTGAGGCAGCATTTTGGCCACTATGGCCCCCACCTGTGGAACAGCCTGCCGGAGAGCCTCAGGACTGCAGAGACTGTTGATATTTTTAAAAGAAGATTAAAGACACACCTTTTTAATCAGGCTTTTAACTAATATTTTAAACTCTTCTTACTTTCTTATCTGGTTCTATCCTATTTTATGTTGCTTTTTAAGATGATACTAATCTTAAATAATTTTTTGTTTTTATTTATCACTTGTACGGTATTTATTCTATTTTATTTATAATCTTACGTATTCTATTTTTATTTTTATTTTTATTTTTATTTTTATTTTTATTTTTATTTTTGGTACTGTATTTATTATCTCACATATTTTTACCCTTTTAGCTGCTCATTCTATTTACTTATTGTCAGGACTTATGCTATATTATGCTTTTACTCTTTAGCTTTTAACTCCAGTATTTCCTCAGGGGGGTCCTCCACACTGGGAGCTGTGTCAGGTCTGTGTCAGGTCTGGTGCTGTCCTTGGGTCCCTTCGGCCCGGCCGGCTGGGGGTTCCTCCCTTTGATGTGGGGGCCCACCTGTCTGTCGGAGTCGGGGGGCCTGGGTGCTGGTCCTCCCGATGGCATGGCCTGCAGCTCCTCCCAGTGTGGACGGCCCCAAAGGTGGCGTTTCCTTGATCCTCAGTGCCGTGCCATGTCTCCCTATTGTGTGTGATTGTGTGTGTGTGGGTGGGTGTGTGTAATTGTTTTCTTTCTTTAATTGTGGTAACTGTTTTTAATTCTGTAAAGCACTTTGTGTTGTATGTCCTTGCAGGAAAAGCGCTCTACAAATAAAGTTGATTGATTGATTGACTGATTCACACAGAGGCTACCATACAAGGTGCCACCTGCTACTCAGTTTTTAACACACTCACACACCAATGGAAGCATCATCGGGAGTAATTTGGGGTTCAGTATCTTGCTCAAGGATACTTCGACATGCAGACTGGAGGAGCCAGTGTTTGAACTGCTGATCTTCCGATTAGTGAACAACCTCTTACTCCTGTGCCACAGCTGTTGTGTTTTATCTGTGGTATTTGCTGAACTGTATCCACACAGCAGTACATGAGACAGATAATCTGTAAAAAAATCTGCCTGCTTTCAGTGCTTTAATGAGATAACTGCATATAAACATAAACAACCAGTCAGAGCCAAAGAGTCTCTATGGCCCTAATCACACAGAGAGTATTTTAGCAGCTGCAGGCGGCTTCTTTTTTTTTAACGGTTTTAATGGGAATGAAGCTTTTTACTCACTGTTTTTGCGTTGCTACGCGCCTTGGGTTTCTGCACTCTAGGTGTCTGGCGTTTTTGCTGCAGCACTCTGAACTCCTCGAGTTGAAAAAACATCAACTCAGAGTGGGAAAGCGTTTCTCGTCATCACTGCATTTTTCTCATTGTCCAATTGGATGATTTGAGAGGCGAGCCTTCTGTGGTGGTCATGACAACAAGTTCACAGCTGGTAAATAATGGAGGAGAAACTGGTGGTGCTTAGTCACTCGACAGGACCAACAGACTCTCTGTAGTTAGTATTCACTTTTGTTATGCTAGGCCCAATAATAAACAGCAGGTTGTCAGACTGCCTCAGAGTCATCCTAAAATATGCCTGGAAGCAACCATCATGTAGGTAAAGCTCCTGGACTATCTGAGGGGTCTACTACGAAGGAAGCTCAACATAGCCAGGCTTTGTGTTCATGTTCTGGCTTAACAAAACCTAAAGCCCCTAAACAGAGTTAAACGGTATCACGAAGGTGGTTATCATCTTGGTTTGTCAAGTCCGGCTCTCAGCTTTGTGCTAGTGCGCATTCACATAAAAAGAGGTGTTTGGCGTCATATGATTCTACTTCCGCACATGGTTGCTGATTTCAGCCAAGAGGAGCAAGTTGTTTTAATGGAGCGAGTATGAGCGATATAAAAATGCGTGATCACAGCCAAAAGCAACACTGTTGCTGCAAATATGATAATTAATAATAAGTAAAGAGAGGAAGCTGATTCTAATTTCTGACAGCTGAACATTGCGATACTTTTAAATACGAAGCTTTATCCATTTAAACAAAATAACTAGAGCAACAACTGTCATTTTTAAATTGTGTTTTATATTGTTTTCATATATTTTACTGATCGCAATTATAGAATGCGAGTGTGTTTTATTGAAAGTGAGGCTGGGTGTGTATGGAGCTATATTAGGGCCAAAAGTTTTGTACTTGAAAAAATAAAATTTGAAACTGAAAATTCAAGTTTTGATGTTGAATTTTGAAAAATACATCAGTGTATTCAAAATAAAAATAAGTACACAATTTTTTTTTTCAGGTTAAATATAATTATGATTCACTCTGGTAATTATTTTGAATAAATTTTTTATTTTCATTTTTCACTTTCATATATTTTGATATTTGAGATTCTGTTTTTTTCATTTGCATGTTTTATCTTTTCAGATTCAAATATTATTTTTTACAGCTTCAAATTTTTTTTTTCAGTTTCAGATCTTTCTTTTTCAGTTTCAAATCTCTCTTTTTCAGTTTCAGATCTGTCTTTTTCAGTTTCAGACTTTTGGCCCGGATTTCGCGTGGGGGCGTGGTATCAACTCAGAGGGGTGTGGAATCATGACACACAGTTTAACAAAAAGGCTAGGGACCTTCCCCTATCACGTTGCCTTCAGGGAACGTAGGAACTAAAACAATTCAACTCAACACTTTATGTACGCTACACCATGCGATTGGCGGTGAAAAAACTGATGTCAGTGACAAACTTCCATTTTCACGGCATGCACGAATATCCTGCACGACTAAATCTGTTTTAATTTCCTTTATACGGCTAAAGCTGCTAATATGTTACTTTATATACTTTTTATATTCTTTAACACGCGGTAAGTTTATCCAAATATGGCCTTTTTTTAAAATTTACTCCGACGTTTTCGGAGATGTGAGATGTGAAAGCTTTTTTAGACAGTATTGAGCACCAATTGCAGAAGCGGAGCGATAAATAATGCCAGATTGTGCACTTCAACAGCAACACTTTAAGGCGATAATTTTATCCGACTGCTATTATTTCTCCTCGCTTTGCACCGGGCGTCATTGGTTGCCATAACGACGGCGGCCGGCGGAGACTCCTTTCCCGAGTCAAAATCCTTGAGGCCAGCTGGCCGTGATGACTTCTGTATTTTAACTGCTACACTACTCAGCCTTTATAAGCAATGTAAACTGTAATGTGACCTCAATTTAACTGACAGTAAACGTGTATTCCAAAAATGTACAGCCCGGACCTATTTCACCGACGGACAGCCACCACTAGTGGCAACTATAAACTCATTAATTTTACCCTGGCATCTTTATATGACGCGGTTGACTGATGCTGGTTCAAAGAAAACGTAGTAGAACTTCTAGACGTGTGTGTATTAAATTATAATCATTCATTTATCAATCATACGATAGGATACATATGATGTCAATACCCTGGCGCCAGCGCTGGACACAACAGCGCCACCCCGAGTGTCTACAACGCCTGTGTTACCATGTTGTCAGTCTACTGTCTGTGCTGACTGTGACCACGAGGAGTGGAAAAACCATGTTGATTTAATTCAACAAAATGTGTCTACCAACAAGAATAAACACTGAGGAATCTTTCATTAATAAGGAATATTAATTATTATTATTATTATTATTTGTTTGATAGATAGATGGCAATAGAATAACCTTTATAAACTGTATGTATAAAGATCATGAGACAAGTTTGATTTGCAATTAATGCATAAACCACCACATCTAGAAATATAAATGTACATGACACAAAACTATTAGGTCAGTATTTCCAATTTCTTATTTGATAAGTTCATATTTTCAGTATAAAGCTTAATTCTATGAATGTATTACTTATGCATTTCTGGAGGTTTTAAAGTGCAAAAACACAAATACAAAGCAATAAACCTCACTCAGACATCATTTTAGCAGCATTCACAGTTCAATATATTGCATGTGTGTGTCAGTGCATATTGGAGTTGACGGTGATTATAGCTCTGGGGAAGAAACTGTTTTTAAGTGTGTTTGTGAGTGCTTTCATGCACCTGCAGCACCTGCCAGAGGGCAACAGGTCAAACATTTCAGAACCTGGATGTGATCTGTCTGTCCTAGATGATATTCTGTGCCCTGCTGAGGCAGTGGGAGGTGCAAAAGGCTGACAGGGAGGGGCAAGGCTACCCAACAATTTTCTGTGCAGCTTTGATTGCCTCTTCCTGTTGGCCTCAGTGCAGGTCCCATACCATACTGTGATGCAATATGACAGAAGGCTCTCGATACAAGAGTGGTAGAAGGTCTTCATCAGTTTGGTGTCTAGATTGTTCTTCCTGAGGACCCTGGACGGACGATGTGGTGGTCCACCTCACGGCTGGGTCCATATCTGGATCACTGGAGATTACAGTGAAATGCACCCTGACATACTGTTAAGAGTGGACATGTCTGACCCTGTAATGTTACCTTACATTGTGTCAATTTGAAAACAGCCAAAAGGTTGCAGGTGTATTGACAAAGAAGAGTATCATTTCAATGGTTAGGGTTAGGGGTTAGGGGGACACACTTAAAAACAGTTTCTTCCCCAGAGCTATAATCACCGTCAACTCCAATATGCACTGACACACACATGCAATATATTGAACTGTGAATGCTGCTAAAATGATGTCTGAGTGAGGTTTATTGCTTTGTATTTGTGTTTTTGCACTTTAAAACCTCCAGAAATGCATAAGTAATACATTCATAGAATTAAGCTTTATACTGAAAATATGAACTTATCAAATAAGAAATTGGAAATACTGACCTAATAGTTTTGTGTCATGTACATTTATATTTCTAGATGTGGTGGTTTATGCATTAATTGCAAATCAAACTTGTCTCATGATCTTTATACATACAGTTTATAAAGGTTATTCTATTGTCATCTATCTATCAAACAAATAATAATAATAATAATAATTAATATTCCTTATTAATGAAAGATTCCTCAGTGTTTATTCTTGTTGGTAGACACATTTTGTTGAATTAAATCAACATGGTTTTTCCACTCCTCGTGGTCACAGTCAGCACAGACAGTAGACTGACAACATGGTAACACAGGCGTTGTAGACACTCGGGGTGGCGCTGTTGTGTCCAGCGCTGGCGCCAGGGTATTGACATCATATGTATCCTATCGTATGATTGATAAATGAATGATTATAATTTAATACACACACGTCTAGAAGTTCTACTACGTTTTCTTTGAACCAGCATCAGTCAACCGCGTCATATAAAGATGCCAGGGTAAAATTAATGAGTTTATAGTTGCCACTAGTGGTGGCTGTCCGTCGGTGAAATAGGTCCGGGCTGTACATTTTTGGAATACACGTTTACTGTCAGTTAAATTGAGGTCACATTACAGTTTACGTTGCTTATAAAGGCTGAGTAGTGTAGCAGTTAAAATACAGAAGTCATCACGGCCAGCTGGCCTCAAGGATTTTGACTCGGGAAAGGAGTCTCCGCCGGCCGCCGTCGTTATGGCAACCAATGACGCCCGCTGCAAAGCGAGGAGAAATAATAGCAGTCGGATAAAATTATCGCCTTAAAGTGTTGCTGTTGAAGTGCACAATCTGGCATTATTTATCGCTCCGCTTCTGCAATTGGTGCTCAATACTGTCTAAAAAAGCTTTCACATCTCACATCTCCGAAAACGTCGGAGTAAATTTAAAAAAAAGGCCATATTTGGATAAACTTACCACGTGTTAAAGAATATAAAAAGTATATAAAGTAACATATTAGCAGCTTTAGCCTTATAAAGGAAATTAAAACAGATTTAGTCGTGCAGGATATTCGTGCATGCCGTGAAAATGGAAGTTTGTCACTGACATCAGTTTTTTCACCGCCAATCGCATGGTGTAGCGTACATAAAGTGTTGAGTTGAATTGTTTTAGTTCCTACGTTCCCTGAAGGCAACGTGATAGGGGAAGGTCCCTAGCCTTTTTGTTAAACTGTGTGTCATGATTCCACACCCCTCTGAGTTGATACCACGCCCCCCACGCGAAATCCGGGCCAAAAGTCTGAAACTGAAAAAGACAGATCTGAAACTGAAAAAGAGAGATTTGAAACTGAAAAAGAAAGATCTGAAACTGAAAAAAAAAATTTAAAACTGTAAAAAATAATATTTGAATCTGAAAAGATAAAACATGCAAATGAAAAAAACAGAATCTCAAATATCAAAATATATGAAAGTGAAAAATGAAAATAAATAATTTATTCAAAATAATTACCAGAGTGAATCATAATTATATTTAACCTGAAAAAAAAAAATGTGTACTTATTTTTATTTTGAATACACTGATGTATTTTTCAAAATTCAACATCAAAACTTGAATTTTCAGTTTCAAATTTTATTTTTTCAAGTACAAAACTTTTGGCCCTAATATAGCTCCATAGGTGTGCGTATGAATATACAGTGAACTTTTTAGGTGCTGTACAAGTAAATCTCATAGCCTATTGTCTCTGTACAATGACAACAAAGACCTTTTTAACTGTGAAAATAGCATAGACCTATTCAAGATTTGTGTTTGGGCAACACTGCCATATAACAGGTGAAACATTGAAATTAATTTATTCATGGCCACATCAAAGTGAAATGATTAACTTTACTGATTACCTATCTGATTATCTGTAATGCTGAATGGGTAAAGCGCACAACTTGTTTCAGTGTCCACCTGACGCTCGGCTCAACAGTGAGTGGCGTATTCCCTCAGATGGGTCTCACGTACCCACACAGATCTCTGTTTCTCTGAGCCCAACAAACTATTTGCTGACAGCCTCTCACCCTCAACCAGAGCTACAGCAAGCACCCTCTGCTTTAACATTTAGGAACTAGATACTAATTACTGTAAAAAAAAAAATGAATGGATAAATAAATAAACAAACCAATGAATAAATAAATAAATAAATGTTAGGTTAATTACACAGGAAGATTAGGGTAAGGAGGTTCTTTTCTTCTTCTGACGTTTGTCCTTAGACCCCTAGAGCTCTGTTGAGGCAAGCCAGTCCAGTGATTCATCATCCAGGTCATTTAGACCATGATCGCCACTTGGTGGCCGATGTTTGGGGCAGCTGGTTATTATGTGTTCCACAGTTTGTAGTGGATCCCCGCATTTGTAGTGGGCGCTGTTCACAAGACCCCATTTTTGCATTGCTGCCCCGCAGCATCCTACACCTGTCCTCAGGTGGTTGAGGGTTGCCCAATTGCTTTCGGGGCAGGTGCTGGTTGGGAACATCTGTGGGGTCTTCAAGGTAGTGGTGGAGCCTTGATGGTTGATGACTTCCACTGGTCCCTCCATCTAGCCTTGGAAGAATCAGATGATGTTGTACAGAGCAGTTCTTAGGTGTGTGTGGCAAAAGGGGCATAGGGCCTACAGTACCAGACTGGGGCACAGTACTCAGCAGCTGAAAACACTAGGCCTCGGTGGAAATGCGCAGTGTCTTTGTCGTGGCTCCCCATGTGGTACCAGCTAGATGGCAAATCAGTGCAGCAGGGGCGGTTGTCTTTGCCTTGACACTGACCAGGTGTTGTTTAAATGATTGTGTTTTGTCAAGGTTCACACCCAGATATGTGGGGAACAGCTGGAACTGTAGCCTGATGCTATCGATCATGATGTTTAGTTCCCAGGTCTCTTCTTTGTTGTTGAGGTGGAACACTGATGTTATGGTCCTGTCAATACTGAGCTTGAAGTGTCAGTTCTTCAGGTATGCTTGCTCGCTTGCTGCTTACCCATCTGTGGGTGAGGAGGTAATAGGGTGGCAACAATAAAAAGGTGCAGCAAGCACTCTTTTTACTAGTGGCATTCAATTTAAAAAGAATAAAAGCAGTGCAGTGCACCTCATGTTTTGCAACCTGCAGAGCACTTTCTGTGTGATTGTGGCCACAGTTGACATCCATGTCAGTCGCTGCTCGTGAACAGTCAGTCAAACTGTTTAACTAGGCAGCACTGAATAAATATGAATCAAGATTCTGTTACTTCATTGTTTATTTCTCACCTCAACTGTTTTCAGAAACATGTTTTAGTGACTGTTTAACAGTAAAATGAGAAAGTTTGCCCCAGCCAGAGGGCGGTGCTCTGGGCGGCTTGTCTGTTTTCAACATGGTGGCCAGGTCACAAATCCATCCTGTCAATACTGTGACTAAAATCAATAAAGAAATGCCTAGTGTCACCTCTCAGTAACTAAGCAAGACACTATGAGCTCCATATTTATGCAGAGTAAGGCTTTATCATTCTAAAGTAAAACTGCAGAGACAGTCAGATCTGTTTTGGAATGTACGGCAAGCCTGCACTGATAACAAAAACTGGTCAAAGCAACAAGCTCTCTTAAATCCAAACAAATGTGTTTGTAGTAGTTGTTCTTGCATGAGGCCCAATGAGAGTAACCCAGAATATAGTATTAGTCTCTGGATTGTTTTTTTTTGTATTCTGTTTGTGTGTTTTTTCAGATACATCTCTGATGATGACACTATAAGATATCTTGAGAGGCATTCTTTCCACAACCTGCCCAGGGTCAACCACATGTATGTAACCTTTGATTAAATAATAATAAATTAGTCTTGCTGAATCTATGATGCCACCAAAGAAGGCCTACTATGATAAAACTGTTTCTATATATTAGGTTTGCTGAGGAGTGCAATGGATTTCTGTTTAAAATGTTACTATGACCATATAAAATGTGAAGAAGTTTCATTGCACAGAGAAAAGCACCTCAAAGGACAGTGTAATACAAAAACAATTCTTTTAATGAAAACTTTATTGCTTTACATATGTTCAGTAGATTAAAATGATGCCATACATCTGAACTGCAATGCAAAACTCCACCCACAATCATACTGACCACAGTCAGCCTCTGGTATTACCGTAGCGGACATCTAGAAGGCAGTGGCCTTTTTAAATTCACCTGGAACTCTGAAACTGCAAGTGTGTCTGTTTCTCTCTGCCCTTGTTGTTCACATTTCCTGAGGAGGCTGAGGTCTTTCAATATCTGCTGGACAATGCTAATTCACTTCAACCTCACATATCGATGGTCGTGGGCTTTCCACATTGACATATGATGTGCAAGGTACCCTGAGTGCATGGGTTGTAGATGTTCTGGGATGCCATGTCAACTTCCACCTGTTAGATACATTGTCTCTTTTCAAAATCCACTTCCATTTTCACAGGAAATGTACAGTTTGCATACAGTTCGCATACAGTCTCTCACGATAAATGTGCTATGTTGGTACAACACCGGAAATTGACGTTTTTTTCCTTAAACAACATATGCACATGCTCTTGTATGTGGTTGGGTTTAGGCAACAAAAGCATGTGGTTGGGTTTTGGACAAAAGAACAATCTTACAGAAAGTGAACACCGGCCTCCTGGGTGAAAGTTGGTGGTTGTTGGACCCATCCACCACCTGCCCTACTTGGACTTCTACTGCCTTAACTTTAGTTGTTGTCCTGCCGCGTTTGTTCCTGACACTGCCGGGCGCCATTAAACAATAACGACAACTGGCCACGAATGATGCTGACATAAAAGGACAGTTTTTTTTGTCTTGTGTCTGTCAATGGAAGTCACTGACCAAGTGATGGTTTTTGTCAACTTCGAGGTGAGACCAGGTTTTTTTGGACAGTGTCTCCCACCCACTCCGCAATCTGCTGGTCAAACACAGAAGCGCATTCAGTGTGAGACTCATTCCCCAAGATGCACCACAGGAAGTCATTCCTGCCTGTGGCCATCAACCTGTACAACTCCTCCCTCAGAGTGTCAGACACTCTTAGTCAGCAGACCAACACTTGGACTTAATTCACCCATCAGCATTTATAATTCATAATTATCCATTATATGCCTATTGTGCAATAGTGATTTAAGGTATAACTATTCCTTGCAACACTGCCTTAACTGTGCAAAACTGTGCAATAATTGGTGCTAAAATCCAACTGCTTTAACTTTACCCCAGCCTGGTTCTTTGTGTAAAACAACAGCAGAGAGGAGCAGACTTAACATGAGCTCTTTTTCAAACTTACCCCAGTGACTAAGAATCTCTTCAAGAACTGACTGCCTTTTTAACCACAGGCTTCTAGGTGAATTTGTAAAAGACATTCCAGTGTGCTAGATGTGTGGTGCCAGAGGCTTCTGAGCAGATTGTGGGTCTTTAAGTATGCTGTTTTCTTCAGTGTTGCCAACTAATTTTTAAGGGAAGTTCTTACAGACAGGCTGATTTGTTGCTAAAAATTGCTAAATGACGTTGTGATGTTTGGTTCATTTAAGATAAGCCAGGCCTGTGCAGATTTGATCATCAGACAATGCATTCCAGTTAGATAGAGCCAGGTGCTGCAGTTGCTCTACTCAGACTGCAAGACCTAGGGCATGATGGGAAACGCCTGGCTCTCACCAGCTCTAAGAGCTGATTGGTTTAGATGTTGACTCAACAATATGTTTTATATAAACTTTTCATTTTTGTTGAATTTCAGAGATTTAGATTTTATTTGTCTGATATGTAGGTTTATTCTGTTAAGAGGATACATGTTGTGACTGGCAGTGAATTTTAGTAGAGACTTAATACATTTATCATAAACTATACGTAGTCTATTGTATATTAGCATTGGGATTGTTTTAATTATTAAAGATTCAGCAACACAGAGACTTGTGGTTAGTGAGGAGTCTTAAAATAACATCTGTACAGATGTGAAGCCCTGATTATGTCTGATCGTTCTTTAATGAAAGCTGTTGTGTCGTTTTTCTTTCCTCTGTGTTTGACTGTTAGGCCGATGTTTTCAATGTATTCATGTAGTTGAGGGGACAGGTCTGCTCTGCAGCAGCAAACTGATATGATGCTGATGTACATTACAATTCATGTAAAATGGAAGTTGAACCATGAACATAAACTACAGATCACATGTAAAGCATTTTATTAGGTCACGCTGTCATAATTAAAACAACTGGAGACTGAGAAATCAGCATCAGATCTAACAGAATGTCAGTGTTTCTGTGACTTCCTGTACAAACAGAAGGTTGCTGGGAACTGTTGGGAAATTGTCCAACTTGACCATGGCTTTTTGTCACTGGCTCCTGCTGCAGCCGCCTGATCTTGTCCACTTTCCAGGCGAGGCGCGGTTTATCTCAGACGAGCCTGTTAATACCTGATTAAGTAATTTCATGACATAAAACGGTATCAATATGTAGAATACACAATGTTATTTCCCAAATTGACCAGCCAGATCAGCAAAAAATATGATTTCTTAGTTACTTCATTTGTTCATTTGTTTGTTAATTATGGCATGATGTTATTTGTAAAAGTAACACAACACATTTTTTTTTATCAGATGTTTCTTTTTTTCTTTAACACAACAACAATGATTTGTGCTGCTGCCTGTAGCTGGCTATTGAGCTGAGTAGTAACTACTGCTGCAGTCACTCACAATTCACTTTTGCAGCCAGACAGTGTGCTGTGACTGACCATGTGACGGAGAAAATCGTTTTTGTGTCATTTAGATTGAATGCATGGCTAAATTTGTTGCCAGGTGTTTTGTAAAAAAGTTGCTCGGGTAGTCTGAAAAGTTGCTAAATCTAGCAACCAAATCACTAAACTGGCTTCACTGGTTCTCTTCTTGGTATACAAATTATATGGAAATTACACTGTCCTTAAACTATTTTCAGTGCCAATACTTGTTTAAGTACTAATGCAACTTTTTTCAAGTGATTCAATGCCAATATTTTCTTTTTCTATTTAGATCCTATTTTCAGTTCCAAATTATCCTGGCTTTTCACATATGCTGCTCAACATTCAAGACGTTGGACATTTTACAGTAGACAAGTGGTCAGAACATTATATGCAGTGGCCAAACCACACTGAACAAACTGTTATGAGCATTTTTCCACAAGGACAAGAAAGCAAATTAATAATTATGAAACACTAAGTCAATTATTTTTGTCAAAATTTACAGATAGTAAAGTGTGTGTGCATCTGTGTCTGTGTCTGTACCTTGTGTGTCCAATAGACAGCTAACTGGCATCCAAACACTGTCATACATTGACCAAGAGGCATTTAAAGATCTGCCTAATTTAAAGTACCTGTAAGTAAAATTTTATTTGCTAGTTTATAGTCTTCATGTATCATAGCGTCTCATATTTTCACAAGAAAACAATGTAAAAATTATATAAATAGTTGCTTACATTTCTGAAGCAGTACTATTTCCTGTTAACCATTACCTGACTGCTGACTGAGAAATGTCTTCATACAGTGGGATCACTAACACAGGTCTCACCTCCTTTCCTGGGTTACAAAATATTCATTCCAGCCAAGAGAATTTCATTTTGTATGTAGCATTTAAATATACCTCACTGTAATGTCTTTTATTTGCTAAAAATGTATGATTTTTTTTTTTTACATATGTCAAATATTTTCTGTTCATACCTTTCTGACAGGGAGATAGTGGATAATGTCTTCATACAAGTTATACCTGCTAATTCTTTCACTGGAATATCAGAGAATGCGCTGACCATGTAAGTAGGACTGATTTAGTTTTATATCAGTGTGATTTGATCTCGTAATCTGATTGCATGCAATATTACTTTCTTTATTATTTTAAAGAGAATATTAAGTTATCAAAAAAATCTAGCATTTGCTCTAGCCATGTCAGACTTAGTAAAGGCTAAAAGATGACTGAAGTATGAAATAATAAACCGAGAAAATTATGTGGGCTAAATTCAACTTGCGAAAAAAAAACAGCACCACCCCCTATTTCAAGTCTGTATAAACATATTGTTGCTAAAGCTAAGTCTGCTAGCAGGCTAATAGTAGCATTTAAAAAATTAATAATTCGACCAAAAATCTTAAAACAACGGCTATTAGCTCCTACATCTTGCAACCTTCCCCGACTACCTGCAATCATATTTACAACTAGGGCCTCTCAATGACAAATGAGCAAACACTGATCGCTGATGAAGGCCATGAGCTGTGTGGGGGCTAAGAAAATGACTCAAAGACAGGCAGGTTAAGATAAAAAATACATTTTCTCAGGAAAACTACAGCTGTCAACGAAGGAATTGTAATTTTTGCAGGTTTTTTGATGTAAAATATAAATATTGTATTGTATAATTTTTATCCAATAAAATTTCATTCATTCATTTAAGGATTCTGAGGAAGCCCTCAAGAATTGGGAACTTTTTCAGGGGACTATGGGATGACATTGAGAATCTCCCTACTTGCTTTACAGACTACAACTTTTTTTGTAAGGAAAGCATTGTACCCTTCAAGAGGGTTTGCTGCTTCCTGAACAATAAACCCTGAATGAAGAAGAAGACCAAATGCCTACCCAGCAGTAAGAAAAGGGCTTTCATGGTAAGGGATAGTGAGGAGCTTTGGGAATTTCAAATTGAGCCAACTACAGGGAGAAGACTGAGGTCAAAATGTGACAGAACACTGTGAAGGGTGACGTCTGGGTGGGTGACATTGCATCGTGACCATAGACTGTTTAAAAATAATGGACATAGCCATCATGTTATCACCAATGGGTTTGTAACTTCAGCTCCCATTCTGAAGCCTCAAATTTGGCATTTTGGCTGTCCAAAAGTGACCCAAGGTGATCACATTTAAATGAGGGTGAAACTGAGGAATAGCGAGAGCTGGATCTGACCAATTAGCTGACCAATTAGTGAGATGCATCAGTGGTTTTGTGTGGCTTCTGCAGTGATGCAGTGGACTGTTGTGGTGAAGAGGAAGCTGAGCCAAAGGGCGAAGCTTTCAATTAAATGGTCCATCTACGTCCCAACCCTCACCTATGGTCATGAGCTCTGGGTAGTAACCAAAAGAATGAGATGGCAGGTACAAGCGGCCGAAATTAGTTTCCTCCGTTTGGGGGCCTTAGAGATAGGGTAAGGAGCTCCAAAGGGAGCTTGGAGTAGGGCCGCTGCTCCTTTGCATCAGAAGAAGTCAATTGAGGTGGTTCAGCATCTGATCAGGATGCCTCTTGAGATGTTCTGGGCATGTCCCATTGGTGGGAAGCCCCAGGGTAGACCCAGGACACACTGGAGGGATTATATATCTTATCTGGCCTTGAAACACTTTGTGGTCCCCTAGGAGGAGCTGGAGAGCGTTGCTGGGGAGAGGAACATCTGGGGTGCTCTGCTTAGCATGAAAATGGATAAAATGGATGATGGATGGAGAGGTTGCCACTTGATAAGAGCTCCGACCCCCCCCCCCCCTCCAAAAGTTATCAACAACTCACAGCCACATTATGTCAGAGTGCATGGCTGTGCCTAGCAACACCAGCACACTTCAAGAAACTGTACTGGTGCCATTTCTCTTCACTCTCTACATCTCTCCTCCATTGTTGGATACATCAGGAAAGACAACAAGGAGTATCAAGAACTGACAAAGAGCTTTCTCCCATGGTGCAGCAATCACCTGAGGCTCAATATCGGCAAGATCAAAGAGCTGGTGGGGGACTGCCAGAGGAACAGGAGGGTTCTGTCAGTGTTACCATCCAGGGAATGGAAGTGGAGAGGGTGCAGTCCTACAAGTAACAACTATCTAAGACTATTTTTTAGGGTTATTGAGATTTGCCTTCAAAAGATGCATTAAAAATCGAAATACAAAACAACAAGAGCATCACTTAATGCCAATTCATACCTAACAAGTCTTCAATAATTGAATTTAAAATAAAGTTGCAAAATGTCTTAAAATGCATATAAATTGTACCTTTTCTTTTTCTTTCTGTGGCTGCCACTCATAATTTCAACCCAGTCACATTTGAAATTTTCAGTCATATATTAGAATCAGAATCAGAATCAGAATCAGAATCAGAAATACTTTATTGATCCCCAAGGGGAAATTGTTTTCGTTACAGGTGCTCCTTACAAGTGTAAAAAGAAGAAGATATAGTGCAAACAAGTGTAGAAAGAAGATATAGTGCAAAAAGAAGTAAAAATATAAGAAATATAAGAAGATAATTTACAAAATATACAGTACAGGCCAAAAGTTTGGACACACCTTCTCATTCAATGTGTTTTCTTTATTTTCATGACTATTTACATTGTAGATTCTCACTGAAGGCATCAAAACTATGAATGAACACATGTGGAGTTATGTACTTAACAAAAAAAGGTGAAATAACTGAAAACATGTTTTATATTCTAGTTTCTTCAAAATAGCCACCCTTTGCTCTGATTACTGCTTTGCACACTCTTGGCATTCTCTCCATGAGCTTCAAGAGGTAGTCACCTGAAATGGTTTTCCAACAGTCTTGAAGGAGTTCCCAGAGGTGTTTAGCACTTGTTGGCCCCTTTGCCTTCACTCTGCGGTCCAGCTCACCCCAAACCATCTCGATTGGGTTCAGGTCCAGTGACTGTGGAGGCCAGGTCATCTGCCGCAGCACTCCATCACTCTCCTTCTTGGTCAAATAGCCCTTACACAGCCTGGAGGTGTGTTTGGGGTCATTGTCCTGTTGAAAAATAAATGATCGTCCAACTAAACGCAAACCGGATGGGATGGCATGTCGCTGCAGGATGCTGTGGTAGCCATGCTGGTTCAGTGTGCCTTCAATTTTGAATAAATCCCCAACAGTGTCACCAGCAAAACACCCCCACACCATCACACCTCCTCCTCCATGCTTCACAGTGGGAACCAGGCATGTGGAATCCATCCGTTCACCTTTTCTGCGTCTCACAAAGACACGGCAGTTGGAACCAAAGATCTCAAATTTGGACTCATCAGACCAAAGCACAGATTTCCACTGGTCTAATGTCCATTCCTTGTGTTTCTTGGCCCAAACAAATCTCTTCTGCTTGTTGCCTCTCCTTAGCAGTGGTTTCCTAGCAGCTATTTGACCATGAAGGCCTGATTCGCGCAGTCTCCTCTTAACAGTTGTTCTAGAGATGGGTGGTGGCTATTTTGAAGAAACTAGAATATAAAACATGTTTTCAGTTATTTCACCTTTTTTTGTTAAGTACATAACTCCACATGTGTTCATTCATAGTTTTGATGCCTTCAGTGAGAATCTACAATGTAAATAGTCATGAAAATAAAGAAAACGCATTGAATGAGGAGGTGTGTCCAAAGTTTTGGCCTGTACTGTATATGTAGAGACCACACAACATAATTTACAATATATATTTTGTAAATTATCTTCTTATATTTTTACTTCTTTTTGCACTATATCTTCTTTCTACACTTGTTTGCACTATATCTTCTTTTACACTTGTAAGGAGCACCTGTAACGAAAACAATTTCCCCTCTCCTCTCTCTCCCACACACACACACATGCACACTCGTCACCACCTGATGTCTTTCTTTAAGGTCAAGCGTTAGTCAATACTCAGCAAATACACAGGATATAGTCTTATACAGCCTATGGCAACAACAGTCATGTTGAGAAAAAACAAATTTAATATGTAAACTAAATAATATCTCACTGGAAACAAATCTAACATGTCAATAAAATAAATATTGCTCCTGACATCACAATACTGAGTGAAAAAAGTAAAGTTATATAAACATAGAGAACACAGACATCAGTATCAATTATTCATCCTACTCTCTTTCTCCAATCCACTGAGGAGACTCACTGTCTGCAGGTTGGCTACTATAGGTACATTTTAAGATAAAGTGTTACACACAGACAGCTTTCATTTTAGTTTGTCTGTAATAGTTTCTTGTTAGCCCCACTAGTGTGATATGCTTGTATAAACCGTAACTGCGGTGAATGAGAGACTGTGGACAGAACAGATAGAAATATGACTCTCTTAATGCTGAACACGTGTATTGATAAAGTATTGACTTTTTTTATTGGCAGAGGATTTATTGCACTTACTCATGGTATCAAGTGTAGTTGTTGTCAGCTAGAGTAGTCCTGAAATTATATTCTCTTCATCTGCACTGTGGCCTCTCTGCTGTTGTCTGACTTCACTCTGTGTTTGTGAGTCTGTGAGTCTGTGTGTGTGTGTGTGTGTGTGTGTGTGTCTGAGTGTGTGTGCTGTGAGGAGGAGGTCAGCCCCGAGAGAGGCTGCAGCATGATGACACATGAAACTAAAACTTTAAAAAGTAACGATAAAAGAGTCGATAACATAGCTTATTATTACTATGGTCCTGATTAATTTCCCCCGGCCTGTAATATTGGGAAATATAACAGATGGGACACACCATTCTCTACAAATATGTCTCTTTTGTACTGTGGCATCAGAAAACATTGTTGCAGTTACAGTATGTGTTTTGACTGCACGCAGCATGTGTTATACAGTGGCATTCAAAAGTTTGGGCACCCCTGGTCACCATTTACTGTGTATAGTTTAGCAAGTAATGATGACCTGATTTCCAAAAGGCAAGAAGTTATAGATGACACATTTCTTCAGTATTTTAAGCAAGATTACTTTTTTATTTCAATTGCCTCTTGAGGTAGTCCATTGTCAATTTTGAAGTGTGTTTAGGATCATTGTCCTGTTGTAGAGGCCATCCTCTCTTCATCTTCAGCTTTTTTACAGATGGTGTGATGTTTGCCTCCAGACTTTGCTGGAATTTAACTGAATCCATTCTTCCCTCTACTTGTAAAATGTTCACCGTGCCACTGGCTGCAACACAAGCCCAAAACATGACTGTTCAACAGTTGGACACATGTCCTTTTCATGAAATTCTGCACCCTTTTTTCTCCAAAAATACTTTTGCTCATTGTGTCCAAAACGTTCAGTATCAGTGCACAGGACTTGTTTCCAAAAAGCATCAGACTTGTTTAGATGTTCCTTTGCAAACTTCTGACAATGAATTTTGTGGTGAGGACACAGGAAAGGTTTTCCTCTGAAGCCTCTTTCATGAAGGTCATATTTGTGCAGGTGTCGCTGCACAGCAGAACAGTGCACCACCACTCCAGAGTCTGCTAAATACTGCAGGTCTTTTGCAGTCACACGGGGGTTTTGACTTGACTTTTTAACAATCCTACAAGCAGCTCTCCAGCAAAGTTTTCTTAGTCCTCCAGACCTCAACTCAAACTCCACAGTTGCTGTTAACTGCCATTTCTTAATTACATTATGAACTGAGCAAACAGCTACCTGAAAACACTTTGCTGTGTTCTTATAGTCTTCTCCTGCTTTGTTGGCATCAATTATTTTAGTTTTCAGAGTGTTAGGCAGCTGTTCAGAGGAGCCCATGGCTGCTGATTGTTGGGACAAGGTTTCAGGATTCAGACTATTTGTAATACTTGGAAATTTACATCACCTGGCCCTTCCTAACCATGACTGTTAACAAGCCATAGTCCCAACAAGCTACTTAAAGTCTGAGACCCTGGTAAGTTGTCTGAGAGCTCAAATGTCTTTAGGTGCCCAAACTTTTGCACAGCGCTACTACCTTTTTGTTACTCTAAAATTGTACAAAACAAAAATTAATACAGTAATCTTGCTTAAAATGTTGAAATACATGTTCCGTCTTTAACTTAATTTCTTTTGGAAATCAGTTCATCTTCTATTTACTTGACTATTCACAGTTAAAGAAATTTTGACCAGGGGTGCCTTAAGTCTTGCATGCCACCGTACACTTTCAGAAATAGGCATGGGACTCATTTTCCATCTTTAATAAAAAATGAGTGAATGGAAAGTTGACAGGATATTCCTTTTTTTCCCCCTGATTTTTAGCATGCTGAATAGCAATGGCGTGAAAGAGATCCAGCGCTTTGCTTTCAATGGGAGCAGACTGGAGGAAGTGTATGCCATTTTACATTATTACAGTAAAGTAAAATAAATAAATCAAAGTGATAACACATGAAACAATATTTTAATGACATATATCTTAAAAACTTTCTGATTTAGTCTCTTTAATTATGTGTTTGAGCTTTAACAACCTGGCTGGCTGGCAGGCAGGTTAAATTACTATTGTGTTACACAAAATGTTTGATAAAGTAAGTAACTGTAAATGTTTGTAAAAAAAAAAAAAAAAAAAAAAATAGATACATCTTGTCCACATTACTTTGCCTGTAACCTATTCTCCATTCTTCAGCTATCTTCACAGGAATATGGATTTGGAACGAATAGATGAATTTGCATTTTTTGGTGTAATTCACGGCCCAACGCACATGTGAGTGGATGTACAGAATTTGCCAGAGAAAATGATCTTACCTTTTGGTTTTAATCAAATAATAGTCTTACATCAAATAACATCTTTATTTTGCAACTACAGCACATGCTGCAGTTGGATACAGGAACAACCTTAGCATTGTTTCCAAATGAATAATCTGAGCCCTTTCTCTTTTCAGAGACCTTTCAGAAACCAAAATTAGCTCTTTGCCTTCAATAGGTATGGAGACCATTGAAAAGCTCCAAGCTAAAAACACTTGGGCCCTCAAAGTACTGCCCCCCTTCAGAGTCTTTCTCCATTTACAGAGTGCTGATTTGACCTTCCAAAGCCATTGTTGTGGTCTCAAAATGCTGAAAAGATGGAGAGGGTAAGTAAGAGAAATAAAAGTTTTGGTAAATATTTTCCCATTTATCCTCAGGCCCAGTGTATGTATTGGGTTACTCACCAGCACTGAGCATTTAGCATTGTAATGATTTTGTATTTAAACATGTTCCTGGGAAAAAAAAAATCTTGTGCACAGTTAAGCACTTGAAGTCACTTCATTAACAACATTTTAATCCTCAGGCCAAGTGAGTGCACATAAACATAGACCAGAAAAAAACACCTATCAGACAGTGGTAGCCACATCTCCAGGCAACCATACAAGTGAGTTTCTGAGTGTAATATCAAACCCTAGCCATGAGATCAAAAAGAATACATTAATCAATCAATCAATCAATCATCAATCAATTTTATTTATAAAGCCCAATATCACAAATCACAATTTGCCTCAAGGGGCTTTACAGCATACAACATCCCTCTGTCCTTTGGACCCTCACAGCAGATAAAGAAAAACTTCCCCAAAAAAAACCCTTTAACTGGGGAAAAAAATAGTAGAAACCTCAGGAAGAGCAACTGAAAAGGGATCCCTTTTCCAGGACGGACAGACGAGCAATAGATGTTGTACAGAACAGATCAACATAATAAATTAACAGTAATCCATATGACACAATGAGACATAAAGAGAGACAGATATTATATTAATAGTATGATTATATATGTATGTGACAATAATCATATGTGTATAATAGTACAAGGTATGACTAATAGTAACAGCAGCAGTGGGAGGCATCAGGCAGGACCACAGCAGCGGCACAACCATGACACATCATCCAGGCACAGCTGCCGGTACGAGATAACCTGCAAGACAGTGGAGCACAAAGGCTCCGGAGAACAAGCCGAGTTAGTGACATGCAGTAGAGCCAAGTTAGGGAGATGCAGTAACAGGACATGAATGTTGGCGAAGGAGAGAGAGAGAGAGAGAGAGAAGGAGAGAAGGGGCTCGGTGTATTATAGGAGGTCCCCTGGCAGACTAGGCCTATGTCAGCCTAACTAGGGACTGGTCCAAGACAAGCCTGAGCCAGCCCTAACTAAAAGCTTTATCAAAATGGAAAGTCTTAACTCTAGTCTTAAAAGTGGAGACAGTGTCTGCCTCCCGGACTGAAACAGGAAGGCTGATTCCACAAAAGAGGAGCCTGATAGCTGAAGGCTCTGGCCATTCTCAGAGCGCAGTGCTCTGGTGGGATAATAGGGCACTATGAGCTCTCTAAGATATGATGGAGCCTGATCATTTAGAGCTTTGTAAGTTAGGAGAAGGATTTTAAATTAAATCCTCGATTTTACAGGGAGCCAGTGCAGAGAAGCTAAAACAGGAGAAATGTGATCTCGTTTCTTAGTTCCTGTCAGTACACCTGCGGCCGCGTTCTGGATTAGCTGGAGTTTTTAGGCACTTATTAGAGCTACCTGATGATAGGGAATTACAGTAATCCAGCCTAGAGGTAACAAACGTGTGGACCAATTTTTTGGCATCATTTAGTGACAGGATAGGCCTAATTTTCGCAATAATATGCAGATGAAAAAACGCAGTCTGAGAGGTAACGCAGTCCGAGTGTATTGTTTGACACACTATATGTATCCCTTTTGGTGGCTGATCTGTCTATTGCAAATAATTACGTCGTTACTCATTATGCCTCTGCACCGGCCATAGCCCTGGGAGAAGACAATATGTTTTTGGGTTGTCTGTACATACGTACGTATGTCAGCCCTATTCTTGTGAACGCGATATTTTAAGAATGCCTTGAAGGAATTTTTTTTCAAATTTGGGACAAACATATACCTTGTGAAGGCAATATCTCAAGAACACCTTGAGGGCATTTCTTCAAACGTTCATCTGGACTCAACAATGAACTTATGAGATTTTGGTGTTTAATGGTAAATGGACGTGCATTTGTATAGCGCCTTTCTAGTTATCTGACCACTCAAAGCGCTTTTTACACTACGAGTCACATTCACCCATTCACACACACATTCATACACTAGTGGATGATGCTTCCATCATCGGGAACAATTTGGGGTCCAGTATCTTGCGCAATGCGGAGGAGCCGGGGATTGATTTGACTGGTTAGTGGAGGTATATAACTGCGGAGGGTAATTCTAGTGGTTTATACAGTATATTTATACAGTATATGGTGCAGGGTCTGATGAAGGTCTGACTCCTCATCAACACAGTGACAACAAGTTATTAACAAAGTGCATTTTGCTTTTTTTCCCAGTTGCAAGGATTTGACTTTCTCTTTTGGAAGAACTTTGCAGTATATTTTAACATTTGCATGCATCTAAAAAAAATGTGTATTTCATTCTCTGATTAATAATCTGTATCAATCTGTGTTCAAGATACACTGAAGCAGTTATTTGCAACCTGACCCGGACTGCTTTTGGAAAGATGCAGGAATCCACTGTAGCTCTCTCTCAGAGGTATCTGGGACACAAAATCTACCAACATCTGAAAAACAGCTTTGGTCTCCCAACTGCCAACAGCAGAAATCACAGTCGTAACTACAACAGCCCCATTTGCCCAACTGAACAGTCTGAAGTTGAGGATTTGTTTTATGTGGAATTACCTACAGAGTATTACAGTGAAGGTTTTGACTTTGCACTGTGTGATGAACCTCACGCAGATAATCATGGACTCTTGTGCACCCCCCTACCTGATGCGCTGAACCCCTGTGAGGATGTGATGAGTCGAGGCTTCCTGAGGGTGTTAGTCTGGGTGGTCAGTCTGTTGGCTATTTCAGCCAACTTCCTGGTAATGTTCATCCTGCTGACCAGCCGACAGAAGTTGTCTGTTACCCGTCTCCTCATGGGTCACCTGGCATTTGCAGACTTTTGTATGGGAATATATTTAATGCTCGTTGCATCTGTCGACCTCTACACACGCTCCCATTATTACCACTATGCTATTGCCTGGCAAACAGGAGGTGGCTGCAGTCTTGCAGGGACATTGTCAGTGTTTGCCAGTGAGCTATCTGTGTACACATTAACTTTAATCAGCCTTCAGCGCTGGCATGCCATCTTCTACGCAATGAGACCGGACAGAAAAATGAGGTTACGTCATGCTGCTGTGCTGATGCTTGTTGGCTGGTTGCTGTGTCTCATTCTAGCACTGCTACCAGTGATTGGTGTGAGCAGTTACCAGAAAGTGAGCATTTGCTTACCGATGGACACTGAGACAACTGCTGCTTGGGCCTATGTAGTCTCTGTGCTGATGGCTAATATCATTGCTTTTATGGTGGTTTGCTTATGTTACCTCCACATCTACTTTATGGTGCACAATCCACACCACCAGTCCAGCAAATGTGATACCAGCATGGCCAAACGCATGGCTGTTCTCATTTTTACCAACTTTCTGTGTCTAGCTCCCATTTGCTTCTATGGTTTGTCTGCAGCTCTCCACCAGCCACTGATGACTGTCACAGATTCCAAGGTGTGACTTCCTTGTGAGCTTTAAAGGTATACTATGCAGGATTGTCGCTTACTGTTTGCAGATGAAAGAAAAAGTAAAAGCAAACCCCAGATTCACTCGTTTTGCATTTTTACTAACAATATTTACATTTTTTCTGCACCGAGTCTCTTGGTGTGTCATCGTGTGATAAGTGATTATTGAGAGGGATTACTTCTGTGTTAGTTGATACATTGTTTTTTTTTTGTAGGAAAATGCTGCATAGTATATCTTTAATCTTTTTTTTTTTTTCCAGTTTAAAATAAAGTCTGATCTTTGTTTTTTTTTTTCACAGGTGCTGCTTGTGCTTTTTTACCCTCTCAACTCTTGTGCTCATCCATTTTTTTATGCTATACTGACAAAGGCATTTCACCGAGACATCCTGATGTTGCTGAGCCAGATGGGACTGTGCCAGCGGCAAGCACACCTCTATCGAAGCCAACTTGTCAGTATTACTCCTCACATAAACAGAAAGACTCTGTCTGCCCCACAGTCCAGCCCTCAGATTCCAAAACATTTAAGTGCAGGAATCACCCAGTGACAAGATTCCCCAAAATTGCTTTTAAAATTTGACTAATATTTTTTCTTGTAGTAGTAAGCTCAAAAATAATAAGTTGTACTTATATAGGACAGAATTGTCCTTTTAAATTCCAAATTCACAGAATCTAACCATTTCAGGTGTATATTACATCAGAGGTTCCTTAATACGTCCATATCCAATGAATGTAGCCTTGGCAAGGAGGAGAGGTCATCAGGTGGTAGCTAACCTTCATCTAGTGTTTTCCCAGTCAGTGGGGTAGCAGTGGTGGCCAGGTCACTGCCCCTCTCCCCCAGGCTTCCAGCTAGTGTCCTCCCTCTTATGACAGAGCCAACAGGAGGCTCTTTCTGCTGTTTCTCTCAACATTCAAACTGCAGGTTTCTCCCTTTGCGCTCTTATTTTTTGTTAGTTTTTTCTTAGTTTTGAGTTTTCATATTCCACATCGATTGAGCTGAGAATCCTCAGCATCCCACTTGAGCCATGTTGTCCATCCTTTGTCCCGACAATCCTGGACCAACTGTTGATACTTGGCTTTTTTCCTCTCAGCTGCTTCTGTACAGTCCTTCTTTCATGGGACTGTTGCTCTAGCAGGATTACTTTGCTTTCCTCCTCCACATGACAATGTCTGGTCTCAGAGTTGTGGACAGTATTTCCTCTGGGAACTAAAGTTTTCTTCCAAGATCAACCTATATTTCCCATCCCTGGGTGGATTGCGGCAGTCCTTCAACAGATGTCAACAGCACTTCATACACAGTGAGAAGCCACGTAAGTCTTGGAAGTGGGCTATGTTGGTACATCTAGAACCTGTACTTCCCAGGCAGGCCAGATTTGTCAATTTTCTTCACCTACTCCTCAGCTTGCTCTGTGCAAGAGATGTTGTTTTTATCAGTTAGGGTATTATCATACCATTTTTTAAGGCACTTGTTTTGGTACCCTTTGATGCTTGGAATCACTTTCTCTGTAACAAGCAGCTTGAACTGCAGTTACTTGCACACAGTATTCTGTGGCCTCTGAGAATTTTCGATCCATTAATTTCTTGTATCAGCATACCTGAATTTCTCCAGTTGTTTGCAGTTCCAGAGTAATGGTGAGATGTCCCCAGGTGAGATGTCCAGTGGTGTCCCTGAGGGAATTGATCTTGTCATTATAATATTTTATGAAAATTGTGGTAATTTTATAACTTTTTACTATTTTAAATGTACTTTAAACAGCTTCACTCAACTTGATCACATAATCAAAGTCATCTGTAAATACATAATTTTCCAACATATCATAGAAATGTTCGTATAATATCCTACAAATTAGCACCCCGCAAATGACATTATGTCCTCAGTGGACAGTTACGTAAAATGTAAAATGTGTATGTAAAATTACAGAGCTTAGCTTTAGGCAAGTAAAGTTACTGTGGTTAGGTTTAGGAAAAGAAACATGGTGAGGGGGTACCTTAAAGTGACTCAAATTCCAAAGTTCACATGGTTCTCCATTATCTCCACGGAAGAGTCATAATCTGCATTTCTGAGACCCATCCATCACCCCAACCTGCCTCCTTCCAAGGCCCACTTGGGATTGCTTCCTTGTTTACTCCTGTCAGTACACTAGTCATGTGATCACAGCCTTACTTATGGGTCATTTCACTCAGTTAGGAACCTTCTTAAGCACCAAGACTATTCAGCCACAGCCCCTGTCTAGATTTCATTGAAAACACACCCATTCATTCGATTTCAGGGTATCACCATGAGAAGGTGCTTCTTTCACAAAAACAAATTCATACATAAATCATTGTGTGACAGCCCACAGTACACTGCAGCGTCATGTTTTTTTATGCAGGCCCTAGGCCACACTTACAGTAGTTGCTGGAACTTCAATAATGTCTGCCTCCTTTCAAGTTGTCAGTAGATACTATTAACATATTTTTAACAGCTTAAACCCTGAAAAGTAACATCACATTTCTGCCTAATGACTCTGGGGGAATTCCCCCTGACTCTACACATGACTGAAAGAGCAAACCGGTTCCTCTGAAAAATCATCAAAGAAACCTACCAGCTCAGAAACCAAAAGCTCTGTCATCTTTTCAAATCACATCTTGAAACAGTTGACAAGGAAAATAAATCCAGATACACTGAGTGCTGGAAAAATAAATCAAAATCCAACATCAAATTAGAACATTATAGTTTATTGGAAAGAGAATACTTTTTAGCACAATACCTTGTCAGCTTTAAAAGCCCCCAACGACCATAGTGACCATACACAAGAGATAGAAACAAGTCGTTACCATAAGGATTGGAAATCGAGTGAAGAGTGAATCACTAAACACTGTCCATTAGCACAAATAGAAACAGAGGTCCACTTTCTCCTCTTCTGCCAGCAGTATGAAGCTGTTAGACAGAGCTTCCAAGGCCAGCTCACAGTAGCAGAGACAACATGTGATGAACCGATGAAACTGTGTTTACCAAAAGACCCACAATTCATACACTTATTTGCATAGCATGTAACAGAAAAGCACCACCAAGAAAAGTTAACCAGCATTATTCTGGTTGTATTTTATTATCAGCAAAGTTTAAAACTGATAATTTACTAATTTTATTCTAATTCATTTTTTGTCATTTTATTTATCATTTATCTATTCATATTTATCCATTCATCATTTAGGACAGTATGATGTAATGTAAATTTTAAATGTCTGTCCTTTTTCATATAACTATCATTGTGGATTGTTCTGCTTTGGCAACAAAATTGAATTGAATTGAACTGAATTGAATTGATCTCAGTTGTACTGAATTGAATTGAATTGAATTGGATTGCTCTCAGTTAAATTGTATTAAATTGGTGGACTTGAACTGTCCAGCAGTATCTCATATATATATTCTGTATCAACTTGCTTCCAGCTCTTCATTGATGTTAGGCTATACTGTATGATGTTAACACTGAGTGAAAAATTAAACCAAATACTCCCTGTTTGGATGCTACATTCACAAAATGTGTCAGATTTTCATTCACTGGGTTTCTGTTGACATCTGTTTAAGCTAAGGGATATGGGGGCTGGGAGACCTGTTTCGATGACACAACCATGGCCCATTATGTGTTAACAAAAAGGGGTAGCAATCTACATTAAAGGTCAGTAATAACATGTTAACAGTGGGGTCATAGTTTGAGAATAACGAGGTATTGATCAAGTAATATTATGTAATTACCAAATTAATGACCAGGTAATAGCTTGGTATTAACAATAGGTGATATTAGACTGAAATTTATGTAGGTAGTAAGGGGACCGAAACAAAAACTAAAGGGAAACACATTTAAAGATGGCAATGAGGAGACACTATTTAGTTATATTTTGGAAAGAATATGGTAACCTTCTAAAAATAAAATGGTTCTATCAGAGCAATGTTTGAATATAAAATAATAATGGGGTAATATATGTTGTTTTCAAAATATTATAGGCTCAGCATAAAACCTTTAAAATCAAATGAAAATTCAAAATTGGTAATTAATATATTATGCTGAAATTCATCCTTCCTTATGCTCCAAACCTTTCCTTTTATTTCAAGGTAATACTGTAAAAATTAAATTTAATGCTATGATTTGTTACCTGGAGAAACTTCTGCTAGTTCTGTGTAATAACCATAATTCAGGTCTACAAGGTACTAAACCATCTGCTAGTATATTTAATTTCATGGTAATATTAGATCAAACCACACATCAAGAGGCATGATGATGACCTGGAAACAGTTGTAGCTGTCTCTGCATAATAACTATGTGTTCAAAATCTCTTTATTGACGAGACAATTATGCCATACATACAATATTATCCAATTTGCCTCATTTTGTTTTTTTGTTTTTTTTTAAGCAAGAAGAAGAAGAAGGGGATGCCAGATACTATTGTACTGTTTCACTTTGTTTGCTAATGAAAAGCGTATCCTCTCCAGATGAGATAGTTTTATAACTTCTTCAAGCCATAATTTAAATGGTGGAACCTCTGCTTTCCTCCAAAACAACAGGATGAGTTTCTTTGCAATAACAAATGCATAAGAAAGCAATCATTGTTGAAATTTGTTAAGTCTGAAGAACTGAACAGAGACTTTCAATATTCCTGATATAGCTTGGAAGATGTTAGTCCAGAATGAGGTCAAATTAGGACAAGAAATAAAACAGTGGAGAAGAGTGGCTTCCTCAATATGGCATTTGTCACACAGTGGGGACGTACTTGGAAATATTTTGTGTAATTTCGTTTTAGAATAATAAAGTCTATGGATGATCTTAAGTTGAATAAGTATATGCCTTGAGTTGGCGGAGCACTTATGGATGTACTCTAAGGCTTTATCCCAAAGCTCATTATCTATCTCCGTACCCAGCTCCTGTTCCCAGCCAGCTTTTATACCCTGCATGGAAGGAGAAGTGCTGGATAGTAGTGAATTATAGAGTTGAGACAACAGGTGTTTTCCCTTACTTCCCTCAAACTTTCCTGGTTCGAAATTCTCTAGAGCAGGTACATATTTTTTAATATAATCCCTGATCTGTAGGTATCTGAAATAGTTGTTCTTATGGAGACCATACCGGGCCTGAAGTTGATTAAAAGAGGCAAAACACCCATCTATGATAAGATCACCGACAATCCGAATGCCCAAATCTTTCCACCTTGTAAAACCCAAATCTAAAGAGAAGGGGACAAATGAGGGATTTCCTGAGATAGGCAGGAATGTAGATATGGATTTGACTTCAAACTGAGATTTCATCTGTTTCCATTTACATATGGCATAATGAATTATGTCATTATTGTTGTATGCGGATTTATCTACTTTTATCGGAGATAAAATTAAAGCACCAATCTCATAAGGGGCACATTCTTCTCTCTCTATCTTGATCCATGTGGGGTAGGTAAATGTATAATCCAGCCACATTATAATGGTGTGGAGCACGCAGGCATAGTAATAAAGGGAAAAGTCTGGTAAAGCCATTCTCCCCTGTACTTTTACAAAGATGCACTTTGCTAATTCTGTGAGCTTTGTAGTTCCATAGAAATGGAACAATGATGGAGTCGAGTTTCTTGAAGAACTTTTTAGATAAGAAAATTGGGATATTTTGAAAGAGGTAAAGAATCTGGGGAAGAAAAATCATTTTTATTGCATTGCATTAATGAACACGATAATAATAAAAAAATAAATAAATAAATAAGTTAATTAATTAATGAACATGATAATAAACAAATAAATAAATAAATGCCTCAATAAATACATAAATGAAATAATATGTAGAGAAATGTAGAAATAAAAGTCTCAATTATCAAATAAATGTGATAAATAAATAAGTAAATAAATAAACGAACACGATAATAAATAAATAAATGCCTCAATAAATAAAATAAAAAAATTATCTATTTGACAAAAGATTTATTTTTGCATTAATTTATTTTCATATTATTTTTTTCCAAATTAATTCATTTATTTTTATATTTATTTATTTATTTGCCTATTAATTCATTTCCCTATTTATTCATTTCTGGATTTATTTATTGCTGCTTTTATTCACTCCTGTATTTCCTCGCCTGTATGCAAATGAGGGGGCGCAGGCTTGACTATTCAGGCATTAGCAATCGAACCCACACAGTACTGTGGCCGGTGTCCTGCCAAGGTACTTATCCCCGAGAGGAAGTGTATCCCCTTCCGCTAGAGCGCGCCTGCACTCAGTAAAGATGGACGTTATTACGCTGAATGAAATAATGAAATACAGCAATATTATGATTGTATAATTTATCGTGTGAGTACTGTTGTTTTGTCAAGGAGGCTTTAAAATGTTTCACATGGCTCATGCATTCAAATAAATGTTTTTATTCCTCTGTGCGTGTCGAAGTTTATCGCGTGAATGCAATCATATGCTTTCCTTTCTTCGTGAAGGACACGTTTTCATTATTATTTGACAGTGTTATTAATCACTATGCAGGCTAGTTAATTTCTTACTTTTCCAGTGTCTGGAGACTTGATCTAAACACGATGTAATTCGAAAGTCTGTAAGGAACTTGTTCATTCTGTAGATACAGTAGAATCAAGGTCGCCGATTTAATTTTAACATCTTTCACTTCAACAAGGCTACTGCACATCTGCGGGACTCGAAATGTATATTAGACTGCATGCACCACTGCAAACAATTACATTCCTGCTTACATTGCAAATGATGACTTTCCTTTACATGTGGTTGAATTCGTCCCCCTAAAAGGCTAAACAATAATCACAATAATAACTATGGTAATAATACAGGTCCTCTTGTATTTATATAGCACTTGTCATGGCACACAGCGTGTTGTACCACAGCGATTAAGGTATGCTACTTATACCAGACTGGACATGCAGTCTGTCAAAATATGTATCCCCATTATATGGGGTTAGAGTTACAGGGGGTTACATATTTTGGCAGGCTGCATGTTGTGCCAAGCCTGCCAAAATATGTATCCCCTGTCTATAAAGCCCAGGCTTTATCATACCATCAAGTGTTTTACTTTACAGATACTTTGAATCATGTCTAATAACACTGGAGAATATAGAAAAGTTTCTTCTTTTCTGTCAAGAGTTACAGGGGGATACATATTTTGACAGACTGCATGTCCAGTCTGGTATAAGTAGCATACCTTAATCGCTGTGGTACAACACGCTGTGTGCCATGAAAAGTGCTATAGCAAGACAAGTGCAATCAATCTGTGAACTCTCATATAGATTAACCAATGGTTATGTGAACACCATCAAGCTGCGCCCCCTCATTTGCATACAGGCGAGGAAATACAGGAATGAATAAAAGCAGCAATAAATAAATCCGGAAATGAATAAATAGGGAAATAAATAAATGAATGTAAAAATAAATGAATGAATTTGGAAAAAAATAATATGAAAATAAATTAATGCAAAAATAAATCTTTTGTCAAATAGATAATTTTTAAATTTTATTTATTGAGGCATTTATTTATTTATTTATTTATTATCGTGTTCGTTTATTTATTTACTTATTTATTTATCACATTTATTTGATAATTGAGACTTTTATTTCTACATTTCTCTACATATTATTTAATTTATGTATTTATTGAGGCATTTATTTATTTATTTGTTTATTATCATGTTCATTAATTAATTAATTAATTAATTTATTTATTTTTATGGCAGTTTTGGTCTTCCATACAATGGAGGGGCAAAGTTGGCTTTATAAAGTGACTGACAATCTTTAGTAACTTCTATTCCAAGATAAGTGAGTGTATTATGAGTGATCTTGAAAGGAAAATTCTGTAGTATTGAGAGGTCTTGAAATTTGATTGGCATTAATTCACTCTTAGACCAATTAATCCTATAACCTGAAAATCTTCCAAAGTGAGAGATAATGTCCAAGATGGCCAGAATACTACATTGAGGAGACATTACAAATAATAATATATCATCTGCGTAAAGCAAAATTTTACTAATTGTATCTTTTGTTCTATATCCATGTATACGAGAGTCAGAACGAATAGCCTGAGCAAGTGGCTCAAGTGCCAGGACAAAAAGCAGTGGTGATAGAGAGCAGCCCTGTCTTGTGCCCCTGTATAAGTGAAACTGACGCGAGAGCATCCTGTTAGTGACTATTCTGGCACGCGATTCATGGTAGAGGATTTTCAACCATTTTTCAAACTGTTCGCCAAGGTTATATCTTCTCAGGGCTGCAAAGAAATAAGGCCACTCCAGTTGGTCAAAAGCCTTTTCTGCATCCAGAGAAAGGACAGCCAAGTCATTTGTGTTAGTTTGGGAGTAAATTATATTGAAAAGGCGTCTTAAATTATAGAAGGAGTACCTGTTTGGGATGAACCCTTTTTGGTCAGGTTGAATGATTTTGCCAATGAGAGAACTCAGTCTTTTAGCCATGGCCAATATCTTTTGGTCATGAGGCAGTAATGATATTGGTCCGTAACTTGTTGTTCTAGATCCAAAAAAACATAATCAAATGCTAACTTCCCTACCAAACCTTATTAAACTATAAATATAAGATAGCTCTGCAATAAACAGGAATACTGAGCCTCAAATTAACATAAATATGATTGGAAAACAGCAGTATTTCCAGCCCACATTGATCGCATCCAGGACAGCATCCTCAGACCTTCCATTAATACAAACAAAGAGTCTTTAAAGAGGGCTGGATATCTATCCTAAATAAGGCTGAAAATGATGATACAATACCATGTTAGAACTGAATGGTTGTACATAATGAAATGGATGCCTTCTCAGTCCCTCCATTAACGTAAATATGTTATCTTCATAGATAACTAGGTATTTAGCCTGAGTAAAAGTAAAAACAAGACGTAAACATTAAGTAGCTAAACATAGTGAAACAGTCCAGACATTGGCCTATTTTAACACCAGGTTTCACTCACGCAACATCTGTCCCCGCGTCTGCGGTGGGGTCTTCTGCAGCTTCTACGTTTGCGCCAAAGTGGAGCTCGGCAAACTCTAGAGCTTTCCTGGCTTCTGTAAACACAGTCTCAGCATCTTTAAATGTCACTCTTAGTTTCGCTGGGTACAGCAGTCCATAGCAAACTCCTGGTTTGCCCCGAAGTATCTCTCTGGCTCTGTTGAAAGCTGCTCTGCATTTTGCAACCTCAGGAGTGAAATCAGGAAAAATGCGGATCCTCTGCCTGCGGTAGAAGAGATTTCTGTGGGTCACTGCTCTCCAGAGGATCGCTGTCACATCTCGAAAGTAGTGGAGTCTCACCACCAACGGGCGAGGTGGCTCCGCATCTCCCGGGCGTCTACGCAAGGCCCTGTGTGCACAGTCAACTAGTGGTGCCTCGTCCAAGGAAAGTACATCCATCAGAAGCTGTGAGATTAATGTGTTTATCTCGGTGTTTTCCTCGGCCCCTTCCTTCAGCATCGCAATCTGCACGTTTTGCCTTCTAGAGCGCCCTTCGAGATCCATGCACTTGTTAGTAAGCTGGTTCACTTCTGTGCGTAGGCGTTTTACCTCCATTTGAAGTTCAGATACACTATCTGATGTATGCGTGGCCGTGCGCTCCAACTCTGCTAGCGTTGACTCAAGGCGCTGACTGGATGTCTGCAGGGCTTGAATACTCCTCTGGGTTTCAGTTTTAAGCACAGACAATTCTCCTCTAATCGAAGCAGCGACTTTCTCAATCCGAGTGTCAATCATCTGGCAAATTTCAACCTTAGAGGCTTGTACCTCGGCACGTAGCGAGCAGATCGCCTCTAGGATAGCGGTGTTAGCTTGCTCCTGATTAGCATCAGGCGAGCCTGAGGTGGCCAGGCCCGACTCTTTCGGTTTCTTCTCTTTGGAGGAAGGCATCTTTAAACGTAATTTCCTTCTCTTTATGGCACACAGGGCTGTAGTCTGGACTGTTCCTTACATAAATCTTTGTTCGTCTTGTGGTGCAAGCTGCCAAAATGTTAAATTTAAGCCAAAATTTTGTCGAATTTGCAGGAGCTACTGGACAAAGCGACCTACCGGCTCATGGCTCACTAGTGCCCCCCCCTGCATAATAACTATGAATCAGAGCTGTGCCTTGCCCTTGGTTTTCAATTTTAGGAAACTAAATATTTAATATACAAACTAAAAGTCTCTTTTACATCAGATGGTCAAAGAATATATAAGAGGACTCTATATAAAAATATATAGATAAATCTAACAAGAAAATTAAGCGCTGTGTTTGGGCTCAGCAGTAAGTGCTGTAGCAAACAAAATTTGCTGGGGGACAAGTTAGACTGCACTCACACTAAATCCAGCACTGCAGCAATCAGCCATAGGGTTGTGTGGGAGTGTTACTTGCCCATTTATGGGGGAGTGGAGGGTGGAGAGAAAGCCCATCTCATCTCAGCAACTGAGAAACTGTCTTCAGTAAGTTTGTTTATGTTGGCTCAAAAGATCTGTAGAATTCCTTCTACTTATCATTACTGTAGGATCTTCCCTGCTCACACAAAGTGAGTGATCTCTTTTGTATAAGTAGAATCGGTTTCAAGTTTTTGCTGCTGGCCACTGCACAAAGATGCATACTTGTCTGCTGCAGAGCCAGCAAAGGAGTTTTAACAGGTTTTTCCATATTTAAAAAACCCATGTACATGCACTAATTTTGGTGGAAAAAGGGTATATTGGGGCTAAATTCTGCAGTAATTATACAATATAAAAGCAGCACACATTTGTCTACAACAAATTCTCAATTACTGGCATCTCGTTGTAAATTCAGCAAACATGATTTCTTTCTTACCATATCACACAATATGGGGCTCTTAAGCATGGCGCTCTTATGATATGGTAATAATATGCTTCACTAAAAGTAGGTTCCCTCATACACATCATATATGATAAGAAGACTTAATTTCAGGCAAAGACCTAATTTCAGAGGGACAAACAATTTCAAATTTGGCAAATTTGATTAGGCTTTTAGCTCAAACACCTAACCCAGCAATCATGTTTTGGTAGTTATTTGTTGGATCACAGCTTAAATAGATCTGAGTATCATCTGCATACAAATGAAAACTGATATTATGTCTGCATATAAGATGGCCAAGAGGGAGCATGTAAATTGAAAAGAAGATTGGCCCTAGCACTGACCCCTGGGGCTCTCCACAGTGGATATCTGTTGCACCAGACCTGGCCTCAGCAATACCCACATAAAAACGCCTGTCTGTTACATATAACCTGAACCACTGTAGAGCCCTGCAATTGATACCTACCCAGGTATGAAGATGGTTCAAAAGGATGATGGTGGTCAATAGTGTTGAAAACAGTACTTAAATCTAGAAGGACAAGAATGGATTTATGGCCAGCATTGGTTGATAGGAACAAGTCATTTAAAACCTTAAGAAGTGTAGTCTCAGTGCTGTGTTTTTTTTTTCTAAAACCAGACTGAAATTTCTCAAAGATGTTATTGCCATTAATAAAAGCTTGCAGTTGATCTGCTACAATCCTTTCTAAAACCTTTGCTAAAAATGGGAGCTTAAAAATGGGCCTAAAATTATTAAGATCAAAGGACTAAAGAGACTGTCTTTTTATTTTATTTAAGTGGTTGAACCAGGACAGTCTTAAAAAATTCAAAGATCCACTACTCCACAATAGAGAAAAAATGTCTTCTTTAAAGAACAGCTGGTCTGTATGAAATAGAAGGTAAGATAAAAATCCCATTGATGTCACATGCCCTTTAGAGGTAGTGGCACTACTTCAGAGGGCCAAGTGACACTTACCAAAACATTCTAGTTATGACAGACATTTTCAAAGATCATTAGAGACTCCACTCATCCTGCACACCACCTCTTTCAACTGTTACCCATTGGCAGACTATACACTCATACACAACCTGAATGAAAAATAGGTTTTTCCCCAGAGCTGTTAAACTCCTGAACAGCCCCTGAACCCCCACCTCAACTCACAGGCTCTCACTGCACAAGCACTTTACCTCAAAAACTTGACCCATGTGCTTTTTTTAAGGCTCTGTATAGTTCTTAATATTTTCCCAGTTATACATCATGCTATTTTACCATCTAACATTATTTCAAGAAAGTTATGGGTAAGTTGTGAAGCATTAACGTGCTGTCACAACAACAACCACTATGTCCTGCACTGATGATGTAATACTTGTCAGGGACATATCAGGAGGGTGTTAGAAAATACTACAAAATACTGCAAGATATTTGGTCGAATGAGTTCCAGACCACCTTGGAAAGTAGTTTGAGTGATGGATCACAGTGCGCCTTGCTGGCCATCTACAACTGCATTTAGCACTGTCCACTTGTGATTGGTTCACTGAAGACAAATTTGGGAATTTTATACCCACTGAGGATCTACACATGCATCCTTGGAATTTCTCTGAAAGAAGAACTCAGTCCTCGGTGAAATCCAGAGGGATCCTTGACAGTGGAACAGTCCTTGGGTGGGGGTGATGATGTAGCGTCCTTAAAATTTGGCCGTTTGAAAAAAAAATGAAATAGTGATTCTAGAGATAAGCAGATCGAGAGGTCTACAGTCTGTGTTTGAAGGATATATCCAGGATGTCAAACTGACTCAGCAGCAAAAAAGTTAAAAAGGCAGAAACAGTTAAAAGCTAAAGCCTAAGTATAGGCTACAGATCCCAGTGTGAAAGTGAACTACCACATCACTGCTGATCTCATTAGAAGATAATGAATATAAAGGGGGGGCTTCGCCAGTGGACCAGCTGTGTGGCATCACAGTGTGTGCAGATGAATGGTGTATGGTTTCGCCCCTGTGCCACTGCTGTTGAGGGCATTCATCACGGTGACACATGGCTGGCTGAATATAAGCAAAGTTTCCCTGCTTTCATGGTTCCTGTACGGCAGGGTAGGTGTTTTTTCAGTGTTATAATCATTAAAAAGCAAAAGCAGCATGTGTATACATTTAGTAGGCTATATCTTCAGTTGCTAGCTAGCCCTACATTTTTCAGGGTTTGATTTTGGTTTTGGAACAGGAAAGTAACATATATCTTTTGCCAACCTCTCCAGGTAATGAGTATTGTTAATACACGTGCCCCAGGCACAACATTAACTTAAAATCCACAAAAACCAGCCTGAAAATGAAGAAAATGAAATGACTGCTTTAGAGTCAATGGAGCACAGCTTGTTGTCAGACCCTGGTCCAAGCCAGCCTGATGCTACATTATGATTGGCCAGTCTGCATCCCAAGGCGGGACTTAGCAGAGGTTCAATTGCATGGAGAAGTGGCACAGGTGAAATGTTACAATGTACCCCATGGATGGAGTTGATTGTAGGAGGCAGAGGGTTAGTTGTTACACACTGGAAAAATCTATTTAACAAAATTAATTCAACACAGTTCTATACATATATACTATAGATTGATACTGTTTATGGATATATCTATGATAGATAATCCAAACATCTGTACATCTCTCATCTAACCACCAATGCCTTATGAATGGAATGATCAACACACCGACAGATGCATAGTATGTGTGGATATTTTTCTCTCATGTGTGATAGATTGATGGATAGATGTATGTAGATACCTATCTCTCCATCTACATCAGGGGAAGGATAGGTATCCATACAGGTATCCATCCATCTGTAGTCTATCATCCGTATTCAATGGTTGGAGTATATCTCATTTAATTAAGAATATTACTTCAAACTGAACATAGGTTTGAGGTGCACAAATAGAGAAAATGCACTATACGTGGCTTAGTTGTAAAAGCATGTTACAACTAACCCCATTGTGTGGAAATTTGATCAAGCCTAGGAGTTGGTTACATGGTTTAAAACAGTGCTATGTTTTAGGCAATAAGACAGTTATTAAGATGACATATGGTTGGATTTGGTGACTCACATAGACAGCCCCGTAATTGAAAAACAAGTATGACAAAGAAATTTACTCATGTCGGTCAAAAACACTCTTGTCACTCAACTCCACTAAAACACGACTAATTTCTTTGGAATTTTTGGCCAAGGGCACAAAAGACTCAACCCTGTGTAACCACTTAAAAATCCTGTGCTTCAGTTTACACCCTATAAGGAGATTCCCTGCGCTCCCCTACATTGTAGTGCATTTGTCTGTGGATTTATAAAAGGGGAATGCAGGGGGTAGCGGATATCCCATAAAAAGTGAAGCACAGCAGATTTTAAATGGCAGACTACCAGGCCCTAATACTAAGCATGTGTTTTAAATAATTCATTGCACAAATCTTACTAAAAAGCATCCATCAGATACAGCACCAGCTTGCAGGGTTTCTAGCTTTGAGACAGTATAAACAAATCATGGGTTGTCCCAGCTACTACATTGTCAAAGCCATTTGAGCGTTACAAATTATGGCATAACACTGTCGTGATCCAATCTCTTGTCTGTAGTCCCTATAGTACCCTGACGACTTTGGTTTTTGGGTTTTCTGTTTGTTGTTATTTTTCCTGTTTCATGCCATTCATTCATGGTTAGTCTTGTTTCCTGTTTTATTTTGTAGGTTCACCCCTTATGTCTCATGTCTGGTTTCACTTCCTGCCTTTTTTGTGTTTTTCTGCCTTAGTGATTGTCTGCCCCACCCTGATTTGTTTCACCTGTTCCCCATCAGCCCTGCAGTCCATCATTATCACCCTGTTCTTGTGTATTTAGTCCTTGTGCTCCCCTTATCTTTTGTAAGTCCATCTGTGTTGGTCTCTGCCCTTTTTGTTGAATTACCTCCGTGTTCCTCGACTCTGTCTCTCGGCTTTGTTGGTACTTTGTGTACTTAGCCTGCTGCATCAGTTTTGTTGCCTGCTCGTTTTTGTCTTTTTGTATCAGCTTCATGACCTTAAACCTTTCTCTTTGTTCTATATACCTGCCTGCTTGGTGTTTTGCATTTGAGTTCTCTTTTTATCTGTGAAACGTGACAGACATGGCTCGGTGTCAACTGAAATATCCCAGACCTGTCCATCAGCTCCCTCTGAAATGTCCCTGTTGTAAGGAATCCAATCAAAACCTATAGATGAACATAAAATGCATGTTTTTCTGGGTCTGGCGCTCTAAAGTCAGACTCTGTTCCTCACTCTGCCTAAGGAGAACTACCCTTGAAAGCTTGAAGCAGTCATAAGTTTGGGTCCAGTCGTTCAGAAATAACCTATCTATACTGGATTGGATCAAATCTTGAAAACTGGTTGTTCAAAAGAAAAAAAGGATTCTGAAACCTGATTAGATCACATAATCCAGTCTCAATTTGATCTGGATCTACCCTTCAGTATGTGTTGTTCAACACTTTTTGGTAGGATTGGGATACCTTTGATCCAAAATATCAGAATTATCCCTGGTTTATTTTTATCAGGAACAAAATTTAATGATACTTTTAAATTGGTCTAATATTGTATATATACATTTATCTATATTTTGCACTTGATTTGTTGAACAGTTACTGATAGCGTAGATACAATCAGTGTTGGGCAGTAGCATCGCTACAAATAGCGTCGTTAGTAACAAACTAAATTTTTCGGTAGCTTGGCGGTAGCGTCACTATTTCCTGAATCAAATAGCTTTTAAATAGCTTAACTGTTTTACTGATCGAGTAGCGTGATAGCGACCGTTCAAGTTCTTTTTTCCGAGGCCAAACCCTACGGAACAATCTAAAACATCCCCGCAGCACAGGCATGTTCTGTTGAGTGTGGGAGAGCAAATGTGAAACATGTACACACAGCTGAACATGCAAAACAACAGAAGCATTGACCCTTTCCAATAGGTACTTGGTCCCCTAGCTACGTCCACTGGAATCTGCCCATGCACTAAATACATTGATACATTGATCTCTCTCTCTCTCTCTCATACACACACACACACACACACATACACACACATACACACACACACACACACACATACACACACACACACACACACACACACACACACACACACACACAACCAAATATGTTGCCTTTCTCTGTCAAAAGAAGCTTTTATGTCATACCAGTAACTGGTTAATGTTCAAACCAAATATTTTTTGAAGATATATCTTTGAGGAAAATGAGGCAAGCAATTTTCTTCCAAGAGCTGCTTGAAATATTTATTTGTGAGATTAGTGATTTTGTTTTTTGAAATTACAGTGAATTTTTTGTTATGCTGCATGGCTTGACCTCTCCACTTGTCTTCGTTTATACTGTACTTAGCCTACATTAGTATTTTAGGCATTGTTTTAAAGTCTTGGGAAGTGTTTCCTTGTTAAGGAATGTCCTAATGAAGTAAATGGAATTCCAACAATCTTTTGTTTTGGATTAACTAAATTGGCAGGTAACCACAAGAATATTCACTTGGCATGACATTGGTTTAACTCAAATTATGTATTATCATTATCACTATGTGGAGTTGGTTTAACTACCGGTAAGTAGCTTCTCGTGTAGCTAACTACTTTTGCTGTGTCTGTGTAACTTGGCTTACTACATTTTTCTGGGTGGTAGCTTTTGTGTAGTGAAGCTTCATTTATTGCTGAGTAACTGGTAGCATAGCTCACTACAACATCCATGTAGCTTGCCCATCACTGGATACAATAGACATGAGACTACCTATGAAGCCTTTCAGTACAGTAAAGTTTAAAAAAAAAAAAGATGTTGCCATTAAAAAAATCCCTCATATAGTTGTCAAAACCAAACAAAAAATGTTAGAAGTTATTCAATTCAATTCAATTTTATATTTTATTTATACAGCCCAATATCACAAATCACAATTTGCCTCAGAGGGCTTTACAGCATACAACATCCCTCTGTCCTTTGGACCCTCACAGCGGATAAGGAACCCCCCCCCCCCAAAAACGGAGGGGGGAAAAAATGGTAGAACTGAGGAGGGATCCTTCTTCCAGGACAGACAGATGTGCAATAGAGGTTGTCCAAAACAGATCAACATAATAAATTTGCCGTAATACATATGACAAAATGATACTATGAAGTGAGACGGTATATGTATGTGACAATAATAATCATATAAGTATAATAACAGTAGAAGTATGACTAATAATAACAGCAGTAGTAGGAGGCATCAGGCAGGACCATGGCAGCAGCACAACCACGACATATGATCCAGGCATAGCCGTGATACGTGGGAACCTGCGAGACGGTGGAGCACAAAGGCTATAATCTCAAAGATCTCTTCCTCGTTCTCTTTGGCGGCAGCTATGGTGGTAAGTGGTCATTGCAGTGTGTTTGTTGGCAGACTGCCTACATTGTGATATGTAGTCCCATGGTCATCCAAATGTTGTTATCTTTAAAATTTTCTATGTGGGTCAGGGTGATCCAATCCAATGTTGTTTGGAAAAACTTGTCATGGTTCATACCATGGCAAGTTTCTCATACATTAGTAAACTATAAAATGAAAGGATGTTTTGCTGCATTTTCATCTTTACTAGTAAAATGTTAGCAGCTGTAGACGGAGAAAAAAAATTAATTTGTTGAGCCATTCAAAGGCTACCACTACCAGTAACTTTCAAGGTGGAATGTTTTTTTGAATATTACTCAGTGCATGAGTTGGCGATGTGAATCAATCAACATAATAAGTAAATGTCAATATCAATCAATCAATCAATCAATCAATCAAATTTTATTTGTATAGCCCTTTACAAAAACCAAAAGGTACCTAAAGTGCTTTACAACAAAGCCATAAAACAATACATAAAAACAAAACATAAAAAACACAGGTTTTTGACTTGTGGAAAGTGCCACGGTGCTGCAGGTTAGTGAAAGCCTTCCAGAAGTACATGACATAGAGCAGACAAAATAAGTGCACCTAAAAAATAAATAGATAAATAAACGAGACTGCCCTAGCCACAATTGAAAGCCAATCTAAAAAAGTGGGTCTTCAGCTTCGATTTAAAAAGGCCGAGATCAGTAGTGGAGCGAATGTCAGGGGGCAGTTTGTTCCACAGTCTGGGAGCAGCGACAGCAAAAGAACGATCACCCCACTGTTTGTATCTTGACCTTGGGACTTCTAACAGAAGCTGACCCGAAGAACGCAGGGCCCTGCCATGATCTCGGACAGTTAAAATCTCCGACAAGTAGGAGGGAGCCAGGCCATTGATGGCATTAAGAACAAACAACAGAAGTTTAAAATCAATTCTAAAACGAACTGGAAGCCAGTGGAGTGACGACAGCACAGGGGTGATGTGTTCACGTCTGGGCGTGCTTGTTAAAAATCGGGCAGCAGCGTTCTGTACAAGTTGGAGACGTGAAATTGAAGACTGGCTGAGGCCAACATAAAGGGCATTACAGTAGTCCAGTCTTGAACTAATGAATGCATGGATTGCCTTCTCAAGATCCTGCCGACTGAGAAAGGGCTTCACTTTGGCCAACAGACGGAGCTGAAAAAAGCTCGTTCTAACAACAGAAGATTTTTTACAAGTGGTTTAAAAAAGGGGGCCAGAGTACCAGAGTTTGTCGTGAAAACATTCAACATAGGTGATGTGCCAAACAAAATACATTCCGTTTTGCTGTCATTCAAATGCAGAAAGTTCTGTGCCAACCATCGCTTTACATCAGAAATACAATCCAGTAACTTAGTAAGTGCAGTGTTTTCACTGGGTCTCATGGGCAAATATATCTGCAAATCATCAGCATAAAAGTGAAAAGACAGATTGTATTTTTTTATAATTGATCCCAGAGGTAGCATATACAATGAAAACAGAATAGGGCCAAGAATAGATCCCTGTGGCACCCCGCAAGGGAGGGAAGCATATGAAGAGCAGAGGTCACCAATCATTACAGAGAAGCTCCTATTTGCCAAGTATGACCTAAACCATTGGAGAGCGGTGCCACGGATGCCAACATACTGCTCTAAGCGAGATACAAGGACTGCATGGTCGACTGTATCAAAGGCTGCTGTGAGGTCCAGCAGCACCAGCACAGCAGGATACCCAGCATCCACAGACAAGGCAATATCGTTGTGCACCTTTAGCAGTGCTGACTCAGTGCTATGTCGGGATCTGAAACCAGACTGGAATTTGTCGAGAACAGAATTCATCTCTAAAAATGTCTGTAATTGAATAAAAACGACTTTTTCTAAGACCTTAGAAAGAAAAGGCAAATGGGAGACAGGCCTAAAATTGGACAGCACAGAGGGGTCAAGATGCGTTTTTTTTAAGGAGGGGCCTAACCACAGCGTGTTTGAAGGCAGCTGGGACAGACCCTGCACTAAGACAAGTGTTTATAAAAACAAGTAGACTTGACCCAACAGAATTAAAAACCTCCTTCAAAAACTTGGCAGGAATGATGTCTAAGGGACAGTTAGTGGGTTTCATGCCACTAACCACCTTAGTGAGAAACGACAAAGAAATAGTCTCAAACTGCTCGAAAACAGCAGACTGTGAAGGAGGAGCACACACATCATCAGTAGACATATCTATGTTACTGATGTTCTGCCTGACTGAAGCCACTTTGTCAATAGAAAAAGAGAGAAACTCTTCACAAGTTGCGGTGGAGGCCTCAGACAGGACAGTGGGGCGTGGATTAATAATAGAGTCAATGGTATTAAATAACAGTCTTGGATGATGAGAGCTGTTGGCTATAATGGAGGACAGATATTTGGACTTGGCCTCCCTCAGAGATTTCTGATAAGCAGCCAAACTGTCCCTTAACCAGCCCAGGGATACATGCAGTTTGTCCTTTTTCCACCGCCGTTCGGCCTGTCTGCACTGTTGTCTGAGCAGATGGGTGTGGTCATTCAACCAGGGATCTGTCTTGGTTTTGGTGTTTTTTTGCCGAAAAGGGGCAACAGAGTTCAGAATCGCAGAACATGTAGAACTGAAAGTGGAGAGCAGGCTGTCTGGACAAAAGGGAGGAACCAGTCCACTGTCAGCATGCAGCTGAGAGTCCCTAAAGGCAGCAGCAAACTATCCAGCCGTCGATGAAGTGAAGATACGGCATCTGCGAGCTGGGGAAACAGGCTTATTGGCAGGTGGGGGGGCAGCAAAGTCAAAAACAATGGGGAGGTGATCTGAGATGGCAGTGTCCACTATTTCTCTGAGGGAAACTGAAAGCCCATGAGAAATGAGAAGGTCGAGAGTGTGCCCATGCTCATGTGTTGGTGCATTAACAGATTGAGTGAGACCAAAGGAATCCAAGAGGCCTTTAAACTCATTCGCCAGTTGGTTTGCTGCACAACAAACATGAATATTAAAGTCTCCACAAATCAATAGTTTATCAAACTTTGAGATAATATCTGACAAAAACTCAGAGAACTCTTGAATAAAGTCCTTATTAAACTTGGGAGGGCGATAGACTGTGGCACACAGCACGGGGCAGACAAGGTCGATCACAAACAGCTGCAGTTCAAAGCTGGAATAATTATTAGCAGCTATCATTCGGCATCTGAAGCTCTCCTTAAATACAGCTGCCAGACCGCCACCACGACCGGCAGCTCGCGGGGTGCTGAAGAAGGAACAGCCGGGAGGGAGGAGCTCCGAGAAGGCGCTGTTCTCACCTGGTTTCAACCAGGTCTCTGTCAGCAAGAGGAAATCCAGATCATGTGTTCGGAAGAAGTCGTTCAAAATAAATGTCTTATTTGTGAGAGATCTGATATTAATCAGCGCCGTATGAGCCGAGCATCGGCCAGTCTGATGAGAGAAGCGGCTGAGCAAGCGAAGATTCCCCGGCACACAGCCCCGCTGGGAGATCCGCACTACCCGACAACACGGGAGCAGCTCACCGGTGTCCCGGAGAAGCAGTCGGAGCCACCGATATCTGTAGTCCGTGGAACCCCGCAGATCGTAGCCCCTGGAATCCGTGGAGGATCCGGCTGGTAAATGACAGGGATCGTGACGGGAAGAAGCCAGGTAAGATCGCAGTTTAATGAGGACTCCTCCTCGCTTTCCACGTCTTCTGCGGCGACTGTTCCGAGGTAGCCAGCAGGAAAGACGCCGTAGATGTGGGGGTATGGATGCCAGGAAAGGCGGAGGCGTCTTTGAGTGCCCATCAGAGCCGCAAATTGGCAGTTTTTCCAAAGACTCACGAATATTGAGAAGTGTCAGGCGATCATACACCTGCAGCGGTGACACACTCCATATTACAGACAGCAGACACAAGAAAAACAGCAACACGCTCAGCAGAGGGAGACGGCCAGCCAAACACAGAGGCGCCATCTTCGAACTATGACAACTTTGACCATTCCTTTGTTGTTGTTTTTTTGTTCCTTTTGGATGACCTATGCTTGATAAGTGGATCTTCAAGTATTTAAATAATGTGTATGAATTTCAACCAGATCATGTGAATTGCGTAGATTCTATCTCCTTGCCTGCAGAAAAAATGTGGTGTAACTTCACGCCAGCATGCTCTGGCAACGCTACACCCTGCACTTGCTTGACAAGGACTCAATGCACAGACCTTCTATTTTAAATGTAGTTTTATAAACTAGGTTCAGGAACAAAGACAACACCTCGAACACATCCCATCTCTGCCCAAAAGTATTTAAGCGCACCTGATACATTCTCTTTCTCTTGAATGCATTTCTCACAGTGACAGGCCATGTGCTTAACGTGTAACCACAAGTTTACCTTAATTCAAAAGTAAGACAAATACTAGCTTTGATTATAAACAAATAATCAACCCACCTCGGATCCAGAACTGCAGATTAATCCTTCTGATCCAGACGAAAATCCACCGGAAAGAGGTTATCTTCAAGCCATGTTATTCCTGTAGCAGTCAGACTACAGACATATGTAACCAATTTAGTAATTTTTAAGTGTATTACAGTGTAATAATAAAGTAACTTGTAGAGCAACAAAAAGGGCTAGTGTCAGAAGGAAACTGGATTCGTTAGGAGCCAAGAATGTTGAGCAATAATAAATGAGACAGGTACAGAATTGGAGGATTGAGTAATAACTTTTGTATTGTTACAATGTATAGAAAAATTTACCCATTTATACAAAAACATGTAAATGTAATACCCAAAATAAAAAAAAATAAAAGTGCACACAAAATTATATATTGCATTTAAGTGTGTTGCAAAGTGAAGTGCAGAGGACAAAAACATCTTTGATGAAGATTTAGGCAGACTTTTATTGTCAGTCTCTAACAAAAAAAAAAAACAAAAAAGAAAACTTAACAATACACTTAAGCTCCCATTACTCAGCTTAGAGCAAATCTGGTGCTGCTCTTCTTAAACCAGTCCCGTCTCTCTCCCAGTGCTCTCACATATATAGCATAGGAGCCCGCCTTGCCAGTTCAAATTGACCTATCAGGTCAGCACTGTCATTTCATCACTCATCCTTTGACCAATCAAATCTGAGAATCCGCCAACTCCTACAGCACATAAAAGGGCTATTGTTCAGGCGTGCTTCCTCTTTGAACACCAGCACAAGATGGCCTCCACAAGGACTCACACTCCGACAGGTTAAAACTTTGATTACCACATGACATTAATAGATTCTTAGGAAACATGTGCTTCTAATGCTGAGTACAATTATATAAAGTTTGTATTTCTCAATTAACTTATTGAACTAAAAATTTAATAAAGAAAACAAAGAAATTGTGTGAGAGTATCTGTTCACCTTACTTAACAAAAACAGGGGTTTAACAAATAGTGAGGGAGTTGAGGCTTCCTCACATTTCACACCTCCTCCCCCTCTGGCTTACACAGGTCAGGCAAACAGGACAGGTAGTCAGCAATGAGGTTTTTCTTACCAGGACAATGCTGTATAGTGAACTGGTATGGCTGGAGGGCTAGGCACCAACGCAGGATCCTTGCGTTCTGATGCTGCTTTGAGTGTATCCACTTCAAAGGCCTGTGGTCAGTCTGCAACACAAACTGTCTTCCCAAAAGGTAGCCCACTTTATAGCCAGTCCCTCTTTTTCCACAGTAGAGTACCTTTTTTCCTGGTCAAATAGTTACCTACTCAGGAACAGGACAGGCTTCTCCTCACCAGGTTCTCCCTGGGCTAGCACGGCTCCTAGTCCGACACCAGAAGCATCAACCTGGACCAGGAAAGGTTTTGTGAAGTCAGGGCTCTGCAACACAGGGGCTTCACAAATCTGCCTCTTCAACATCTGAAAAGCATGCTCACATTCATCATTCCATTTCACTTTAGTGACTGATTTTTTTGTTAGTTCGGTGAGTGGGGCAGCCAGCATAGCAAAATGGGGAACAAACCTTCTGTACCAGCCCACCAGTCCTAGAAAAGATCTCACTTGTTTTTTGGTCAGGGGTCTGGTAATCATCTGTATGGCCTTTATCTTTTCTATTTGTGGCTTTATTTGTCCACGGCCAACCAGGTACCCAAGGTATTTCACCTCCTCTTGAGCCCAAGAACACTTGTTAACATTCAGGGTCAGTCCAGCATCCTGTATCTTGCCCAGGACAACTTCGAGATGCTGCATGTGTTCGTCCCAGGACTCAATGTAGATTACGACATTGTCAAGATAAGCAGCTGCAAACCTGGAGCAATCATTAAGAACAATATCCATTAATCTTTGGAAGGTTGCAGGAGCTCCATGAAGCCCAAAAGGTAACACAGTGTAATGGAACAAACCCATTCCTGGAATCTGGAAAGCGATGTATTCTCTGCAAGCTGGGTCGAGGGGCACCTGCCAGTAACCTTTACAAAGATCTAGAGTTGTAATATACTTGGCTTTCCCCAATCTCTCCAACAGCTCGTCAACCCTAACCATGGAATAAGAGTCAAAACATGAAATGCTGTTCAGATTCCTCATGTCAGAACAGAACCGAGGTTGAGTGGAATTTTTCTTGGGAACAAGCACTATAGGATTTGACCACTCACTTCTGGACGGTTCAATGACACCCATATCCAACATCATCTGAACCTCCTTCCTCAGGGGTTCCACCATTCGTTCTGGAATCCTGTAAGGCTTCAGACGAACAGGTGTAGCATTTGTCAGAACAATTTTATGTTCTATCACATTAGTGCGGCCGGGTTTCTCAGAGAACAAAGATGGGAAAGATTGTTTTAGCTCACCCAGTTGATGCCACTGGTCCTCACTCAGGTGCTCTGGAGGGATCTGGGGTTTACACTTCTCCCTGAAGGGTACCATGTCAGGTTCCTCAGCCTCCACCGCATCATCTTCATCAGACTGGACATCCTGGACCATCAGCACATGCTCCCCTCCTGTCTCCTGGCTGTTTCTTTCATGATACTCCTTTAACAGGTTTACATGGAGTGATTGTTGGTGTTTATGTTTGTCAGGACAGAAAATCTCATATGTCACTGGGCCCACCTGGTCCACAGTATAAGGGCCTTGCCACTTGGCTAGTAACTTACTTGGCCCCGTAGGAAGCAGTACCAACACTTTCTGGCCAGCTTTTAGTTCTCTTTCACGGGCACGTTTGTCGTACCATACCTTTTGTTTTTGTTGAGTGTCTTGCATGTGTTCCTTGGCTTTCTCTCCGTAACTTTCCAGTTTGTCTCTCATCTGCAGAATGTAGGAGACGATGTTGGTCATTGTTGACGCTGCCTCACCAGCCACCCAGTTCTCTTTTCAGCATGTCCAAGGGGCCTCTGACCTGCCTGCCATACAACAACTCGAAAGGGGAGAAACCAGTTGAAGCCTGGGGTACCTCACTGTATGCAAGTAAAAGAAAAGGCAACCATTTATCCCAGTCTTTACCCGTATCCTCAACAAACTTTCTCAACATGTGTTTCAGAGTACTGTTAAATCACTCCACAAGACCATCAGTTTCAGGGTGGTATGGTGTTGTTCTTATACCTTTCACACCAAGTTGGGAGTACAGTGACTTCATCAAATGTGACATAAACTTTGTACCTTGATCTGTCAAGATCTCTTTGGGGATGCCAACTCTAGAGAATAACTCCACTAAACATCGAACTATATGTTTGACCTGAATGGAGCGTAGTGGATAGTATCTAGTTGCATAGTCACATATGACCAGGGCAAATTTGTGTCCATTACTACTTTTGGGCAAAGGACCAATGATGTCCATAGCTATTCTCTCATAAGGCACACTCATGATAGGCAACGGTTGTAACTGGCCATGGTCTGAAACTTTAGTGGGAGCTACAACCTGGCATTCATGGCAACTTTTTCAATATTCCAGTACCTCTTTATATAACCCTGGCCAATAGAAGCGTTGAGCAATGTGGTTATATGTCTTAGTCTGTCCCAGATGCCCAGCATGGAACCGTATGACCCAAATGCAGGATTACTTGACGATACTCTTTTGGAACAACAAGCCTAGGTTTCTCAATATCCGCCAAATACAAAAGATTGTCTTTTATGATGAAAGGATCCCCAATTAAACTTTTTAGCCCCCCTGTGCCTGCTTCATGGACCCCATCAACTTCACATGCTTTTGCAAAGAGAGGTTTTAGAGATGAGTCATTCTCCTGACTCTGTCTGAAATTGTCAGGGATTTGCCATTGGGGGTCAATGTGGGAAGACACAGGGAGAGCAGGTTCAGGGCTTTTAGCTTTGTCGCGATTTCTGTTTTTCTCCTGATGGCGTTGTCGTTTTGTTTTCTTTACTTTATTTCCCCTTTCAAACAAACTATCATGTATATCAGGTAGGGGTTCTAACCCCTTGGCCACTGAGCGGGTAACTACAGCACAAGCATATGCTACAGAATTTTGCTGGACCAAGTTGTCAAGGATAGGCAAATCTTCTCCAAGGATTACATCATAAGCTAGTTTATCTAGCACTCCAACAGTTAACATAAAGGCTTGCCCTTCAACCTCAATGATAACATCTGCAGTAGGATAATCTTTCTTACATCCATGTACACATGTGATATTTACATTTTGATCAAAATTAGTTAGTGCATTGCTGAGTAGACTAGACTTCACCAAGGTTTGTGAACTACCTGTGTCAGCCAGCGCCTTTGCCACATGACCATTAACTGTGACATCCACCACATGTTTGTGTGGAATCAATCCATTATCATTAACCTCATCTAGGTCATCACTTTCTGCACGTGGCACTGAACACAACTCAACTGACTTTGATTTTCTTAAAGGACACATTGAAGCTTTGTGGCCAGGCTGCTGACAGTAGTAACACACAAAGTTTGGTTTTAAATTTGAATGAACAGGTTTCTTACTAACCCCAATGTCCGTACTGTCCATGGCAGGCAAACTGTAAGGTTTGCCGTCCCCAAACCTTGGCTTCCCCACAGTCACCTTTTTCTTTAAAGGGTCCCGGTGTGCAGCTGTGTAGCGTTCTGCCAAGTCCGCAGCTTCTTCTCCTGTCTGGGGATTGTGCTCCTTTACCCAGATGCAGATGTCTGGAGGGAGCACACGAAGGTATTGTTCCAGGATGATGGTCTCGCCGATCTGCTCCTTAGTGCGGCTGTCGGGTCGCATCCATCGTTTGTACAGTCCCTTTATCCGGTTGTAGGTTTCTCGCACAGTCTCTCCCACCGGCACAGTAGTGCTCCGGAAGCGCTGTCTGTAAGTCTCTTCTGTAACATTGAACTTAATCAACACTGCTGATTTAATAGCCTCACAGGATTCTGACTGTTCCTCATCCATTCCAGCATAAGCCTCCAGAGCTTTTCCTGTCAACAAGGTGACCACTCTTGCTGCCCACTCCGTTGGCTGCCATCCCCATGTTCTGGCTATCCGTTCAAATCGAACAAAAAAGCTCTCTGGATCTTCACCTTCTTTGAAATCAGGTATTCTGGGTTCCCCAATACGCGGGCCTACAGCCTGGGTTGGTGGAACAGCATGTTGTTGATGTTGGGCTGGTAGCTGTGGAGATGAGGAAACAGGTCCACTGGCTGGCAGCTGAGGAGATGAGGAGACAGGCTGTTCAAAAGGCTCAAAAGGTTCTTCAGACGTCCGGTCCTGCCTTAATTGTGGTCCCATCTCCCTTCTAAGCTGTTTAATCTGCTCGAAAAGTGCAGCTTCAGTTTGTTTAGACCGGCGCATAAAGTCTCTCATTTCTTCAAAAAAGTCTGGTGCAGAGAATTCTGGACTTGCAGCATGGACTGTAACTACTTTTGGCCGTACCACTGGCTCTTCCCCACCTTCAGCAGCCATAGCTCCATCTGGTAGTGGCTCAAACTCCACTGTCCTTTCAGCATCTTCCTCCTCCATTTCTGCCAAGGTGGTTTTCCTCGGCCAACGAGACCTTCCACGTCCTCTCATTTAGTCAGTATTGTGACACCAACTCTTCACAGGCGAAAAAAAGATCCCACCGCTGCCACCAATTGTTGCAAAGTGAAGTGCAGAGGACAAAAACATCTTGTAGGCAGGGAGTTATGCTGAAAGATTTAGGAAGACTTTTATTGTCAGTCTCTAACAAAAAAAAACAACAAAGAAAACTTAACAATACACTTAAGCTCCCATTACTCAGCTTAGAGCAAATCTGGTGCTGCTCTTCTTAAACCAGTCCCATCTCTCTCCCAGTGCTCTCACATATATAGCATAGGAGCCGCCTTGCCAGTTCAAATTGACCTATCAGGTCAGCACTGTCATTTCATCACTCATCCTTTGACCAATCAAATCTGAGAATCCGCCAACTCCTACAGCACATAAAAGGGCTATTGTTCAGGCGTGCTTCCTCTTTGAACACCAGCACAAGATGGCCTCAACAAGGACTCACACTCCGACAGGTTAAAACTTTGATTACCACATGACATTAATAGATTCTTAGGAAACATGTGCTTCTAATGCTGAGTACAATTATACAAAGTTTGTATTTCTCAATTAACTTATTGAACTAAAAATTTAATAAAGAAAACAAAGAAATTGTGTGACAGTGTCTGTTCACCTTACCTAACAAAAACAGGGGTTTAACAAATAGTGAGGGAGTTGATTCTTCCTCACAAAGTGCAATAGGAAATTAAAATTTTCTCTAATGTAAACAAATAAAGATAATAAAACATAAATGAATACTGTGTCTTTCATACACATGTGGGGTTTACACCTGGGTTACACATACTTCCAGGCAGAGCTGCAAGCATTCCATGGCTTCCATACCTGGGCTTCACCGGCTCCTCCATTCCATGTGCCCTACAAAATCTCTCCAACTCCTGATCAATCCTCTCCTCCATCCACAAGGGCCAAGAACCGTGGTCGCCATCAGTATGGCTGCGCGAGCACGTTCTCTACCTGTTCTGACATTTCATTGAGCGGCCTCCTCTGTGCAACAGCATTTTCCACATCACAATCCAAACCAGATATCAGAGACCAGATGGCAACTTGAATGCGAGATGATGCGGAGGAATGGTGACGCTTTGAGATCGCGAGAATCTGTTTGCATTTGAGATTTTGTGAGATTCAACATGGTGGCCCCCAGCTGCTAGACCAGACAAACAAATCGCCGTCTTTTCCGATTTATTTATCACCATAAAAAACCCTAAATAACCTATTTAGGTACCATGCTTAGGTCTGTACACTGTACCGCTCACAGTGGAGGACCTCGAGAACTTTATTGACGATTATTTCATCCGGTGCGCCATGGAAAGCTCCGACCCTGCCACTGTCATGGAGAACCCAAAAAGGAAGAAGAAAACCAACTCCTCTACGGACACACAGGACCTGGCGACCACCAATGTCCAGATTAGTGTCCTGGAATCAATTAATAAAAAGCTCGATGTCCTGGGCATGCTTCACTAGGAGATTAAGGACCTGAAGGCTAGTCAGGAGTTCACTCACCAGCAGATAAGCGACCTGCAGAGAGACAACACCGAACTCCGCTCCATGCTGACAGCCATCACATCAGAGGTAAGTACGCTCAAAAACGAGTCCCTTAAAGAGTCCGTCCTGGACATCCAATCAAGAAGCATGCGGGACAACCTCATCTTTTCGGGCATCCCAGAGTCAACGCCGGATAATCCTGAGTCCATTGTCAAAAACTTCCTGGTGTCTGCTCTTAAAATCCCAACGGCAACTGTCAAAAACATCACCTTCCACCATGTTCACCGGCTCGGACCCCGAGGAGGAAACCGACACCGTCCCATCATCGCCAAATTCGAGCACTTCCAACAGAAAGTGCTCGTAAAAAGCAAAGGCTGGGAGCTGAAAGGCACCTTGTTCAGGATGATTGACCAGTTCCCCAGGGAAATTAACGAGAGGCGCAAAGTCCTTTATCCCATCCTGAAAGAACACCGACAGAGAGGCAAACGGACTTCTCTGGTTGTGGACAAGCTATACGTAGATGGTCAGCTATTCCGGGAACCCTCCATCACCCCCTGGTTCTTCTAAAAAAACAACAATGGATAAGTACCCGCAAAAAAAAACGGCTTTGATATTTAATCACATTACCTATTCATTTAAACTTGAAAATGCAATTTAAAAAAAATCTCACAGGTGTAAATGTTTCACCCTCCCAAACTCCACTCTCCACTTGGGATCCCTTCCCTCCTTTTATTTTTCTCTCTCTCCTTCTCTGATTATCTCTATGTACCCCTCTTCACCTCTCCCCCTCCCTCTCTCACTCTCACCCTATGTACCCCCTCTGTATGTTGTGCTTGTATGTTTTATAATGTGTTCGTTGTTAGCTTATCAGGCCTCATGGTGCTTTTATGTTATATATAGAGATCATGACTTGTTTATATTTCTCTCCAACATCCACACATCATCTATCCAACACTTCGGACCTCACCATCCTAACACCCACTGCTCACAGACTGCAACACACAATTTACAGACAGCTACAGACAGCTCACATAGACACACACAGAAGTTATATTACATGGACACTTACTCTGTGACATAACATCTTCTTTCCCCATGTCTAAGTTAAATTTAGTATCCTGGAATGTACATGGCATACGCTCACAGACAAAAAGAATTAAAATTTTGGACTGTGTCTCCAAACTAAAGGCAGATATTTTGCTCCTGCAAGAGGCAGATTTACTACAATCAGAAGAAAAATCTCTTACAGACCCAAATTATAATATTATCTTCTCGTCTTGTTATAACAACAGACAGAGAGGGGTCTCCATTCTAGTCCACAAGAGAGTACTGTCGCACTCTGACAGCCCTTTCTTATTGTCCCTCAAGTTAATGTGACACACACACACACCTGCTGTGCTGACTTAGCTAGCTAGTAGCTTCACAACTTTGTGTTGCTGTTGCAACCTGTTAGCTCAGCTAGCACTAGCTTTCTCTGTGCTTTTTCATTTAATGTTAGTGGCAACTACTGATGAATAAAACAGCAGCCCGCTGCACATTTTGAGGAAACCTGGGTCATGTCATTTAACTAACGTTAAATAGCGAACGTTACTTTCTAGCTAGATACCACGCTTCAGTAACATTACACGGAAGAGTTTACAATAACATTACCGCTTAAATTACAACAGTCGTGGTTGAGCACTACTATCAGATATATTTCACACTGTCAAACTTGTAAGAACATTTTCAACATAGAGCAACGGGAACTTACCGGACTGTCACTGCCAGTGGACTGGCGAGAGGAACAGGCACCGTCCAGTCAGACTCAACCCAAGCCTCGCATCACCCGGCGGTTTGAAGTAGAGCCTAGAGCGTGCATGGTGGGTGGGCGCGTGTGGTGGGCGCAACCATTTTTTCTTTATTTAGAGGGGTGGCGGGGAGGAGTGAATTCTGAACGGGTGCGTAAAACATCAACTACATCCTCAACATTTATCATCAGCGTTTTTCAAAACGATATTTATAATAATTCATTGAATACAATTAGGGTGGCAACTAGGGTGGCAAGGCATTTTTCTAGGGTGGCAACTGCCACCCCCTGCCACCCCCTGGAACCGCCTATGCTGGAGACTCAAAAATCCAACAAAGAGGGATTATACTTTCTTCTCTCCGGTGCACCAAACATTTACAAGAATTGACTTTTTTTAATCAGATTTTTTACAGCTATTACCATAAGTTATATTCAGCAACAGTTAACCCAAACAAAGAAGATATTCATAATTTTCTCAACAATCTAAATTTACCTGAACTAACGACTGAACACAGAGACATCATAGACGCTCCGTTGACTATCAATGAGTTGCAATGTGCATTAGACAGTATGCCAGCAGGTAAGGCACCTGGTCCTGATGGTTTCCCCACGGAATTCCTTTAACACTTCTGGTTAATGTTAGCACCACTCTTCTTCAGGATAGTGACAGAGATTAAAAGTAATGGTTATATAAGCGCTCACATGAATACAGCCGCAATAAAATTATTATTGACACCAGTCAAAGATCCCACACATCCTTCTAGCTATCTGTAGTGTATTGGGAATAATTTATATGTACTGGAAAATGATTGATGAAGTTATGTTGCCATCTACTGACGAGTGTTGACTGTACGTGTTGTGTTTCCACGGGGACATTTTTGAGCGTGACACAGTAAAAAGGACGGCAGTCTGCTGACACATGTTGGGGAAGTGGAGGATGGAGAACGGTTTGTCCACAAGAGTTTGAATTTTGGCGCGGTATTGTATCGACAATCTGATCGCTATTTACTTTAAAAACGCTTTTTTCAACTTTTGTATCTGGTTGTGCTCTTGACGGGGCTTGAGGGGAGTGGACGTGTGAGTGTCGGCCGACGGCCTGTATAGGTCCGGTTGAAGGCACTTATACGCTACTTTTCCTCGGCTGCTGTGTCGGGAGTACGCTGGTGTGCAGCCTGTACATAGTGCTTGAGTGGTGGTTTTTGTGTGTGTTGTTTGATTGTTGCGTGGCTTCAATCATGAGAGAAGGAGAGGGAAGCAGCCGCAATTGGGAAAAAGTGGAGATGAGGAAATCAGTCTCAAAACGCGATAGATCTGGTAATTCCTCGGAGATGGAGGGAGCCAGGGCGTTGAAAATGCCCAGGTCTGTGGAGGAGCATCGGGTCTTTTTTAAAATTAAAGATCAGGTAGCAGGAGGGTTTCGAGCAATGAACCCCCTGAAAGTGGCTGAATCGTTAAAATGTGTTGGTGAGGGGATCGACGCTCGGATTCTCCCAAATGGAGCAATGATGGTGATTTGTAAAAATTTAGAACAGGTAGGAATAGCAAAGAAAATCAGTAAAATTGGAGGGAAAAAGGTGGAAGTGGATGTCCCTGTAAAGAAAAATGAGATAAAAGGTGTCATTTATGGAGTGTGGGCTGATATGACTGAGAGAGAAATCAACGAGAATATTAAAGGAGGAAAAATCACTGAGGTGAAGAGATTCAAAGCCAGAGAAGGCGGAAATAAAAATACCCCCGTGCTTCTTACTTTTGAAGGAGGTGCACTCCCAGCTCGGGTATTCATAGGTTGTCTGTCATTTCAAGTCAGATCTTATCAAAGACCACCCCTAAGGTGCTTTAAATGCCAGAGGTATGGTCATGTAGCAGCCGCATGAAGGGGAAGCAGACGATGTACTAAATGTGGAGAGGATCATGACATTCAGGACTGTAAAGGAACTACTCCTAAGTGTTGTAACTGTGGTGGAAGCCATCTGGCATCCTTTAAAGAATGTGGGCATTTTGTGAGAGCAAAGCAAATCCAGGAGGTCAGGGATCAACATAAAATCTCCTATGCAGCAGCAGTAAAGAGAGTGGAGGAATCAGGGGTCAAGCCAGTGGTGGCAGTTTATCTGTGGGCGGGTCCTTGGTCTCTCAGCAATCTTCGCCTGTAACGTCGAATCAAATTGTAATTAATAAGGAGTCCCTTCTAGCGTTTATCGTGGATGTCATATATGGTGCTCGTGAAAAAAAGTCAAGATCAGATATCATCAAATTTGTGTCCGAAGCAGCAGTGAGATTCTTGGGTATTAAGGAGCATTCTCCTCAATCTCTGTACGACTTTATGAAAACACGGCAAGTTTTGTCAAGTCAGGAATCAAGAAGTCCCTCTGAAATGGGGGATGAGGAAGGGGAAGATATGGAGGAAGCCGAGCTCTGTGAGGATGTTGATGATACTTAGGACTTTTATGATGGTTTGCATCCTACAATGGAATGCAAGGAGTCTTTTGCCAATGGACAAGAATTTAAGACATTAATAAGGGATTTAGAGATAAAACTTGACTGTTTATGTATACAAGAGACTTGGTTAAAACCCTGCCTGGATTTTGTAATCCCAGGGTATACTTGCTTACGCAGAGACAGATCTGATAGAACAGGTGGGGGTTGTGCAACCTTTGTTAAATCAGGGGTTCAGTATAAAATTTGGGAGCATAATTCAACCCTTGAATGTCTGATTGTAGAACTATGGAGTTCTCAGGGGAAAATAAAATTAGTTAACTGTTACAATCCTTGTAAACCTTTAGTCTTGTCTGATCTCGAGGAAATAATGAGTAAAACTGAGTCCCCTGTAATCTGTGTAGGTGATTTTAATGCCCACAATCCCTTGTGGGGAAGTCAGGAAAGAGATTCAAATGGCATGATCATTGAAGATTTCTTAGACAGCAATAATCTAGTAATTATAAATGACAGTAGACCAACTCGATTTGAAATCAACTCTTTTAAAATGTCTTGTCTTGATTTAACATTTACTTCTCCAGCTTTGTCGAGAGTAGGGGAGTCGAATGTCTTGGACAAGAAGGCAATGGGCAGTGATCACTTTCCCATTTTAAGTAATTTTGGAAGATCTTTAAATATGGATCCTGGGACCCAGGTAAAAAGATTTGATTTTATTAGAGCTAAATGGGGTGAATTCCAGGCTGGTATAGAGAAAAAAAATGAGTGACATTAAAAGTGAAGGATCTATTGATGAGCACAATGACTCCTTAACTAAAATGGTCTTGAAGGTGGCTTTAAAGACTATTCCCTGTAGAGGGGCCCCCAAGGAACGCGTAATTGTTCCCTGGTGGAACAGCGACTGTGATAAGGCAGTAAAAAGAGAAAACAAGCATTTAAAATAGAAAATCCTACTATGGATAATGTTATTTTTTTTAGCAATGTAGGGCAGTGGCAAGGAAGACAATAAAGGATGCAAAAAAGAAGAGTTGGAGGTCCTTTTGTGAGAGGGACCTGGCTGCAGACCTCCAACCTCCACGGGTGACAGGAAACACGTCACCTCCATGGGTGACCGGAAACACGTGACCTCCACAGCGGAAGATGTTCTTATTTTTGGTTTTTTTTTCCCGTGTAACTATTTTATTCTTAAAATTGGCACATAAAAAAAAGTTAGTACATGAATTTAAAAAATAAACACAAAGTTTATTTATGAAATATTAGAGTATCTGGCTGCAGACCGCCAACCTCCACGGTTGCCAGGAAACACATGTGTAAGCGTAGTATTTGCGCATGTGCTCAGTCCACTGAGCGGGATGAGTGTTGACGGAACAGACAGACAGGACCCTTTTCAGTTCATTGATTTATCAATGGTTTCGTGCAATTTTGTCCTACAAACAGCAAAAGTATATTGAAGAGTTCGGCAGGCGACAAGAGGCGAGTGAAGGTATATTGAAATAACAAAAGAAAGTGTTGAGTGGCTCTAAGCATTTAATGAAAGTTGTCTCGTTGCAGGTCCCCCTGCACCACTTTTAATATACAACAAGAAACCACATTTTTTTATTACTTTGAACACTGCATATTTTCATATACTGTAAAAGGAGCTTTACACAGAACCTTATCGGAGCTGAATACTAATAATGACCATATCTGTACCAGTACAGTACTACAGGGTCCTACAGGGTACATAAGACTGACTTGTCCTTAGTGAAACAGGCAACTTTCACTGGTATTTTTAATAAAAATAACAAATAGAACAACTTGAATTAAGAAAAAGGATCAAAAACATACAGGCATAAAATACTGCTTATAGAACAACAATTTGCATGTTCTGTAATATAATATCTGACAAAATATACACCGGTACCAATATTGACAGATACAGCAGGGCTAGGCCAGTATTTGGCCCATAATAACAGTCAACTTTTATTGTGATTATTGATTAATCTGTCAGTATTTTCTTGATTAGTCGATTAGTTGTTTGGACCATAAAATGGTGAAAAATGTTGTTAAATTTTTTAAAATGAACTAATAAAAATGATGTTGAACTGTAGTGAAGTGTCTTGTTTCTTTCTCTTTGTTTTGATGAATAAGGGGGATATGTCTCATGCAATTTTTGATATTTTTTTAAATTTCAAGTTTTTATTGCTTTTTGAAAGCATAATATATATAATCTGGAGGTGGACTCCAATACATAAATAAAAATTAACAAATAAGTCTAGAGGGAAAAAGACAAACAAGCAAGCAAAGAAAAAATATGTTACACATATATCCTCATACATCACTATGCAGGATCACATAATCACAGCAATTTTGGATGAAAAACTGCTATATTGTGCTGTCAAAACTTCAATTTATTTAAATGTAATTTCATTTACAGTCATTTTTTATAGGTTTTAATCATCAATTTACCTTAAACAAAAGATGTGTTTGTTATTAATTATTGTATTATTTATAGGAAATTATTTATTTTGTCATTTTTATATTGTATATAATTATTACTTCATAATAATTTTGTACACTGGTATATATGTGTGTGTGTGTGTGTGTATAAAATGTGTTACTATTCATTCATATTTTTATTTATAATTTATTTGTTAAAATTGCACGTTTTAAGAACCAAAACGCGAGTACATGGAATACGAACATCTTCCGCTGTTGAGCTAACGCAGTAAGTATTTTTTTAAATCATTATTATTTACGAAATATACAATAATATACAACAAAAGTCCAGAGGTCCGCCACTACAAGAACATCTTACGCTGTGGATGTGACGTGTTTCCTGTCACCCATGGAGGTCACGTGTTTCCTGTCACCCATGGAGGTGACGTGTTTCCTGTCACCCGTGGAGGTTGGAGGTCTGCAGCCAGGTACTCTTGCCTTTTGTGGCACTTTGGGACCAGATACTCCAGTCAAAGAGGTTTGGTCCAGAATCCATAAAATGTCAGGAAAAATGGTCAGATCAATAATGCCAGTCCTGAATGATGGCTGTGTTGAGGCAGTTAATAATAAAGAAAAAGCAAGTATGTGTGTTGTCGGTGAAGGTTCTCAGTCATCCAGGTCATGGTAATGCTAAGTGCTATATTGTAGGCAACTGGACTTGCTTGTGTTTCTTGAAGACGTTTCGTCTCTCATCCAAGAAGCTTCTTCAGTTCTAACCGACTGGTACAGAGTTGCAGGCTTTTAAACTCTGTGTGGGTGGGAACCCAGGCAGAGTCGTTAGGGTCACATGTGAGCTCTTAGTTTCAGAGTCGTTAGGTTCACAATGCGAGTCATTCAAGTAAGAGTTGGAGGAGATCTATGTTAATACTGAAAATGATACCTCCCAAGGGTCAGTCATCAGTCCTGTTCTTTTCAATGTAATGATAAATGATATTTTCCTAAAAAATCCCTCAAAGCTTTGGGAAATCTCTCTTTGCAGATGATGGTGCCATTTGGAAGAGAGTGAGAAATATTAACTATCTATTCAGCCAAATTCAAAAGGCAATTGATCAGATTGTTCAGAGAGCAAATAAGTGGGGTTTTAGGATCTCTTCCTCTAAAAGTAAAGTTATGGCTTTCGGTTATAAGAGGAAAACTCCTATACTCAATATCTCTTTGTATGAATGTCCCTTGGAAAGAGTTAAGGTTTTTAAATTCTTGGGCGTATGGATGGATGAAAGGCTTACATGGAAAAGTCATATAGAAAAAGTAGTAAGCAAATGTGAAAAGGTAGTTAATATTCTTTGAGTTTGGCTGGTAGTGACTGGGGGGCTGAGAGGGACACTTTGTTGCTGATATATAGAGCCATGATAAGGTCGGTTTTAGATTATGGATGTGTGATGTTTGGGTCTGCGGCTAAATCTTTACTTTAATTAGACTGAGTCCAGGCTAAAGCCTTAAGAGTTTGCTGCGGAGCATTTAAAACAACACCTATTCCTGCATTGCTCGTTGAAATGGGAGAATTACCTCTGAGAATACGGAGATGCAAATTGGGGCTCCACTACTGGAGTAAACTAATTCGAGCAAAAAACAGTTATGCAGGATTTTACCTGTTGGAAGATTCATGGGAATTTGTTAGCAAAGAAATTAAGTCAAACTTCTTTCATCAGATTAAGCAGATGGCAGTAAGGATGGGACTAGATCAAGGTAAAGTCAGGGAGAACACTTGGTCTCCTATTCCCTTTTGGCTTCTTCCTGAACCTGAGGTACATCTTCAGCTGTTAGAAATTGGTAAAAATGTGTCTAGTATTACTGTAACTAGATGTATGGAGCAATTTAATGAATATAATATAATTTTTACAGATGGTTCAAAGGATCCAGAATCTTGGAGAACCGGGCTGGGGGTGTACGTGGCCACCAGTGGGGTAAAACAGTCTGTCCGTACTTTAGATAACTTGTCAGTTTTTTCTACTGAGTTACTGGCAATTTTACGGGCTCTAGAATGGATAGAGGAGAATAAGCCTCAAAAAAGTATTATATGCTCTGACTCTGCTGCTGCTCTGGAGGCTTTCAAGGAAGGGACATCAAGGGCCCGCCCAGAAATGATTTGGGAAATATTGTGCTATCTATACAGGATTGAAAAATCAGGATGTCATGCAGGTTTTGTGTGGGTTCCTGGCCACTCAGGCATAGTTGGTAATGAAATTGCAGATTCTCTGGCAAAGGAAGCATTATCAAAAGACACAATAGATATGACCATCCCTCTGGGGAAGAGTGAATACGATAGCTTAAGCAAGAAAAAACTGGAGTTCCAGTTGGCAGGAAGAGTGGGCTGTGGACCAGAGGGGTAGACACTTTTTCTCTTTTCAGCCTTCTGTTCTCAGTAAGAGGTGGAGGGTGAGATCCAGGCGGAGAGATGGAGTGGTTTTAACCAGATTAAGACTGGGACATTGTGGTCTCGCAGGATGTTTGAAATTAGTTGGGAAGCATCCAGATGGGATGTGTGAGTGTGGCAACCCAGAAACAGTGCGTCATGTTATGCTGTCATGCAGAAAATATAAGAGAGAAAGGCAAGAGCTGTACAAAGAACTTTCTGAATTGGGACTAATTGTATTTTCTCTTGAATCCATGTTTGGAGCTGAGCAGAACACTGAAGGCATTATAAAAGCAGTTTTAAAGTTCCTCCATTCAACTGGACTTTATGTGAAAATGTAAAACAATGAAATAATTCTGCCTGTGGAGGGCAGCATTACGCTTCAACGTGTACAGCCTGCCGAAACCCCATTAGAAGAAGAAGAAGAAGAAGACACATGTTGGTCTCCGTCTGTTATTTTATTACACTTCAAGATATTACAGTCTGGCGACGAGGATGGGATTAATGAGAAGAAATAAGGATATATGATCCCTGTAGACGGGCGACATAAAGTTTGCAAGTGGCAGATCACAGGACAGACATTTGTAGCACTAACGGAGTGGCTAACAAACGAGCTAAAAAAAAAAAGCTAACGTGACTGCTAAGCTAACAACAAAGGGAAGCCATGTTCCAGATCAGCAGTATATCTGAGTACAAGGAGGGTAAGGAAGATTTTGAATCCTACCTTGAGAGACTGGAACAATGGATGATTGCAAATGCGGTGGAGACTGGAAAGAAGGTCAGTGTGTTCCTCGGTTATTGGAGCGGATGCCTACAGACTTTTGAAAAATATAATCACGCCAGCTAAACCAAGTGAGAAAAGTTATGCAGAGCAGACAAAGGCACTCAGTGACCATTACAAGCCCAAACCACTCATCATTCCAGAGAGATTTCGATTTCAGAAGAGAAATAAACATGAGGGCGAATCAGTATCTGACTATGTGGTTGCACTAAAACAACTGTCTACTCACTGTGAGTTTGGTCTGTAGAGGCAGATAATGTATCATCACTCTGTATTTAGGTTACACAAGGCTCGGGAAGCAGTTAGGCAAATATCAGATTTGGCAGTAAAAAGAGTCCATGAGAGGTGTTTCGATAAACTAAGTTGTTCATGTGTAAGCTAAGCCTTGGGAGGTTAAATGAGGTGGAACATTCTGGAGTAGGGTGACCTGACCGTTAGGATGGTTGGGACAAGTTTCGCAATAGCGACAGTTGTTTTTGCCAGGAAAATAGAGATAAGTAGAATGGGGTGACAAATGACCCACAGCTTTAGGAGTAAGCAGGAAAGAACTCTGCAATTCCCAGAAAATATGACGCACATACACACAAAGCACACACACACACACCCATACACCCACCCAGGCGGATATAAGAATAGGAAGGGTGACTGTTCAGGGTGCTGTTTCTAACAATTCGAACGTGTAGACCAGCGTATTTGCTGTATGCTGATGTTCTGCGAATAAATTATTCCCGTTGGCTGTAACTTTTCTCCGTGGTTCTCTGAGTCTCTTCATTTCAGTGTTTACTGAAGTTGAGCATTTTTCTTACAGGTCCACACCTCGATAAAGCTCTACGGGACAGGTTCGTGAGTGGATTGAGAGTAGAGGCCATACAGAGGAAATTACTGGCAGAGACTAATGTAACATTCAAGAGTGCATGTGACACTGCACTGTCTATGGAGATGGCATCACGCAACACTTTGGAGTTGTCTGGAAAAACAAAGGAAAGTGGAACTATAAACAAAGTGTACCACCAGAGAAGAAAGAAATAGGAATGGAAAAAGCAAAGTGGCCATCAGAATAAAAATGCACCCCAGCAGACCACTGTGGATTCAAAGCATCGACAAGCACAACAGTCCTGCTACAGATGTGGAGGTAAGCAGGCGGCTAGTGTGTGCAAATTTAAGCATGAGAAATGTCACCACTGCTCCAAGGTGGGGCATATTGCATGCATGTGTAGAAATAAGAAGATGCAGTATAAGACCGAGTTGGTGGAAAAGGGGGCTGTAACAAGTCAAGAGGATGATGATGATGATGATGACGATGATGATGAACTCTTTGGAGCGTACCCAATATGCACAGCTTCATGTGGAGATGATGATGTCTATGTCTATGAGTGCTACTGTGTCAGTGGCACCAGAGAGGGTGTACTGGAAAACACTTTCTAACTTACCGTTGCGATCATGCAAGATACCACTCTCTACTTTTTCCGGAGAACCTATTCCAGTGTTAGGAAAGGTGTTTGTGGACATAGAATATGAGCAACAGAGAGCAAGGGTACCCCTGGTGATTGTTAAAGGGAACCGTCCAACTCTACTGGGAAGAAATTGGCTAAGAAAAATAAGACTGAACTGGAAAAAAATATTCCAGATTAAAGCAGCAAGAGGAGCTGTTGATCTAGATGTAGAGGAGATTCTGCAGAGACACAAGGGGGTATTTGATGAAGGCCCCAGCACCATCCGTGAGTTTAAGGCTTCTATCAAAATGAGGTCAGATGCCAAGCCTATATTCAGAAAAGCCAGCCCAGTGCCTTATGCGCTAAAAGAGGCTGTGGAAAAAGAACTGGACAGATTAGAAGAGATGGGTGTCATATCAAAAACAGACTCAAGCGAGTGGGCTGCACCGATAGTGACAGTACCAAAAGTGGACAAGACAATACGGATCTGTGGGAACTACAAAGTGAACATAAATCGGTGTGTGGAAGAAGAAGCTTATCCACTGCCAAATGCTGAAGACCTGTTTGCAACTCTGGCTGGAGGCCAGCTGTTCACGAAGCTGGACTTATCACATGCTTATCAACAGTTGGAGTTGGATAAAGACTCAGAAAAGTATCTCACAGTTAACACACATCGGGGGCTCTACACTTACAATCGCCTATCATATGGAGTCTCTAGTGCCCCGTCCATCTTCCAGGCAGTGATGGATCAAATTCTGCAAGTTACTGATCATGTGACTTGTTTTCTGGACGATATCTTGATCACTGCAGGTTCCAGTGAAGAACACCTGCACAAACTGGAGGAAGTATTGAGCCGCCTGGAAAAGTACAATGTAAGAGTCAAACGGTCAAAATGTAAGTTTATGACAGACAGAGTGGAGTATTTGGGACATATTGTGGACAGTGAAGGGCTCCATCCTACAGAGGAGAAGGTGGAAGCCATTGTAAATGCTCCTAGTCCCACCAATGTTTCAGAACTCAGTTCATTCCTTGGACTGAACTATTATGGAAGATTTCTGAAAAGTCTGTCCAAGAAAGTACTTGGAAGTGGACACCTGAATGTGAGGAAGCATTCAAAGATACAAAGAAAAAACTTCCGCAGAGCACAGCAGTCATTCACTATGACACCAAGAAACCTCTGAGGCTAGGCTGTGATGCTTCGCCGCATGAAGTCGGCGCTGTCATCTCCCATGTGATGGAGAATGGGGAGGAAAAGCCCATAGCATTTGCGTCACGCACGTTGACAGAGGCTGAGAGCAAATATGCCCAAATAGAGAAGGAAGCACTCTCTATTATATTCGGGGTGAAGAAGTTTCACAAATACCTTTACGGTAAGAAGTTCACTCTGATCACCGACCACAAACCTCTATTGGCAAACCTGGGCCCAAAGTCAGCTATTCCCACTTTGGCTGCTTTGAGGATGCAGCAATAGGCACTCACACTGATGGCATACACTTATGACCTAGAGTATCGCAAGTCCTCTGATCATGCAAATGCAGACATACTTTCCAGACTGCCGAGAAAAAGTAAAGACAGTACTGCAGAAGAAGGAAACATATTGTATTTCTCACTCATGGATGATTTGCCTGTGAAAGCCTGGGACATAGCACACAGTACACATAGAGATCCTGTAGTCAGCCGAGTGAAGGAGCTCATTTTGAATGGATGGCCAAACCACATACAGATGCAGCCACTTCTAATGTCTGTCTGGTCCGTGGTGGAGCCGTGACCGATCCGTGACAGGTCCTTGCCGTAACCTGGCCGGGCTCGTAGATCCCCCGCGATGACGTAGAGAATACGAGGCCGGCTGGTAATGCCTCTTAGTTTAATTTGTAGAAACCAGTTGCAATGGTCTGTCTATCCACCAGGAGGAGCAGTGAGTGTGGAAGCTGAAGCGGTTTACTTCCCACACAGAGCATATTCAGTGATTATCAGGCTACCATATCACAGGTCATATGTAATATGCTTCAGCGTTTTGTTATTCAAAAGAACGGCATGAAAATTAAAGTGATATGGCTGGGAATCGAGCGATAGCACAGCGAGAACAGAACTGCATTTGAATCATTAGTCTTAGCGGCTGAGTTTATCTGCAGTGGTAATGATAATAATGTCATAAAGTAATATATACATGTAGCAGCATAGAAATAATGGTTTATTTATTTCTTTATGCGTGATTGTGTGCCACTCTCAATCAGTAGCCACAGCATAAAAGGGGCAGCTCTTCCCCTGCTTCCTCCTTTGCTCTCCCCTGATGCACCGCTTCCGGGTCAGAGGTCGTCTGTCCCCAACAGGTATGGCTGCTCCTCCCTGCAGGCAAACATCACTGTTTTTTTTGGAGTCCAATTGTCTGTCTCTCGTAGCGTGTCGCTTGGTGCTACTCTGAGCTGTGTCTGTGTGCTCCGGCATTATTGTGCGGCGGTAAGTGTCCTCCCTCTCGGCGTTATGGTGTATACATGGTGGTGGCTAATGCTAGTGTGATCGCAGGTAATCGCTGGTGGCGGTCCGAGTTCTCTCTCTCTCCTGCATCCTCCGTGTGTGCGTGCATGTCCGCTTACCAGTCCGGTATGTATCCACTTTAAATTAAATCGCAATGTACAGGTTAATGTAGTGGCATTAACACTGTTCGGGCCAGGTGAGGCTGCAATCAGGGCCGCTGAGGTTAGCTGTGGGTGAGTGGGTGATGCTCCGCGGCTGCTCTGCTACTGCTCCGCTCTGCTGCTGCTTTGCTTCGTCTCCTGTGACGCTCTGCTGCTGCTTTGTCTCCGCTCAAGCGTCGCCTCTACACTGCAGACCTTGTTAATTGCCCCGCACATAGTGGGCATGGTATATTTTACTCCGCTTTTTAATGTAGGAGTATGAGTGAGTGTGGGTTACAGCCTTGATTTATTTGAGTTAATTATATAGGTTTTTTTTGGTCTCTCTGCTTTTGTTGATTCTGGTTATCTTGATTATTTTATTTGCTTTATTGGTTGGTTTCGTTTGTGGGACATTGTACCTGCAATTTAGATAGTCATTTGGGCTGGGGGTTTGTTTTGTTGGTATTGTTTTTCTTTAATCGGGCAGTTATTATTTTGCATATTCTGTTCATTTTTCTAGGTTTGTTATTAGCCCGTGCAACATATTTGTTAGTTGCTAATTTGTTCTGTTCTTTACTGTTTTTTTGGTTTGACTGCAACCTCACGAATTTGTTTTCTCCCCCCTTTCAGGGCTGAAGGCCAGTGGTGGCGGTGCTGGTGATTGGGTGGTGGTGTCGTCCCCCTCTTGTTTCGTGTGCTGTGGTCCCTTGGGAAGCGGGTTTATTCACTAAAGGCCACGTGTGTGTGGGGGTGATTTACGTTGCCTTACTCTTATTTTTGGTGGATCACTTCCCCCTCTGCGCTAGCTCTTGTCCCCCAGTAAGCCTCAGCTCCTGATCGGGTTCCCCTTTCCCCCGTATGAATGTTTTTTCTGATTTTCGTTGTTTTTAAATTGTTTAATAAAAATTGATTGTTTTTTTTAAGCTTTGAACCGTGTCTCAGCCTGAATAACGAACCTGTGTGTCCTTATTCATTAGCATCCAATAATTCCCTGGGTGAAATTCCCAGAGTGGCGTTGTCGAGCAACAAATTATATTGGTACCAACTCATAGTGTTTGTTTAATTCTACCCTTCCTCTGCCACATACAGTATATTACTGTGCTAGTGCTGTTAGATTGCTGTTAGACCACCCTACTCCGTGTACACAATGTACGAGGATTTTTTTTTTTTCTACCTCAGCGAAAATATGCTTTTCAAAGATTACATGTCAACAAATATGGACTGAAACTGAATCTTTCGTTAGATTAAAAACAGCCTGTGAATATTGGAAATGATTACAGATACTTTCTTTTTTTTTTTATTTATTTTGACGTTCGGACTGTACAGCGCTCTGCACACGCACACAGCACGGCTTCACCTCAGCAATCTGCCACTGTCTGGCTAAGCAGAGTTAATGAGGTGATATTTCATAATTCTTTATATTATAATCTAACGGAATTCGTTAAAGCAAGTCATTTGGTGCTTGCGAAGTCATGATATCAAGCTGAGACAGATTCATTCCGTTTGGTTCACAGGCTGCTGCGAGTGCTGACAGTGTGCGCTGCGGTGTTTCTCAATACTCAATTAAGTCACTGATCACTCAAAGAAACTGAACAAGATGTCTTGTGTAAACAATGGCCATTTCTAAACAATCTCCTATGGCGTTCATGTAGAGTGTCGCCCATTCAGCTGTTTTACATAGTGTGAAAATGACTCCTCGGCTCAAACGGAACCCACTTTTGTTGCAAACATTCAACAACACATTGTCACTAGCCGTTTCTCAATTGCAAGGAAGGATCCTCAAATGGGCGGATTTGAAGGAGGCTACGTCATCGAACTCAGCTGAAGGACTGTTCCAATGTCAAGGATCCTCCCGAGTTTCATGAAGGACTGAGTCCTTCTTTCAGCGAAATTCGGAGGATGCATGTGTGGATCCTCCGCGGATGTAAAATCCCCACAATGCTTTGCACACGATTTGGTGGAGGTGAGGGCGGGGCCTCTTCAATGAAACCTGCACCAGCAGAGCTCGGCAGGACTGATATAAATATGTCATTTATTTGGATTAATGTCTCCAGGAGTTTTTATTGTACAAGCGTGAAAACAATATTGACAGAAACCTCATAATTTACACTTTCCACTGTGTTCACAGCCGAATGAGATTTTTTTTTTTAATAACGGGATTTAGATAAAACATCAAAGTTTTTAAACAAATCTTGGTCGAGTTTTCTCCCAAGTAAACCCAACAACCTGCCTTTTAGATCCAATTCCCACATCACTCTTAAAATCGCTTTATGGATTCTTTGAGGAGCAGTTTTTAAACATCATGAATTGCTCTCTTCAGACCGGTGTCTTCCCCACTGCCTTTAAAACGGCGGTGGTGAAGCCCCTTCTGAAGAAGAGCAATTTAGACCCCGACGTTCTTAATAATTACCGACCTGTATCCAACTTACCGTTTTTAAGTAAAATTTTAGAAAAACTGGTTTTTAACCAAGTCAATGACTTTTTAAACAGAAATAGCGTTTTAGAGAAACATCAGTCTGGTTTTAGGAGGAACCACAGTACCGAGACAGCACTTTTAAAGATTTTAAACGACATCAGGTGGAATTTAGATAACAAAAAGCTCACAGTGCTGGTTTTACTGGATCTGAGCGCCGCTTTTGATACGGTAGACCATCACATTTTATTAAATAGACTCAGACACCTGGTTGGCCTTTCCGGTACTGTTCTTAACTGGTTTTGTTCTTATCTCACAGACCGATGCTTTTATGTAAGTATGGATACATGTTCCTCAGGAACCCATGAAATTGAATGTGGGGTTCCCCAAGGCTCAATTTTAGGTCCACTTCTTTTTAATCTTTACATGCTTCCCCTTGGGGACGTCATCAGGAGACACGGCATCAGCTTCCATAGTTATGCTGATGATACACAGCTATACATTGCTGTGTCTCCTGATGACACAGGGCCGTTTGATGCCCTTTTTAACTGCATTGTAGACATCAAGTCATGGATGGCAGAGAATTTCCTACAGCTCAACCAGGACAAAACTGAGGTTTTAGTTATAGGTCCTGAAGGCCAGAGAGAGAAACTTCTACCAAAACTACAGGATCTTAAACCAACCAAATCAGTAAAAAATCTGGGCGTGACTTTTGACTCTGAGCTAAATTTTATCCCACATATCAAAAATATAACAAAAACAGGTTTTTATCACCTCAAGAACATAGCCAGAGTCCGCCCGTTTCTCTCTCAGGCCAGTACGGAGGTGCTGATGCATGCTTTTATTTCCTGTCGTTTAGATTACTGTAATGCCCTGCTCTCTGGTCTTCCCAAAAAGAGTATTTTAAATCTCCAATTATTACAGAACTCAGCCGCACGCGTGCTGACGAGGACCAGAGGGCGGGAGCACATTACACCGGTTTTAGAGTCGCTGCATTGGCTCCCCGTCCGCTTCAGGATCGATTTTAAGATTCTCTTACTGGTTTTTAAATGTCTTAACGGCCTTGCACCCTCTTATTTATCTGATCTGCTTTTACCATATCAACCCTCGCGGACCCTGAGGTCCTCCGGCACTGGCCTTTTAACCATACCAAAACCCAGAACAAAAACCCACGGTGAGGCAGCATTTAGCCACTATGGCCCCCACCTGTGGAACAGCCTGCCGGAGAGCCTCAGGACTGCAGAGACTGTTGATATTTTTAAAAGAAGATTAAAGACACACCTTTTTAATCAGGCTTTTAACTAATATTTTAAACTCTTCTTACGTTCTTATCTGGTTCTATTTACTTATTATCAGGGCTTATCCTATTTTATGCTTTTAGTCCTATTTTATGCTTTTAGTCTTTAGCTTTTAACTCCAGTGTTTCCTCAGAGGGGTCTTCCACACTGGGAGCTGTGTCAGGTCTGCTGATGGGGGTGCTGTCCTTGGGTCCCTTCGGCCCGGCCGGCTGGGGGTTCCTCCCTTTGACGCGGGGGTCCGCCTGTCTGTCGGAGTCGGGGGGCCTGGGTGCTGGTCCTCCCGATGGCATGGCCTGCGGCTCCTCCCAGTGTGGACGGCCCCAAAGGTGGCGTTTCCTTGATCCTCAGTACCATGCCATGTCTCCCCATTGTGTGTGATTGTGTGTGTGTGGGTGGGTGGGTGTGTGTCTGTCTAGTATGGAGGGTGGGAGGGAGGGGCTTTCTTTGTAATTGTTTTCTTTCTTTAATTTTGGTAATTGTTTTTAATTCTGTAAAGCACTTTGTGTTGCATGTCCTTGCAGGAAAAGCGCTCTACAAATAAAGTTGATTGATTGATTGATTGATTGATTGAAATCATTTACAGTAGAGATGGAGCGCTAAGTGTCCCACACCCCTCCTCCCCTTACTATTCACATGATAACGACGTGATAACTGCTCTCATTCTTTGGGTTTCACTTGGTGTATTTTTTGGGGGGGGGGGGGCGGTGAGAACGACCAGAATAAAAGCATCACTCATTAATTTTGAGGTGATCTTATTTCAGAGGATTACACGGCGGTATCAGGTACAATCGGCGCGATCAACTGTTTCAGATCAGCTCGGCTCATCAGATCAGATCCGCTATTCATATTACTGTAACTGCATTTGTGCTGATACACACATAAAATCACTTTGGAATCACAGTATGATTCTGTGTGTAAGTCTGTTTATATACTGTAGGTGCTGTGGTGATGTAGGACTTTTTTCAGCTGTTGAGGTTAACTGCACTCTGAAAAGGGATTAGGGTGTGAATGTGTGTGAGAATGAAAGTGTTAATGCTTCATATATTCATAAGACTTTACAGAAACACATCAACTGACCTAAACATTCAGCACAATGGGTAAGGTCAGTTTTTATACATTGTAGAGGAATTCTAAAAACACCTTTTACAAAAATGTCATTTAGCCGACCTGATTTTTATTCTTATAAGTAGAATCCAGAAATATATTTTCCATAAAAGTCACATGACTCTGAAAATGCCACTTATATTTGTTCAAACTGTACAACATTAGAGAGTATCAGAATTCCCACAGTACCCTGAAAGCCCCGTCAGTCCCAAGAGGGCTAATGAAGCACACCTGGGGACACTTGTTGGCCTGTTCCAATATGTGTTCACTGGATGCTAGGGAGGACTCTTGCCTTGCCTCTGCAGGATTCTTCATTGGGAGGATCTGTCCTCCCAAGGAAGGATCCTTGCAATTGAGAAACACCGACAGTCAATGTCTGAACTACTTCACAATAGTTGCATATATTGATAGGCTATGTATATTGATACAGGTTGTGCAATTCTGAGTGTTGTAATTTTCTCGTGGTTTTTTTTTTTATTTGTAGTGTTTTGTAAACAACGTGAACATAAATACTCCCGTTAAAGACCCTATGAACATAAATATTCAGATTGAAACTCATTCAAATCGCTATTTTTGATCCTGCTCGAATACAAAGTATAAAACATGCATTCCCTCATTTCTCCGCTTAATTTGAAGCCCGTGGCTTGTAAGGGTGTGCCCGAGGGATTTCCTTCCCGATGACATCATGTTTACCATATTTGTAAATTTTTAATATTAATAATGAATTTGTCACTGGCAGCTTTCACAAGTTGATAAAGCTTCCCGCAACTTACTAAGGCCATGTCCACACGGAGACGCGGCTTTTTGAAACCGCCAAAGAAAATGATCGGATTGCAATAGTGTTCCGTAAACACGGAGCCGGCTTCGAAAATGCAGGCGTAAAGACAAAGCCGGTTCAAGCCACTGAAACCGCATAAAAAGGCCGCAGTATATATGCCATCCAGGAGATGGCGCACCATTAAAAACCGCAGCATACAGCTCTGAACCAGAGAAGAAGACGCGGAGCATGCAAAGAAGCCTGCGCGGTGTATACAAACAGAAGAAGAAGAACCAGCACAAGCACAACAAGAAGATGGCCAAAACAAATTCCAACACACGAGAGAAAACGCAGACTTTGGTTTGGACTGAAGACGAAGTCGAGCTGCTGCTCCGAGTCACGCTGGATTACAAAGCCTGTAAACTTCAACAACACGTTGATTGGGAGCCGTGTCAGTCGAAGTAGGCCGATATAATGGACTCGTTTCAGGCACAGTATGCAAAACCGACAGAGAAATATTTCCCGCACGACGTTACCGGCATATCAAAATCTCAGATCACCGCCAAATTAAAAAAATATTCGCACGAAGTACAGACAAGCAGTGGACACCGGGCACCGGAGTGGCCAGGGACGAGTGGTTACTTATCTGTCCTGCGGGCAATCATTGTGATTAGTTTGCACTATATACTTAATTATAATAATAATAATGATAAAATACTGTTTGAGAAGTTGTTGTCGTTGTCATGTTTATTTTCACTAGACACACCATTCACACACTTTCAAACTAGCAGTATACTGTACAGGTCACATCTGGAGAAAGCTTTAAGACCAGCTGGTGTTTGGGTCAGTCATGATGGCCAGTCTTTAGGTAAGGGTCAACATACTCTGTAAGCACTCTGCTCACTCGCTACATTAGAAAATAAGCTCAGCAACACACTGTGAAATATGGGTTTAGTCATTAGGGCTGAGAATGTGTTACTGATTTACCCTACTTCCTTTATATCATATAAACACATGAATGTCTTTTCCTCTTACTTTATATTACTATAACTGAAGTCTGCTGCTAAATTCAGCTTCATGTTTCACTCAGAACAGTTTAATAAATCACAAGTTATAAAAACGTGTAAACTGCGTGGTTAACGCAGACGAGCGGAGGATTAGCTGGGAAACATCCCATTTATTCACTTTACATGGAGCTACAGTTAATACTGAATGATGTGTTAGTATCTCTTAAGTCATCAGAAATCATAACTCATCTTTAGAAGGAGCAGATGTTTACCTTAAGCTAGCTCGGGACATGTTCAAGTTAACTAGATTTTAACGGAGCAAGGCGAGCTAACAGTTAGCGTGCTGGGTTGCTTTGAGACGGCTGTCAGAGATGGCAGAGGTATGATCACGTGATCCTGTTTGAGCTATAACAGGTGGTGTGTTACACCTTTTATTTCCCAGCTGAGGAGTAGAGAACTGTAAACAAACTGTAACGTAAATAGTTGTTTATTGCTGTCTGTAATCCGCCACTGTTGTTGTTGTGATGGCACGGCTTCCTGCCGGGGTAAAGTCAGAGGTGAGTAGAGTGAGAGGTGGGGCTATGACATCATCGTCGGCCAAAAGTTGCGTATTGGCCGTACACACGGAGACGCTAAGGCGGCGTCTTCAGATTCATCCACTCTGGAACCCGGTTTCAAAAAGATGCGGTTTCGCCCCCCTACAACGCCGTCTTCGTGTGGACGAAAGGCTGAACCGCATAAATATTTTGGCGTATTCACCCTGACATGGCTTCGTGTGGACGGGCCCTAACTCAAAGGGCGCGCACATGAAATAAAGTGGTCTTGTGGAGGTAGCCTCCACACATCATTAGCATTACTATGGAGCTTTTTGTTCTTACTGAATGTGTGAATGTGTGATCTGAACAGCTTTCCACCCCCCACTGTCACACACATCATCACACTGAGTGAGTCTCTTACTGAGCAACTTTTTCAAAATGATATAAGTAATTATTTTCAGAACATTTCTCATTATTCTGAGTGACTACCTAAGTATTTTCAGATAGGGGAGACCAGGGCCAATTGTAACAAAATTTTAGGTTTTCCTTAATAACTAATGTGTTTATAACAGCAATGCTGCAGCAGATAAAGGTGGTCATTTTAATAACTTAAATACTGCTGGGTGGCTTATTGTAACCTATAATAATATAACACAGCAACAAATTTATATTATTGTACAAAAGTACTGTAGCTTATAGGCCAAACTAAATGAAAATGAAAATAAAAATAATGCAATTAAAGTGTACTATTTGCATCTGAGAGAGTGGAGTAGATTAGTAATGTAGCATAGAAAGGGAATACTACCAGGAAAAATACTAGCACCTCTTAATCTTTAGTTTTTGTGTTTCTGTGAGGGGAGCGCCATCTAATGGTGACACCTTGTAATTGAATAAATGGGCGTGTTACAGTGGAATTCAGGCACACCCCCAGAAAGGTGAGGGGGGTGGTATTTGGCTGGGAACTGGCTGGAAACTGGCTGGCTTCCGGCAGGCAGTCGGCTGGCAGTCAGATGGCCTGAGAAATTTGAAGTGGCTGCATCTGTAAATGATGAGACACTCAAGCCGTTCTGTACCCGTAGAGCTCAGCTTTCTGTGGAACAAGGATGTGTTCTCTGGGGAATGAGAGTCATAGTTCCTACTGCTCACAGAGAAAAGCTATTGAATGACTTACATCAGGGACATCCAGGCATCTGTCGGATGAAAGCTTTAGCACGAAGCTATGTGTGGTGGCCACATCTGGATAAAGACATTGAAGTTGCTGTACAGCGATGCAGCACATGCCAGGCTGTGAGACAATTTCCAGCAGTAGCCCCACTGCACTGTTCGAAATGGCCAACAGAAGTGTGGCAGTGGATACACATAGATTTCTGTGAGAAGGACAAACAGTTTTTCCTAGTCTTAGTGGACAGCCACTCAAAATGGCTAGAGGTGATTCACATGAAAACAACAACCTCAGCAAAGACTACTGAAGTTGTGCGCAGTATTTTCGCATCTTATGGACTACCAGAAGAAGTGGTTTCTGACAACTTATCACAATTCACATCCAGTGAGTTCAGGGTGTTTCTGAGAGCAAATGGTATTAAACAGACCCTGGTCCCAGCATATCACCCTGCCTCAAATGGTGCTGCAGAAAGGTCCGTGCAGACAGTCAAATCTGCTCTGATGAAGCAGGTGTTGGGTGATACGGAGGCTAAGCAGACTGGCAGACTTCCTGCTGATGTACAGAAGTACAACGCACACTGTGATAGGCTGCTCGCCGGTAGAACTGTTCCTTAAACGTCAGTTAAGAACCAGGTTTAGCCTGCTGAAGCCAAGCCTTGCAAAGACAGTGGAGGAGAAACAACGAAGACAAAAGCAATACCATGACAAAGGAAACACCAAACTGAGAAACTTCTCTGAGGGAGATTCAGGGCGTGTGAGAAACTTTTGTGGAGGGAAGGAGAAATGGATCATGGGAAAAATAGTGAAGCGTCTTGGTCCTGTTATGTACCTGATCGATGATGGTGTAAGAGAATGCACAGTGCACACTGATCATCTGCTCTTCTCTCACGAAAAAGCCCTGAATTCTTTCAGGTCAAATGATCACTCCTACCTGACACCAGACCTGGGAACATCACAACCGAATGGAGACGTCTCAGAGATGCAGTGCAGTAATGCATCTCCACCGAGATCAGCATATGCAGCAAGCACTCCAAAAGCACTCCAAAAACCCCCAAGCCCACAGAACAGCTGCCCGCTTCCCCTCCGTGCAGAGACACTTCTGTGATTCCTGTGGAGCCAGATGTTGACACATCAGCATCACCACAACCAGAGCGCCACTACCCAGAGCGAGTGCAGCTCCCACCAAAAAGACTGAACCTTTGAAGCAGTTGAAAAAAAAACTATAGACTATAGCCTATAATGTTAAGACATTTTCAGTTACTGATACAAAAGAAATTTTAAGTTATGAGATTTTGTTTACAAAGTGGTTTAAAGTTACCAGATATTGAGTGGGGGATTAAAGCTTAAAGGGGAGGAGTGTAGTGTATTGGGAATAATTTATATGTATTGGAAAACGATTGATAAGGTTATGTTGCCATCTACTGGCGAGTGTTGACTGTATGTGTTGTGTTTCCATGGGGACACTTTTGAGCGTGGCACAGTAAAAAGGACGGCAGTCTCCTGACACATGTTGGTCTCCGTCTGTTATTTGATTACACGTCAAGATATTACACTATTGACCCCTGTCACTAATCAACACCGACATCAAAATTATCTCTAAAGCACTCGCCTCCAGGCTGGAGAAAATTATCCTGTCAATAATTCACAATGATCAAACTAGATTTATTAAAGCTAGGCACTCCACTAACAACGTCAGAAGACTTCTTAATCTGATCAGTTTGACACAACACTACAACAAAGAAGCAATCGTTATGTCACTTGACGCAGAAAAAGCCTTCGACAAATTGATCCTTTCTTTTCGCTGTGCTCCATAAATTTGGCTTCGGAGAGTCATTTATCATTTATCATTTATTTATCATTTATCCAATGGGTATCAGCTCTGTATAACTTCACCCAAGGCCACAGTCACCACTAATGGCAACAAGATGGCGGCGCGTGTAGATGCAGCGACCCGGTGCTCTTCTTCAGTTAGCAGCTACACATTGAGAAGGACTTATACCCGAACTGAACTTTTAAGCCTGAAACAACACTGGACCGGCAGGACCCCACCAGAAGGGTTCGACTCGTTCCCAGAGAGGATACTCCGGCGAGAATGGACAGAAAGGAGGCGACAGTGATGCTGCGAAAGATGCCGGAAACAAGGCAAACGAGCAGGCACCAGAGCTAGGCTAACCACGACTCCGCATAAACCAGCAGTTCCAAGCGTCTTTCTTGCCAACATCCGCTCCCTGGTTAACAAGATGGACGAGATTAAACTACAGGACGTTAACAACCGGATAGACAGCTGTATCATGGTGATAACAGAGACCTGGCTGCATGAAAACATCGCGGACCTAGCCGTGGAGCTTGCAGGATGTACAATCTTCCGGGCGGACCGCACATCAGTCTCCAGTAAGAGGAGAGGAGGAGGTGTGTGTGTCTATATTAACAACAGTTGGTGCACGGACGCTGCCATTATTGAGAAACACTGCTGTCCAGACCTGGAGTTTCTAATGTTGAAGTGCAAACCTTTTTATTTGCCCAGGGAAATAACCGAAGTGTTTGTAGCTGCCGTGTACATCCACCTGTGAGCTAATGCTAATGTAGCTATGAGCAGGCTGCATGACAGCATCACCAGGCAACAGAACAAACACCCAGAGGGCTTCTTCATCGTGGCTGGAGACTTTAATCACACCAACTTAAAGACTGTGCTCCCCAGATTTTACAAGAATGTTGACATTCAAACAAGGAAAGGCAGAACACTAGACCAAGTCTACACCAACATCTCTGGAGCCTACAGAGCCCGCCACTCCCCCCACCTCGGACACTCAGACCATCTTTCCCTGTTCCTGACACCAGCTTACAAGCCCCTCATCTGCAGGTCTAAGCCACAGTACAAGTCAGTGCAGTGCTGGATTGAGGAGGCCACACTATCCTTGCAGGACTGTTTTGAGGACACCATATGGGAGCTCTTTTAAGACCCTGACATTGAACTCCACACCTCCTCTGTACTATCATACATCAGTTTCTGCATGGATAATGTAACCTCAAGGAAACAGGGGAAAACATTTCCCAACCAAAACCCTGGTTTAACGCCAATTTCAGAGCACTACTCCAGGCCAGGGATTCAGCACTGAGGTCAAGGGACAGGGAAGCCTACAGGAAGGCTAGAGCGGACCTGAACAGAGGCATCAAGGCTGCTAAAACAGGCAGAGGACACACAGCTGACATCATCAGAGCATGACCAGCCCCCCACCATCCAACAACATCAGGTACTGCGAGTCCTGTGTGGCATCGACACCAGGAAAGCACCAGGACCGGATGGAGTACCAGGGAGGGTGCTGAAATCATGTGCTTATCAGCTTGCTGCAGTATTCACTAACATCTTTAACCGTTCACTGCAGCAAGCCACAGTCCCCACCTGCCCCCCCCCCCCCCGTGTGGCCGATGTCTCAACGGTCAGTTTGTCCCTTTTCTGAAGTGGCCAAGGTGGTGCCTAAAATTACACTGACAGTGGTGCTTCTTTACACAGCGCCACAGCCATTGCGCTGTGCACACCGTACTGTTGCTCGCTCTCCCTGATGAATGAAGTAATATAAAGTTGTAAAGTGACACTTATGCACAGCGAGACACGCTCATCCATAAAGCGACAAGGAGTGCTTCAGTATAGCGGACGTTTACAGCGGGTAGTGAGCCGCTGTAGTCTCTTCTCATGCTACTATAGCCGCCTTAGTAACTATGGGACATTTAGGGAATGCCGTAAATTGTATAGCATGAGCTCTCAAATCAGCGATTTATCTGATATCCCCCCGTTAACTTTGTGGAAAACTTAAGATGAAGAGGCACTGCTTGGAGAGGAACTGGACAACTTTGAGCATGTCATTTCCCAGTCAAATATAACTGAAGGACTTGGACTCCTATACTAAAATAGACATGTTTTAAGTCTTTCTGTTCTATGACCTAATGGAAGTATTTTGTCTTTGCCATAGACTATTAAATTTTGCCACAATGCCATTTGACTTAAAAGTACACATTTTCTGCTAGGGTTAGCATACCCACATACTCCCTCCAAATCGATAGTTTAGTTAAATGATAGCATGATGGATTTGTTCATCACAACTTAACTATAAACTTTGCCTTGTTGTTCACAGTAATCAAGTGAATTGCAATCAGAGTGGACCAATAGTTGGTAAGTAGGCTCAGGTTATGGAACAGTATAAGCACATTAATAGGTTACTCTTTGTTCAGCTGTTTTTCTTGGTTGTTATTTTTTCCCTTTTCTTGTTTTAATAGAATATGCTGCTGTGTGTTTTATTTGGAGGGGAGCAGAAGTATGTTAGGCTATCTGACCTAACATGCCTTCATAAAAGAAGGTTAGTGAGTACATCAGGATAAAACAACATCAGAACTTTTTACTTGGTTGAGACACCTAATTCATCATAAAACCATTCCTTCTGAATTATCTGAGTTGATAATTGTTTCTGCTATGCCTTAAAATGGATGGGAATGACCTATTGACTTAAGTTTCAACACAACAACATTTTGTGAAAATATGAGGCTTACTCTACTGACATTTTAATTCTCATCAGAAGGAAATGGTCTTTCAAGCTTTGTTATGATTTCTGTGATACCCTTTTCCTTTTCCTTCCTTTACTTTAGTGTGCCTAAAATTTAACATACCAGAAGACAGGCAGCCAGATATGAAGGTGCTAGACCAATCTGACACAGAAGTTGACAGAGAGGTCTTTGAAGAAATAGTGAAGGAGTCACCTGGAACCCTCTGAGTCATGTTGATCAATGAAGAACTTGGTAATCACTGACCATTCACGTATGTGTTCATGTTAAACCTAAAGGCTGGGATGGAGTAATAACAGTTACATTTAATATGCTTCTGTTTTGTTTGTTTTCCCTAATGCACAGATGCTTCTCTATCATCATCATCATCATGCTCATCTGATGATACTATCATTCTGAACTTCACAATGTGTGACCCTCCTGAAGAAGCAGCTGCTGGCGAAGGAAGTGAACCTGAACCTAAAAGGCCATGCCACATAAACAATGAGGCAAAAGTGGTGGGTAGTGGACATTGTTGTCAAGTCTAATCTGGATTTTGTTCCATTTCATGGGAAGTGTTTTTATGTTATCATTTTCCAGTCGTACATATGGTTTACAAATTTCTGACTGCATGTTTTTTTTTCCATTTAAGTTGATTGAAAAAATCCTTACAACAAAGCCTGGCGGTGAACACATCATGCAAGAGTATGCAAAAACTAAATCTCTGAGAGATGCCACCAGAAGACAGATGATAAACATACTTGCTGCTGAGATGACACAAACACATGGGTAAGAACCATACATGTAGGCTATGAAAAAACATTGTTACTATTTGGATTGTCTTTAATTGTGTCCACTTAATTGATTGTCATCATTGAATTCATACATTAGGACATCCCCCCCTAAAAGTGTCAGAGTGATGTACGCACAGGAGATTGTTGCTCTGTTTCCATATCTGGAAGACCCATTTTCACAACATGGATATGTAAGTAAAAGGGTTATTACAACATTTAACACATAATTGCCCTTAGAAATGTTGATAGCATAGTCAGTCTGTGTTTATTTAATTACATAGGAACATTACAACGACCCAGAGAGCGGTTCAGGGTACCTTGCATGGCGGTTGAAGACCATTCAAAGGAAAGCTGCAGAGGAAAGAGGTCCCTCTGTCAGCAAATCTTCCAAAAGTAAGTTTACTTATCAGTTACATATGATATTGATGGCTTGTGTAGGCAGGAGTCAGTAAAATTGTGTTTTGTCTTAAGGTGGTGGGCCAGGCCATGGTCAACCTAGACCCTTCACCGCTGACAAAGTGTTATCTGATGAGGAGGTGGAAGCAGCTATTGCTGTTTTGAAACACTCTGCTAATGAAGATACTGTCCGTGAGAAGATGAAAGATACCTTCAGTTATCGTCATTCAATGGTCAACGATGAAAAGAGAACAGCAGATGTGTTCTCAGCCTTCCCGAGATTTCTAGACAGACCAGGACTGGTAAGACATCTTCATTAGCTGAATCACTGAAATATATACAGCATGTGTTACGGGTACTGGCTGCAGATGCCCGTTAACAGTTGTGTCTGTGAACTGAGAAAACGAGTCACCATTTGCAGGACATGGCTGCTTCGGTCGAGTTCTCACACACATTTTGTTATTCAAGCCATGAGACAACATAAAACAGAGACACTTGAGCCACCAAAATCGTAATGTTAACTTTGCCTGTATAACATAGTAACTAAATGCATTGCCACCATCACATTTTACATACAGTCAGGGTTTTCCTTGTTTGTTTGTTTTTTTGAGACCAAGGTTGCAAAGGCCTGTATGTGCATGTGTGTAGCTGTACTGTCAGATATTGTCCCAAAGGGCTAAAACACAGAAACAAAATAATTTAAGTTCACAAATGTGGGAACACATCAGTGGGCATCACAAATGCAGTGTCTCACATCACTCCTTTCTATGCACTGTATTTTTGCTTTACAGATAGAACAAGATTTCCGACTGCTGTTTGGGGAAGCCACAGCCAACAAATTCTTGCAGAAGTGGCCCAACAATCTCAAGACAAAAGTGATAGCATAAAGCCCACCACAGAGCTGCTGGATTTAATGCGCAATGCTGAGTCAACTGCTGTGGTTGAGAATGGTATGACAGGGGGGTGTTTTTAATTGCTATTGTTTGTAATTGTGCCAATTTAATGTACATGTGACATAAAAATTTCATATTTTATGTATCTTATATTATTATATCTTACACTGTATTTTTATTTTATTATTTCTTCTAACAGGCACAATAACACATTTCACTGTGCATTGTTTTATGTATAATTGTGTATGTGACAAATAAGTCTTATCTCATCTTATCTTCGTGCTAACCTGACGTCTGTTGGTCTGTAGGCTGGGACAGTGACATGTCTGCCATCTTGCTGCTCCTCCATCGCCTGCCACCATCCGCACAGGGAAGGAAGAGGCCAGGGAAGATGTCAGCATGTCAGGCTGTGGAACACCTCATCAAATTCATAAAAGTATGCCGAACAGTTGTTTAAAATAATTTTCATCACCTCAATTTCATGCTCAGTGTTCTGTTGTCAGAGGTTGATCACTAAATATTTCTGTCGAATGTTTGGTTGTAGGCTGGAACCAGTGTACAGCAGCACCTCGATAACATCAGTCAAAGCAGCCAGCCCTACCTCCTCGCTCAGGGGCCTGCAAGAAGCAGCATTCACACCTTCTTTATTGTGATTGATAAGTATGTACTTCCATGTAAGGCAACAGGTTCAGTGGGAGCCCTTGACAAACTCTTTTAAGGCCCATTACGTCTTTGGTACTTCATACAGCTCTTCCCTGGCCAACTTCTTCACATTTCTGCAAACAACCATTTACAATATTGACGTTGGGGAAACGAAGGAAACTCCAGAGTTGCAGAGTTGCGAGCAAGAATGGTGCGTTAGATCAAACAATGAAGTGTTTTCTTTGCAGAAGTGACCATGGTAGACCAAACAGCCTTATAAAGCACCTTAAAGTAATTCATGGTCTTTGTACTGGCCGGACTCTTCATCTTAAATGTGGCCAAGAGGGATGCTCACGTTCTTTTGGTAGCTTTTCAGGCTTCAGAAAACATCTGAATAAGTGCCATGTAAGCGGTTCATTTGATTCTGTTGAAGAAGGTGATTTTTTACCACACCAAAGTGTTGAGTGTAATGCCACTAATGTTAATGTGTCAACTGAACATTTGGAGGCAGAAGTCCACAGTGTCTTCTACACACCTTGTAAATAGTTGTGCATCTGTAATTTCAGATTTAAAGGCAGCAGGTGTAGGCCAAAGTGTTCTGAACTCTGTTGTGATTTCCATGGAAGAGATTGTTCAAGATATCCAGCAGCATGCTGAAGAAACTGTCATTACGCATGTATTTAGCGATGATAGAGAAACTGAAACGTGCAAGAAAGTTGAAGCATGTTTTGAGGAGTTAGAGAATCCTTTCACAATTCTTAATTCAGAGTACAAGCAATCAAAATTTTTATCAGGCAAGTGGGAAACTGTAGAACCAGTTGAATGTGTAATTGGCTCAAGATTTGACACAAGGCGAAATAAAAAGACTGGAACATATGATCAGATTGTTCAAGATAAATTCATGTATGTTCCAATTTTATCTACATTGGAGTTGATATTTAAAAGTCAGTATATTGCTGAAATGTTGAAAAGCTCAGACACTGAAGACTCAAGACTCAGAGATATTTGTGATGGATCTTTATTTATCCGACCCCTGGTGAGAACAGGACTGGACCCCCTGCAGTTTGCATATCAGGCAGGCATTGGGGTGGATGACGCTGTCATCTACCTGCTCCAACGAACACTGTCTCACCTGGAGAACACTGGAAGTGCTGTGAGAGTCATGTTTTTTGACTTCTCCAGCGCTTTCAATACAATACAGCCATCTCTGCTCAGGGGGAAGCTGGAAGGAGCTGGAGTCGACCGTCACCTGGCTGCGTGGACCATAGACTACCTCACCAGCAGACCACAGTATGTGAGGCTTGGAGACTGTGTGTCTGATGTGGTAGTCTGCAGCACGGGGGCTCCACAGGGAACAGTCCTTGCCCCATTCCTCTTCACCCTGTACACATCGGACTTCAGACACAACACGGACAGCTGCCACCTCCAGAAGTTCTCTGATGACACAGCCATTGTTGGATGTGTGTCAGGGGGGAATGATCTGGAGTACAGGGGGGTCATCACGGACTTTGTCAACTGGTGTGAGATAAACCACCTTCACATCAACGCCAGCAAGACAAAGGAGTTAGTGATCGACTTCCGTAGGAAAGCGCCCCAGACAACCCCAGTGAACATCCAGGGTTTGGATATTGAGGTCGTGGAGGAGTACAAATACCTGGGTGTTCACCTAAACAATAAACTGGACTGGTCCACAAACATCAACGTCCTGTACAAGAAGGGCCAAAGTCGTCTCCACCTGCTGCGGCGGCTGAGGTCCTTCGGAGTGTGCAGGACACTGCTAAGGACCTTTTATGACACTGTGGTAGCCTCTGCCATCCTGTATGCAGTGGTCTGCTGGAGCAGTGGAAGCACGGAGAGGGACAGGAAAAGACTAAACAAGCTGGTCAGGAGGGCTAGCTCGGTCATTGACTGTCCTCTGGAGACCATCGAGCAGGTGGGTGAGAGGAGAATGTTAGCAAAGCTGATATCCATCATGGACAACACCTCTCACCCCCTGCATGAGACTTTCTGTGCACTGAGCAGCTCATTCAGCAGTAGACTGCTGCACCCACAGTGCAAGAAGGAGCGCTACCGCAGGTCTTTCATCCCATCCGCTGTCAGACTCTTCAACAGCAACATCTGACAACACCAAATATAGCACTGTCATGTCTGCTGCATGACTGCTTAGACTCTGTTTATCTACACATTCTGTGCAATATTCCTCATCTAAATATTTTTTGTATATATGTATATAAACTGTAAATTCTGTTAATACTCATTCTCAAAAGTGCCTTACTTTTTAAAATATATTGTTTTGTATATTTTTAACATACATATTTTCTATTTTAATCTTTATTTAATTTTTTACAATACACTGTCCACTCTTGACTTTCTGTCTGTACTTTGAGCTGCTGTGACATGTGAATTTCCCCAGTGTGGGATCAATAAAGTTTATCTTATCTTATCTTATCTTATCTTATCTTATTTAAGACTCATCCTCTGTTTTCAACTGAAAAGCACACAGTGCAGATCCAAATGTTCTATGATGACTTCGAGGTTGCGAATCCTCTTGGTTCCAAGCGAGGTATTCATAAATTGGGTGCAATATATTTTACCTTAAGAAACATCTCTCCAAAATGGAATTCTATGTTGGCCAACATACACCTGTGTGCCTTATTTCATGCACAAGATCTTAAACGGTACGGTTTTAGTGAAATTTTTGCTCCTGTTGTTCGAGACATTAAAGTTTTAGAGACTGATGGTATTGATATTCCACTGTATGGAGGTCGTGTTCATGGCAGTGTGGTACAGGTTACTGGTGATAATTTAGGCTTACATAGCTTGTTTGGTCTGGTGGAGTCTTTCAGTGCAAGGTACTGTTGCAGATTTTGTTTAGCTGAAAAAGATGACTTTCAAACAGAATTCTCTGAAGATTCTTCCAAAATGTGTTGCGCACCAAAGACACCCACACTGCTCACTGTCAAGAAATGGCTCAAAATCCATCTCTTCCATATGTTTTTGGTGTGAAGAGGTCAAGCTTATTGAACTCTTTGACATATTTTCACACAACTGAGAACTTCTCAGTTGATGTGATGCATGACATTTTGGAAGGGGTGGCCCAATACGAGTTGAAGCTTTTGTTTTTGTATTTTAAAGAACAACATGTTACACTGGGGGAGCTGAATTCGAGAATACAAAGTTTTGATTATGGATTCATGGAGAGAAACAATAGGCCAGTGGCTGTGAATTTCGGTGGAGAGTCTAATGATCTGGGACTGAATGCAGCTCAGTCATGGTGCTTATTGAGGAATGCTCCGCTCCTCTTTGGAGATTTGGTAACCTCTACTGACCAACATTGGGGCCTACTTCTTTTATTACTACAAATAATGAACATTGTATTTTCTCCCATGTTAACTCGGGGTCTGTGTGTATATTTAAAACATTTGATTGTGGAACACCACAAACTGTTCAAGATGTTGTATCCTCAGAAAAAACTTTTACCAAAGCACCATTTTCTTATCCATTATCCCCGCTGCATCCAGAAAATAGGACCTGTACTTCATAGTTGGTGCATGCGCTATGAAGGCAAGCACAATTTTTTCAAGAAACAGCTCAAGTCATTTAAAAATATCACCAAAACGCTGGCCAAAAAACACCAGCATCATATGGCACATATTTGGCGATCTTCAACAACTTTTAGTTGGTTAGACATTGGTCCTGGAAAAATGGTGTCTTTAGAAATGGTAAAAGGAGGTTCTGAAATTGTCAAGTCAATGCAAGTGTCCTCCAGTGTTAAAGTTATGAAAGTGAACTGGGCTAAACACAATGGTTTTGTTTACCGCCCACATCTGGTTATTTGTGGCAAAGTTGAATCTGAAATGCCTCTCTTTTACCAGATTGAGTCAGTTCTGATAATACATGAGAAATTGTTGCTGCTCACTGTGCCTCTGTTTACAGTAACTTTTCAAGAACATTTCCATGCATATGAAGTGACCAGGACAAAGCAAGACGTTGATGTCTTTCATGTTGACAGTCTGCATTATCCCAGGCCTTTTGACATACAAATGTCATATGGAGTGAATGACACAGTTCTCTTTGTTGTCCCATATTGCTTTATCTGGTGAGCATTAAAGCAAGTTGTTACTGTAACCTTGTTTGTTTGTGTTTATTTCCATTTTATAGGTTAGATCACAGCAATTCAGTAATACATATAACATCATAGTAAAATAGCATATCACCTAGATGTAAAAAACAACACTGTAGAGAAATGAAATGAAATAATGAAATATTATTGCACATTAGAGTGTAATTTTAAAAACTAAATTTGGAGTAAAATTTGCTCTATAAAGTGTAATCACATTACTCTGAACAGTGTGAACAAACCTCAGTGTTAAATATTTTTTACACATTTCATTGTTAATTTTGACACTGAATTGAGTAGAATTAACTCTGAAAAGTTGACACTGGCCATAGAGTAAATTTTACTCTGATTGTGAGTGGGACCAAATGTTATCTGAAACAGAGTTAAATTAAACTCTCTAAGAGTTAAATTGACACTCTGTTTTTTACTGTGAAGATTTGATATTGGTCTATAGTTGGCTAACACCTCTGGATCCAGTGTGAGCTTTTTTTTAACAGAGGTTTAATTACAGCTACCTTAAAAGACTGTGGTACATAACCTGTTAATAAAGATATATTGATCATGTCTAGTATGTAAGTGTTAACTAAAGGTAAGACTTCCTTAAGTAGCCTAGTTGGGATGGGGTCCAAGAGACACGTTGATGACTTGGATGAAGAAATCACTGAGGTCAATTTTTGAATAGAAATCAGGGAAAAGCAATCTAAATATGTATCAGCGCTTATAGCTGTGCTTGAAGGCAGATTAATACTGTTAGAGGGCAGGAGGTCATAAATTTTGCCTCTAATAGTTAGAATTTTGTCATTAAAAAAGCTCATAAAATCATTACTGCTAAGGGCTAAAGGAATACAAAGCTCAATAGAGCTGTGACTCTCTGTCAGCCTGGCTACAGTGCTAAAAAGAAACCTGGGGTTGTTCTTATTTTCTTCTATTAATCAAATCAAATCAAATCAAACTTTATTTATAAAGCACTTTTCATACATTAGAAATGCAGCACAAAGTGCTATACATGTTAAAAGCATTTTCGCACAATTTTACAATTTTTGCAATATTTGTTTGAATTTTCTGGTTTGGGAGTTATACCAGGGAGCAAACTTTCTTTGCTTTGCAAACTGCTTTTTAAGAGGTGCTACAGAGTCGAGTGTTGTTCGCAGCGAGCCTGCAGCGCTATCGACAAGATAATCAATTTGGGAGACTTTAAAGCTGGTGCTGGAAACCTCATTTACAGAGGGATATGGTATTAAATTTAATGCTGATGGAATCACTTCCTAAAATTTTGCTACCGCACTATCAGATAAACACCTAGTTTAGTAGCTGTTACTGAGTGGTGAGTAATCGAGTAGAAAGAAATCAAAAGTTATTAAGTAATGATCTGATAGAGGGGGATTCTCTGGAAAGACCATTAAGTTATTAATCTCAATTCCATACGCCAGAACTAGATCGAGGGTGTGGTTAAAACGGTGAGTGGGCTTACGTACACTTTGACTGAAGCCAATGGAGTCTAATAATGTGATAAACGCAGTAGCGAGGGAGTCATTATCAACGTCCACGTGAATATTGAAATCGTCTACAATAATAACTTTATCTGATTTCAGAACTAACCTGGATAAAAACTCTGAGAATTCAGATAAAAATTCAGAATACGGGCCAGGAGCACAGTACACTATAACAAATAGAAGAGGCTGTGAGGTTTTTCAGGTCAGATATAAAAGACTAAGGACAAGGCTTTCAAAGGATTCATAATCTAGTTTAGGTTTAGCGCTGTTCTCCACAGAACACGTATAACGAAATATAAATTGTATAAAATGGGTTTCTCACACTCCGACATATGCACTGCACTCAAAACACGGCCGACACTTATTTTCATGCTCTTTGGTTATGTTCACCTGTCTATCAGTTTCAGGAAACAGTCACACAGAAACTCTCTTCTATTTTCGGCTGCAGAATCCTGCAATCTCCAAATCTCTGCTTAATTGGCAATCTAACAATTACGACCCTACCAGACATTCAATACCAACCCACACTTGCAGCTCTCACCATAGCAAAGAAAACTATTTTGGTTAAGTGGAAGGATAAAAAAGCCCTCAACATCAACCATTGGCTGAACCTCCTCGCTGAACACATTTCACTTGAGAAAATATCAGCTACCAACAATTCCTGGGCTGGTCCGGGGTGCCCTGGGGTCATCGGTTGCTGCCCCCTCTTGGCCTCTGGGTCTGCATGTCTGTCCGTGGCCCTCGGGGCTCTCTGGGTGATGCCTCCTGGGGCTCCTGCATCCCGGGGTGGGGCGCTTGGCCAGCCTGGCCCTGCTGGGTCATTGTGGCTGCTCTGGGCTTCGGTGTCCATTGCACATGCATGTTTGTTCAGGGCTTGCCAGCTCCTGTCGAGTCCCACTGTTGAGCGATGTGGGAACCCGCCAGAATGTGCTGAGTCACTTTTCCGACTTCTCACTTACATCACGCCCTCTATACATTCCTCCCTCACTCATATCCTCTGGCGGCCTACTCTTTACTATCAGGACTCCCACAATTCTGGTCTTTAATTCCGATTCTTTGTTCGTGGTTTTAGATGGGATATTGGTTGTTGAGTACAACACAGCAGCCTACACTCTTACATCCTAATAGCACTGCTTGTCTTTCCCCTCTCCTGTTTGTCTTATCTCACCCTGCCTGTCATTTGTCCCCCCCCCCCATTCACTGAGGTGCAGCACTGCCCCCTCTGGCACATATTAGGACAATCCAATAAAGAATGACAGTTTAGCTTCCAGGAGGGGCCGGAGATGGTCACACACATGCTCAAAGTATCAATATATTTTGTTGCAAGACTAAAATATGCATCAATCTCATACAAATTTGACACCCCTTTTGTGGTGTTATACAATGAGAATAAATGCAGACAAAAAAAAAAACGAGACCAGATGGCAGACAGTCTCCACGGGTCCTGAAAGGCAGAGGCGATTTCTCTAAGACTGCAAAATGTCAAAAATTAAATGGTCAAATATGTACGGTTGTGTTAACATTTCATTGACTACAGATGCGTTAAAACACGTTCATCTTGAAGACGAGTTCGTTCAGAATCAGCTACTTATCGATGTTGTTAACTTCTCACACATTCCCTTAGCGCAGTTTTCTTATGCGGTCAATGGTCAATGCATTTCCCCGTAGAAGCTGAGCGTCCATGGACTTCAATGGGACTGCAGGGAACAGTTTTTTTCATTGCCTCGAAACTCGACGGTCATTGGATAAATGCCACGATTTTGCAAGTGGAGTCTTCTGACAGAGTCATAGCTGTCAAGTCTCCCGTTTTGGCCGGGAAACTACCGTATTTTACCCCTCTTTCCCGCCGTCCTCCCGTATTAGTATTCTCCTGTAAATCTCCCGTATTATAATAAAGAAAAACATTCCTCTGCCTCTCCAAACTGAACTCTGTCACTAGCCTCGCGAGAACTGCCACCTGCTGTAGCATTGGTGGCAGTTATCGCGAGGTTAGTACCGACAGCGGGAACAAACCCGGAACAACAAAAGAGAGAGATGGATGGATGTGACGAAGGAGAAGGCATTCCTGCCAAAAAAACAAAGAAGTCCTGTAAATATCTCGAAAAATGGGACAGCGAATTTACTTTCCTTTAGAGAAGCAGGATGGGGCACATTATGAACTGAAAATATGTTTAAGCAATAAGCCCCGAGAAGCCGTGGGTTACAGTGATTTTACAACGGCTGAGGGGCGTTCAGTGCCCCTCCGCCGTTGTAAAATCACTGTAACTCACGGCTTCTCGGGGCTTATTGCTTTTATAAAACGGTTACCCTACATATAGCCCTTAAAATAAACACACACGGAAAAAAATCAATCAATAATGTATTGGTAATAATGCAACAATAAAACTGAGAACTATTCATTCTTCCACCAAGCAAGATCGAGTGGACAGAATGGTTGCCAAGCAACACAGACGCTGCGGTCTACCAGTGGGTTACGCTGATTTTACAACAACATGGAACGCGGCTCAGCCAATCACATTTAAGGATGGGAAGCACCCGTTTTATAAACAATAAATAAATGTGCTTCATATACCCTTTGTGTTTTAATTTAGGCTGTATTATAACGTAGGAATGTTCACAGCATTTCGATGTCAACAAAGGTTGGCCCATCAGATTCTGATCACCTAATTGTAGTTAGTAAGCGGTTGACAAGTTGTTTTTAGATATCTTGTACACCTGTCTTAAAATGTAAGGGATACTGGAGCTTGGTTGGGGTGGTGGGACGGCTCGCAGTGAGCGCCGGAAAATGTCCCTTATTTTCAAATCCAAAACTTGACAGGTATGGTTCTATGGCATGAGTGTGGTTGAAAAACGGCTTCAATTAAATTTTCCTTTTATAAGTTACTGCCTCGCTAAAATATGACAAATTTTATGATGTAAATTTAAAGTGAGCTTCCCCTGTTTGAAAGACCAGCAGCCGCCACTGCTGAAAGGTAAAGGAATTCTCTTCAACCGCACCCACAGACCAGGTTCCAACTGTGCCGCTCTGTCAGATGCCTTACCTACTAAACTCCTGACATCTAGGAGTCCTTGCTAGAGACATCCACATCTAGGACTGCCATCTGTGATGGCACAGTGACTCCAACCCTTCAAGGGCAGCAGCTAGTACCATTAGTTCACACTAGATAGAAACCAGGTTGTATTGTTTCAAGTTTTAAGTTTACTCATTGTCATATGCAACTGGAGGAAGCAATTGTTGTTTGGCAAGCAATATTCTTAAATCTTAGGTTCCCTCTGCCATTGCTCATTTAATATGTATTAAAGCAAATCTCTCAAATTAAAAACAAACTAACAAACAAACAATAACCCAATGTGTTTGCCCTCTCTCAGGTCATTTCTGTCACAGTCTGCATTCTGCTCCCCTTCTCTCTCTCACCTGCTCCTGGTAAATTTCCACTCACCTGCATCCTGCCAGTCAGCCATGCCCCCTTCATCAAGACAACTCCTCTCACCTGCCTCCACAGCTGCAGCTCATCAGCCAATCAGCCTGGTATATAAGCCTCTCCAGCACACACACTCTTTGCCAGATTGTTCTTCAAGTAAATGCAAGACATTCCAGCATTCACTCTTTGCTTGATTCCCCGGTACCGTCCCTGCTTGTTCCTGACCTGCCTCCATCGTCTCTGCCCTGGTAATTACCTCAGCCTTCTGTTTCCAACTCTGATTCTGGCCTGCTCCCTTCCTGGTTCCCGTCTGTGTGGCTCTGTGGCTGCGTGGTGTAACACCAACCCTGCTCACCTCAGCTCTCCTGATTCAGCTAGCTACGCCAGTCTTCACCCCCCTGCACTCACAGTACAGTCCACAGCTCTCAGACTACTATAGACTAGTTTACGGACTAGACTAGTATTGCCTGCCTGCTCTGTCCACACTCACTTAGTGCTGGAACTTCAATAAAGCTATACTCAAAGATCCCTGAACTTTTGCATATCTGTTAGTAATAAACGTCATTACCAACTGCCTGCCTGCCTGCCTCAGTGTGCGGCATTTGGGTCTGCTTTCGACTCCTGACAATTTCATTGTTCTTGTCATCTCTGTATGTGAAGGATTAATCACATAATCACGGCTGTCTAATCAGTTCCACAGCCAGAAAATCTTCCATCAGCCTCACAGAAAGCTATCCTTAATGACCTAGGGGCTCATTTAAAAAGGTTGCTGTGCACAAAAAGATTGCGGAAACGGGGCTGAAATGTGCATACACATTTTTCACCGCCAACATTGAAAAATACTATGCGGAAAAGGGTGCGCATTCCTATATACTTTCGACCTACTGTAGACCTCCCGCAAAGTTTTTCAGGCACGGGAAATCAGCGACATCCAATGATTAATTTCGTACTTTGGATATAGGATAAAATACATAGTCACTCCTCTGAAAGTCAAATAAATAATAAATAAAAACCAGTAGTGGCAATTAGGATCAGCTTGTACAAATGTCACTGTTTGGCACACAGGCTATAAATAGCAGTTAGTTCGACTCATACAATGTCATGCGTAATGGCTGCTTTGGCTTTACTGGAAGACTTGGCAAACAGACGACTAAGGTGTGAGCGCATCTTCAGGGACTACGGGGACTTTCTAGCCCATGATGATGAATGGCTAATAAGCTGATTCAGATTACCAAGAGCCATTCTCTTGGATATCTGTGCTGAATTGGGCCCAGCTTTGGAAAGACCCACCCGACAGAACCGGTCCATCCCCGTGCAGGTCCAACTGATGACCACTTTGGGCTTTCTAGCCACAGGGACATTCCAGCACAAGCTGGCCGACAGGTCTGGAATATCGCAGCCCTCATTCAGCGCAACAATGCCTGCTGTCTTAGACTGCATTATTGAAATGAGTCCACGTTATATTATTATATTATTATTATTATTATTATTATTATACTTTTCATTTAAAATAAATCTTAAAGCGCTACAAAATAGAAAAGAGAAAAAACAATAAAAACCACAATGACTCAGTTCAGCACTTGTCCTGTGCGTCGATCCCATTCAATTTACGGCGTTTGCCACAAGTTGCCACTCCACTTGTTTTTTTTATTTGAAATGCCGCTGCTGAGGCCTCCAAATAAAACTTTTTTACGATGCTCAATCTCGGTCAAGAGCACTTCAATTTCGCATTTAGAGAATTTAGCTTTCTTCTTTGACCGTGTTGTCTCCATCTCTCCCTCACTGAAAGGCCCGGCAAGGGGTCCTTAAAACATCCGCATATTCATGAGCTATTTAGCATTGACCATTTATGGATGATTGTGGGCAGACAATAGGTGAAGGAGTGGGATGAGACAGGGAGGAGCACACGCACGCACAATTCACCGCAGGTGGGCATCTATAATGAGAAGATTGTGTACAGGTGTGCGCCACACGTTTTTATAAATCTGAAGATTTGTTTGCGTAAGTGGATTCTGCGGTGTGTGGGTACGCCATGTTATACGATGGAATCCACGCACAGTTTTATAAATGAGCCCCCTAGTCTTTAGCACACCCTGGCCATTGTCAGCTCCCATTTTCCTCTCTAGACGTCATGTTCATTTGCAGTTTCACCACTCATCGTATGCATAAAAAATAAATAAGTAAATAAAATTTCAGAATTTTGTTATGCCCCTGCTAACATTAATAGAAACAAAGTAAGTTACTGGAGGAGTTGATCAAAGGTTAAGCTGTTCAATTCCTGATATTTCCCTGATAAGTATCATTAAATATAGCACATCATTAGAGACCTGGGATAGTGTGAAGAATATCACTTAATATATCCCCTTAAAGGTAAAACTTGGACTGACAAGGGACTACCAAAAAAAGGAAACGTGAACAATCCTTACAGTAAACATCCAATGACATTTGAAGAAAATGGAGATAAATAACATATCCCATAATCAGTTCTTCAAATACTTACAATTGAGAACCTTGTTTGGGACACAACAAAAACTGTTTGAAGTGGGGCATAATCTCCAATATACCTTCTGACAGGTTTGTCCTCAGGGAGAACATGGAGAGAAGACCTGCATGAGTACATCACCAAGCTCCTTAACCTGTCTCACAGGCTGAGTCTAGCCACCCCACTGAGGAAACTCTTTTCAGCCGCTTGTATCCATGATCTCATTCTTTCAGTCACTACCCAGAGCTCATGACCATAAGTGACGGTTGGGACGTAGATGGACCAGTAAATCAAAAGCTTTGCCTTCCTGCTCAGTTCCTTCTTCACCACTACAGTCTGACACAGCACCTGCATTACTGCAGAAGCCGCACCAAACCGCCAATCCATCTCATGCTCCATTCTACCCTCACTTATGAACAAGACTCTGAGATACTTGAAGTTCCTCGCTTGAGGCAGTAACTCTCTCCTAACCCAGAAGGGACAATTCACCGGTTCCAGCAGAGAACCATGGCCTCAGATTTGGAGGTGCTGAATCTCATCCTGACTGCTTCACACTTCGCTGCAAACTGCCCCAGTCCATGCTGGAGGTCACTGTGTGATGAAGCCAACAGAACCACATCATCTGCTAAACACCCACTGACAACGTGTTTGACTTTACCCCAAGTATGCGGACACAGCTCGCACTTTGGTCATACAGGAAGTGGATGGCTCGTAGCAGCGAGCCTGGTACCCTGTAGTCCTGCAGTACTCCCCACAAGACCCCCTGAGGGATGCCGCCATAAGCCTTCTCCAAGTCCACAAAGCACATGTAGACCAGATGGGAAAACTCTCACGACCCCTCCAGCAGCCTCACAAAGGTAAAGAGCTGGTCCACTGTTCCACAGCCAGGACGGATCCGCATTGCTCCTCCTGAATCCAAGGTTCAACAATTGGTCAGAGCCTCCTTTCCAGCACCCTGGAGTTAACTTTACCCAGGAGGCTAAGCAGTGTGGTGGAGCACACCTCCAGTCCCCTATTTTGAAAATGGGAACCACCACCCTGGTCTGCCACTCCACAGGCACCGTACCCAACCTCCGGGCGACACTGAAAAGGCGTGTCAGCCAAGACAGCCCAACAGTGTCAAGAGCGTTCAGCATCTCAGGGCAAATCTCATCCACACCCAGTGCCTTGCCGCTGGGGAGCTTTTTGACTACCTGAGCAACCTCTGCTGGGGATTTGGGAGAGAATTCCCCTGAGTCTTCAGATTCTGCCTCCTCTATGGTGGCAGTGACAGAATCAACAAAAGATTAACAAATATATTGTTGGAAAAAATATCTTAAAAAGTAGGAATAATAAATAGATGGTTGAATTTTATCAACAGTAGGCCACGTTAAGCTTATACAAAGCATATGCAAATATGGAGGACCCCAGTGTATATCATACTGTTTAACCATTTGACGTCCTGCTCAAGTGCTTGGTTGTGCACATTTTGAGCCACTATAAAAAATGTTTTGAACTTAACCCAACCTGACTGAGCCATCTCTATCATTTGGTTTAGGTATGTTATGGTTTTAGGTATGTTGAAAAAGAATTAACTACATGTCACTGTATCTTTAAATAGTATGCCTTTTTTAGTTCACCTCCTACAGAAAGTTACTAACAAAAAAGTCACTCCAGACATGAGGGTTCTGTGTGATGGGATTTTCAAAAGTAGCCATGTTTATCTGACATGCTATGATTTCAGAGTTCTTACTGAACACAATTGTAAAACTTTATACAAAAAATAAAAATCTCTTAAGAGTCAAATATGTTTTACCAAAGCATGCTGTTGTAAATTGGCCTGGTCTTTTATAGTAAAGGTAGTGCAGCTAAGCTAATGTCATTAATGGCCCTGACGCTGTAATGGCGACAAGTGGAGAGTGTCTCTTGTGCGTCCTGTCCTGCGTTTTGTTTGTTTGTCTAAGTTATAGTCCCTGTCTAGTTGGATGCTGCGATTGATTGGTACGTCGTATGCCTACTAAGATTACTGGTTTGATCAGTTCTACTGCAGGTTTGAGAAGTTGGACTACACGCAGGAGAGGGAGAAGCTAATGAAGGAGCTCACTGCTAGGATGCTGGGCCATGTAAACCAAGAGCTGCAGCAGGCGGAGGTTGAGCTGATGCTGAGAAGGATGAGGCCAAATAAAGCACCAGGGCCAGACCAGATCTGTGGTCGCCTACTGAAGGCCTGCAGCAGCCAGCTTGCTGGTGTCTACTGCCATCTCTTTAACCATTCACTGGCTGAACACTCTATCCCCTCAGTCTGGAAATCTTCTATCATATGCCCTGTGCAGAGCAAAGAGCAACCCCACCTGTGACAATGACTATCGACCTGTGGCCTTAACATCCCTGGTTATGAAAGGCTTTGAGAGGCTAATTCTCACACAACTGCAGGCAGAGGTCAGCATGTACGCTGACCCACTTCAGTTTGCATACAAACATCACAGGGGGGTGGACGACGCCACACTAACGCTGCTGCACAGAGCCTACACCCACCTTGAAAAGCCCAAGTCATTTTTACGACTGGTGTTTGTGGACTTCTCAAGTGCCTTTAATACTGTGCAACCCCATCTGATGGGACAACGACTCATAAAGATGGATGTCAACCCCCACCTCATCCTCTGGGTACTCTCATTCCTGACAGACAGACACCAGAGAGTGAGAGTCAACGGCCACCTCAGCTCATCAAGAAAGATCTCCACAGGTGCTCCGCAGGGCTCTGTCATCTCACCAGTTCTTTATACACTCTACACCAACGACTGCAGAAGCACAAACCTGGACATTATATACATTAAGCATTCTGACGACACTGTCATCATGGACTCCGCCAACTCATTAAATCAGTTACAGTCTGAGCTGGCCACTTTTTCAGATTGGTGCAGGCGAAACCGCCTTGATCTTAACATCACCAAAACAAAAGAACTAATAATAGACTTCCGTAAAGCTCCCTGCACCATCCCCACTCTGACTGTCGACAACCAGCCGATAGAGAGGAGAGAACTTCAAAGCAAACACTGATATCATCCACTCCAAGTGCCAGCAGCGTCTCTTTTTCCTCCGTAAACTCTGCAAACTCCAGGTCCACCAATCCGTTCTGACAGCATTCTACAGATGTTTCATTGAATCCATAATCACCTTCAACATCACTTCCTAATTTGAAGCACTGTCCAACATCCATAGGAATCTACTAAACAGAATCATAAAACTGAGCAGCAAAATAATTGGACAACAGCAGGAATCACTCATCAGCATATACAACAAAAGGACTGAGCAAAAAGCAACACAAATCACCTTGGACATCACGCACACTCTACACAGCCAGTATTGCTTCTTACCCTCAGGCCACAGATATCGAACCCCTACATTCAGGACAAATAGAGCCCTGTGAAGCTTTGTCCCAGCATCCATAAGACTTTTGAATGGTTGAACCCCTCTTGGACTGTCTTTTTTTTTTTTTTTTTTGGACTTATTTTAACTATTATTTATTGTCCTCCATTATGGAGGTACTATTTATTTAACAGGCTTAGTTGACCTTTTTTATCTGCAATATGTCTGATGTGGGCTGTGGGCTTATTTACTGTTACTGGTCTTAATATGTCGGTATACTAACATATTACAAGTTACATTTTTCTTTCCTGCTTTACCATTACCATGAACGGCCATCTCAACCATTGCGTAGAGGCCTATATGTCAAAAAAACTATGGGGTCTGTTTAAAAAAAAAACAGACATTGATTTCGTTATTTTTTCCCCAAAGAAAAAGAAAATGCAAAGAAAAAATGTTTCCGTTGTTCAGTGAGGACATAAAGGAATATATACAGTACAGGCCCAAATGCGTTTTCTTTATTTTCATGACTATTTACATTGTAGATTCTCACTGAAGGCATCAAAACTATGAATGAACACATGTGGAGTTATGTACTTAACAAAAAAAGGTGAAATAACTGAAAACATGTTTTATATTCTAGTTTCTTCAAAATAGCCACCCTTTGCTCTGATTACTGCTTTGCACACTCTTGGCATTCTCTCCATGAGCTTCAAGAGGTAGTCACCTGAAATGGTTTTCCAACAGTCTTGAAGGAGTCCCCAGAGGTGTTTAGCACTTGTTGGCCCCTTTGCCTTCACTCTGCGGTCCAGCTCACCCCAAACCATCTCGATTGGGTTCAGGTCCGGTGACTGTGGAGGCCAGGTCATCTGCCGCAGCACTCCATCACTCTCCTTCTTGGTCAAATAGCCCTTACACAGCCTGGAGGTGTGTTTGGGGTCATTGTCCTGTTGAAAAATAAATGATCGTCCAACTAAACGCAAACCGGATGGGATGGCATGTTGCTGCAGGATGCTGTGGTAGCCATGCTGGTTCAGTGTGCCTTCAATTTTGAATAAATCCCCAACAGTGTCACCAGCAAAACACCCCCACACCATCACACCTCCTCCTCCATGCTTCACAGTGGGAACCAGGCATGTGGAATCCATCCGTTCACCTTTTCTGCGTCTCACAAAGACACGGCGGTTGGAACCAAAGATCTCAAATTTGGACTCATCAGACCAAAGCACAGATTTCCACTGGTCTAATGTCCATTCCTTGTGTTTCTTGGCCCAAACAAATCTCTTCTGCTTGTTGCTTCTCCTTAGCAGTGGTTTCCTAGCAGCTATTTGACCATGAAGGCCTGATTCGCGCAGTCTCCTCTTAACAGTTGTTCTAGAGATGGGTCTGCTGCTAGAACTCTGTGTGGCATTCATCTGGTCTCTGATCTGAGCTGCTGTTACCTTGCGATTTCTGAGGCTGGTGACTCGGATGAACTTATCCTCAGAAGCAGAGGTGACTTTTGGTCTTCCTTTCCTGGGTCGGTCCTCATGTGTGCCAGTTTCGTTGTAGCGCTTGATGGTTTTTGCAACTCCACTTGGGGACACATTTAAAGTTTTTGCAATTTTCCGGACTGACTGACCTTCATTTCTTAAAGTAATGATGGCCACTTGTTTTTCTTTAGTTAGCTGATGGTTCTTGCCATAATATGAATTTTAACAGTTGTCCAATAGGGCGGTCGGCTGTGTATTAACCTGACTTCTGCACAACACAACTGATGGTCCCAACCCCATTGATAAAGCAAGAAATTCCACTAATTAACCCTGATAAGGCACACCTGTGAAGTGAAAACCATTTCAGGTGACTACCTCTTGAAGCTCATGGAGAGAATGCCAAGAGTGTGCAAAGCAGTAATCAGAGCAAAGGGTGGCTATTTTCAAGAAACTAGAATATAAAACATGTTTTCAGTTATTTCACCTTTTTTTGTTAAGTACATAACTCCACGTGTTCATTCATAGTTTTGATGCCTTCAGTGAGAATCTACAATGTAAATAGTCATGAAAATAAAGAAAACGCATTGAATGAGGTGTGTATTTTTTTTTTTTTTTTTACACAAATAGGGCCCCATTGTATATGTCAGTTTGAAGTGCTGACTGCACTAGTGATTGTTACATAATACATAAAAATGACTACAAAATGACAATACATTAAGTGATTTATTTTGGTTAGTGGTCTCTTATTTTTAATCAGACATATATATTTTTATTTCCTATTTAATTTCCAGCTATAATTCATTTGTGTTAATTTTAAAAATGGATAAAGGCATTGATGAGATCTTTGCTTTATTGTATGCCGTGACGATCTGTGAACAGCCAGTCCAAATTTGGTGACATTCTGACAATAATTTCTAGAGACAGATGTGACAAGGCACTGTCTCTTTCGGAGAAGCCCAAAATTTTTACTATTTTTGGTTTTTGGGAGGATCCAAATATCACCAATGAAAAAAATAATTTTGCAATAAAATATTTTTATACAACACTCCATTTCAAATAGCAGACAAATTAAAGTTGTGAGAAAAAAAATATGGCTGTGCTCTGTCCCGCCTTGTATTTTGAAAACTAAGGCCCCTTTTTGGGGTTTGTTCCTGTATCATTTCTGATGGGCACTGTTTACAAAGACGAGCTATTCCCACACTGACTGTGGATGATCTAATTTAGATGTAAACACCTTCAAATGAATGCTGAGACTTAAATCCAATATGATGGAGTACAGAGCCAAAAACATACATCATCATGTGCCACTGCACAAAGCAGCAGAGCAAGTATTCCTAACAAAGGCTGTACATTAGGAATACTTATGGAGAGAAGAAAGCAAACAAGCAAAACCTAAATACGCCCTAGATTATCAAATTGACTTAATTAAACAACTCTAAAGTACTCTCTCATTACAATTCTTCTCCTTAACAAACGTTAGAGATGAAGATGCAGCCTGTAAATCAGCTGCCACACACTGCAGGATGTTTGAAATTATTGCATTTTATGCCAGCCGTTGTGTTTTGCAATGTCATCAAAGCAAGGAAGGGTGTGGCTGCAGAGGGTTTACTGTTGTGATGACAATATTTGTGCCCTGGTTTTAATCTCGCAGGAGATATTCCACGGAGGCACGCAGTCAGTTTTCCAGCAGTTCAGACATTACCTAACCTGATCATGAGGTTGTCGAACCTAAATAAACCACAAACTAAAGGATTGGATGGACAGAGGTTTACTCACTCGGTGAGGGAGAATGCAATGCCTGTAAGATGGAACTCAGGGGAAATTCCCTTACAGTCGCTGTAATTGTTGAGCACCAGCAGCATCAAGTTAGACATAGTTACTATAGCGGTAAGAGATTACATTCACTTCCACTTACCTTCACAGTAAATACACACACAACACTTCATTGAAGGGGGATTTTCAGAATTGGGGAAAAAACAGGCTACTGTTTTTGTTAATTCACTTTAGGGACTATCTTTACTTAGAGAGGAGGGGGGTGGCTAGGATGTGACTTTGTTTTTGTTCTCCCTCCACCACAAATTAGTAATCAGATTTTTTAAATTTACCTTTCCATGTTTAAAAGTTAAAAGTTGAAGATGAAATCCTGGGGCTGAAAAAACCCTCAGTTTTTCATTTTTGTCATGTGTGCTGGTTAGTTTGTGCAAATGGTTCCTTTTTGGCAAAATTTTAAATGAAACATTTAAACTGGTGATTTTGATGAAATATCACTCATTAAAGCTCAGATATGGGTATATTATTTCTGACTGAAGTGTTCTGCACCCATGATGTGTCCAAGGACCATCCAATTTCACAGTTTCTGGATATGATAATTGGTGTAATTTTTTTTTTAATTCAAGAAAACATGCCTTCCATTTCTGCAGGCGGGTTTGGGAGGCAAAATACAACCATTGGAATTTGTGTGCCCCTCCCCTAAGCCAAAATAAAGAACAGAAGACCCTCCTAAGTGCTTAAAAAATTATTTGACATGCCTCCCCCTTTTTGTACCACTCCCTCACCCTCATGAGCAGGCTCAAAGGGAATCTACAGATTTCTAAAAACTTTCAGCAGTGATCCAGTTTTGATAGACAGAATTCATTTATGATAACAATTGTTTGATTATTTTAATGTTAACTGAACACAACACACTATTGCCACACACATGCACAAGGAGGTGGAGGAGACAGTGACAACATTGTTAGGTTCACAAGCAGCAGAGTTCCTTGCCTAAATGGTTAAGGTTATATGTTCCATTGTGTCATTTAAGCTATTTATGTGGTAAAATTAACAAGTATTTGCTATGAAAGAAAGCGATTAGAGATACATACTCCGATCACTCTGGGCTCTAATAACGTGATGAGTCATTTGTTTTTATTGCCTAGATTCTGGGTCTTCAACAGGGGGTCCGTGACCCCTAGGGGGCGGTCAGAGTCATTGCAGGGGGGGCGCAAAATGACCTCTCAATAATTTAATTAATTAATTAATTAAAGTTTTAGTAAGTAAAATGTGCCTGAAAATCCACATTGACGTAAATCTAATATATTATTAGCAAAGATAAATCAGCCTATTCATAAAGACCTATTTGGTTAACAGTACACAACATTAATGATAGGTTGACTGTTCCATGAATCCTTGTGCAATCATATCAGCTAGTTAATGCTACATCTCTGTGCAGCACCTGTTTTTCTCTTTTTATGGCATATTAGCAAATTAGCTGTGATACTATGTCGAGGTTACAGACATTCTTGTGAGCCTCAGTGGATTGTTTTATAACTTTCTACTAGCCTCTGACACACCGTCCATCTTGGAAACCACTGTTGAAAGTGCAGAGGGGAGGCTAATGCACCTAGCCATGCTACAACTGCTGCTGAATTAGCAGCTACAGGCAAACAAGGGGAGACCCGAAATCCCAAAATGTCCCAAGTGCAACACAGTTTTATACAATATATGTAGTAGGGGGTCCCTGCTCTGTCTCTCTTTGAGTTTATGGGTCCTTAGCCTGACAAACGTTGACCTCTGGCCTAGATAATTATCACTAAAAGAGCTCTGAAGAAACCTCGTGCTTTTATTTTGAAGCTCGCGGTCGGATGCTGTATGGTACATCCTGTGTATGTGACTTGACGCCATGGATTTATAACTTGACGCCCCTGAGAGCAGCGGTGCGTTGGTTTGCAGGGGTGTCGCAGTTTGATTCAGAACAATTTCGTAATCAGGATCGCTGAAGAAGGAAGTGCAGCCATGGCGCAGGGGCTCAAAGAAAGGTTTGAAAAGTTTCTCCATGAGAAGAATCTCATGACAGATGTTCTGGCAAAAATCGAGGCAAAAACTGGAGTGAGCAGGACGTACATCGCTCTCGGTGAGTGTTGACAGGACGGTGATGGAAAAAGAAAAAACGGAGAAACTGAATGCATCACAGAGGAAGCGATACGTACAGAACGGAGTCAGCGCGTGGCACACACAGCTTCATCAAGGCTACCATTAGTCATAATCTAATTATAGAAGTCAAATGTTGTTCTTGATTTGAACTAGTAACAGTAGTAGGTATTTACTGTAATAAGAAGAAGGGTAGTAAAGTATGGTTATTGTGGTATATTTGTGAAGAAGCGTAACGAACATCTGGTGTAATGTGTTCCAGCTGTCATTGGGATCATCGCAGTTTATTTGGTGATCGGTTACGGAGCCTCCCTACTGTGCAACCTCATCGGCTTTCTTTATCCAGCCTACATATCGTAAGTGTATTATTCTTAGAGCACTTCTGTCAAGGAGGGGCCTCCCCTAGCACCTCCACCCAACACGCACATACACACACACACACACACACACACACACACACACACACACACACACAGCCTGTCAGCGATGCAACTTAAAGGGAAACTACTCCCATTTTCAAAATTATTAAATGTTTTTCCTGTGGTTTAAGACAGTCTAAAATTATAATTGAACAGGAACAACTTTTTCCCAAATCGAAAAACTGGACTGCTAATACTCAAGTTTGTGATGTCATAGGGTGTAAAGCAGGGGCGAAGATGCAGACAGTGCAGGCAGTGCGGTTGCTCTGGGGCCCATGGAGTGGAGGAGCCCTATTGCCACCTGTAAATATGCCTGTGTTTAAAGAAGGACTCATGAAATTTGAAATGGTGCCATTTTTTTTTAAAATATGCCTTCAAAAAAGGAAACACATTTCCATAGTGGTTTTCTGTTTTTGGAAAGTAGTATCAATCCATTACAAAATGATATGTTTATTCTACATAAACTATTTAAAACTAGAATTTAACTATAAACAACAATGTAGTTAAACTAATGATTTGTTATTTTCTTTTGTAGTTTCTGTCATATATAGATATGTAAAGATGATTGCTGGGTAATGAGCTTGTTGACATTGTTATGAAGTCTCTGTTTAATCATGTAACGAGATGATATGATGTGCAGTAGTTAGTTAGGTGCAAAGTCTCTCAAGACTGACAAACTGGACACATCTGCAAGTGGATATAACATAAAAGTGGCAGTAAGACACACTGTTGGTAAAATTTATACATGCCTTAAACTGTGTGTGTGTGCTTCTTAAGTAGTAACTAGGGCACACTACGGCCTGTCTGGGGCCCATCATAACTACCTTATGCCACTGGTATAAAGTCTAAAACTGCTCCATAGACAATAGCACTTTGACACAGAAATCACACTATAGAGCAGCTACAAAGTCCCTTCTTCATGCAGCCTTTATATTTTTACACAGAACCAAATGACAGCAGCATCATTCTGCTCCAGTGTGTGATTTTAGACAGCATCCCGGCATTGCGAAATCAAAAAAGGCGTGACGTGTAACACAACAGCATCATCCTCTAGTGTGACATACAACATAAACTCGACAACGTAAATCCATTAGCACACCTTAAATTTCAATATGACATCTTTTACCAGTTCATTAGCTTTGGTAATAAGTGGATATTCAAGCATTTAAAAAAAATATAAAATAATTTTGACCAGGTTATGTGAACTGCATGTATTCAGATCCTCACTTGGAGAAAAAAAAGCGTTCCTGTGGGCTATGAGAACTTGCCTGAGAAGCACCAAATGCACAAACTCACTATTTTTAAATATTCCATCAAGAGAGACTCTCACTGCAGCCTGTTCTGTTTTGTTCTGAAAATGTCGGTGTGCAGCCTCATTCTGTGGACAAGAAACGAGGGGCAGATTTCCCTCTGTGTCATTGGTGATGAAGAAATACAGTGAGTGCTGGACAGAGCAGAGAATGACAATAACCCCGCCCACATTTAAAAGTACTGTTTGCGGTGGAAACACTAAATGGACTGAGGGTCTGGTACAATGTCTGGAGGGTTACTTATGGTTCCAAATGTACTATACCTGAAGTGTTTGGTAGAAACGGCTGTAGACGTCAGCAGCGCTTAATTAAACAATACCAACGTCATAACATGGCAACAACAATCATTTACTGTCCGTGTTATTTGGCAGCTGATCTCGTCTTCTGCTCAGAGGGTAAGGTGCTTCCAGACCTAATTTTTTTCCCAATTTGCGCACATTTGTGCTGCTGGCTTTTTTGAGTTGGCTGCTATCAGCTACTTTTTAAATCTCTTGGTGGCTTGTCACACACATAATAATGAAATATTTTTTTACTAATTTGTCATATTGTCAAGAATATTGTTACGGTAAAAATACCCTGAAATATCATGACATTATTTAGGGGCCATATTGCCTACCCCTAGTCAGAATTGAGAACACTACAAAAGAATAAAGATCATTTGCTTATAAAAAAGAAAACAAAGAAAACCAGTGTCCCATTCATTGTCTGTGGAGCAGCTCCAGACTTTATACCCTATGACATCACAAGTTTGAGACTTTTCTCTAGTTTCTGGCTTTTAGAGAGAGAGTAGCTTATGTTCGCACATGTTAATTAAGCTTTCCTAGACCATGGAAATAACATATTTGAATTCTTAATCTAGGTGGTGTTCCTCTTGAAGTCACCTTATTTAAGAGTGTAAAATATTGTTACAAATTTAAGCACCCTAACTACAAATGAGGTTTACTTAACCTGTTTGTCTTTCCCAACCATTGCAGATGTGTATTTTCAGTGTTATTTCATCAGACTTAACAAAGCCGCTCCAGAGCCACAGTAGACATTTTACGTCTGTTTTCACAGGCTGAGCAGTAGCACTTCCTGTTAAACCTTCCCTCATCTATAAAATTAGTGTTTTTTATTTGAAAGTCTTGTGATCGTGACTTGGTCACATAATTTTTTAAAATATTTTTGTGGTTGTTGTTCGTTTCCTAGAATTATACAGGGAAAACAAATGGATTATCTTTAACTGAAGTTATGATGTCATTATCTCACAGTCTGATGCTTCATGTGGTCAACACAGTATCACATGTAGGCCCACTTCATTCTCCTCAGTCACTTTGGCTCTCTTTCCCTCTTGGACGCCTCTTTGTCTCAAGGCTGTGAGACTGACTCCACCATGAGACCAATATAGAGTGACTATCTGCAGCCAATAAGACTTAGATAACAAAAACAAAATATTTGGTATATTTAGTTAATGGTATGAGCAGACCATAATTTTGGGAAGCTGAATTAAAAATATTACCATGAGCACCATTTGTTGTCTTCAGAAAATAACATCAGATAGTCCTGATCTCAAAGGGCTGAAAAAAGTCAGTGTGATAGTATCAGTAACCACAAGGTCTCTGCTTCCTTCCGTATTTATGACTTCGTGCCACTTGAACTTCAGACACTATGTGGCACTGACATAATAGCAACATTATATCACTAGAAAATGTGATTTCAAGTCCTAGTTTTACATGAAATATTAGTGACAAAATTACTAATCAAAGTTAAGTCAAACAAAGTTGTAGAATTAGGGCTGTACCTAACTCAGTCGAATCAGATTTCAACAGGGTCCAGCGGAACGTCTAGTGCAACATGTAATATAGTAAACAAGCTCACTAGCGAATGATTGGAAATGTGCAACAATATTTTATTGCCAACACTAGATATCAAACAAAAGTCAGAGACTGTGTTGTTTTAAGTTGCCGTGAGCTGTAAATTCACCACTTCCAAGCAGAAAGCAGAGGATAATGTTATCTCTGAGCTTGACTGAGCAAAGCCTCTCTTCATCCGGGCAGCTGCCTCTGCGTCTGCAGCTTCCTGTACCAAAGAGCTGCATGAAAGTCAAAGTGATGAGTGCTCAATCAAATTAAGCACAGCTGGCAAAAAACCTGGAACTCTACAGAATTCTTAAAACTATTGTTAACTTTTAGAAAAAATAAAATTGGTGAAGCTGTCTTTATATCTTGACAGTAGTACATGAGACAGATAACCTGTGAAAACAATCATGTGACTCTCTCTCCTCCTAACGCTTCTACAGGTATTTGCAAGAATCCAATGGACCCAAACAAACACAACCAGTCAGAGCCGAGGAGCTAAAGCAGCTGTCAGTCATGTCAGTCACTGCTCGTTAAATGCAGTCAACCAAATCAAATATAAATCAAGATTCTGTTAATCCATTCCCTATTTCTCACCTCAAGTGTTTTCAGGAACATATTTTAGTGACTGTTTAGCTGTAAAATGAGAATGTTTGTGACCTGGCTGCCATGTTGAAAACAGTTAAGCCAAAACCAAGCAGCACCCACCAGCCGGGGCAAAAAACTGAGCAAAACTGAGAAAACGCAGGCAGCAGATGTCACAGTATGCGACAGAACTTGCACTCGCGTCAAAAGTGCGACCTATGTTTACATGTTGCTATGGTGATCATGGATTCCTTCAGAGTAGCAGCCGCATTTATGTTGGTGCAAGCCCTCTTTGTATGTATGCATTTGCAAATACAGCTGCTCTATTATATTGAGGAGCAGAGACGGATGAGTGCTCGGAGGTCAGCAATTTTGCAGCAACAACTTCTCCTCCCTCCAACACGAAGAGCCAGTCTGCGTCACCGCCACCGTCACCGGTTTTAGGTCCGTCCTGGGAGAACTGCTGTCTGGTGAGGGAACTTCGAAAATGAAGTGGTTGTCCCGAAGGAGTGGCGTGAAAATTTTAGGATGTCGCGGTCATCACTGCTGTCACTCTCAGAATTGCTGCGTCCCTACTTCGAGGGTGAGATGACCGTCGTGCGGTCTTCTGTCAGTGTCATAAAAAAAGTTGCCCGCACCCTGTATTACCTGTCCGACGAGGGTAGACTGCATAAGACGGCATACATACACGGGTTGGTGTAAACGCAAAGTTTTCTGAAAACGAACACGTGTGCACGAAATTATTTTTGAAAACGGAGAGGGTGAAATGTCCGTTTATGAAAATAGCCGGCTACGTGTAAACGTAGTGACAAATGAGGAGGTGAAGTTTTGTTGAAAACAGCATGAGTTCAGTGAGTGGTTCCAGTCGTATCTGGTAGAGGGTTCAGAGAGGGGGTCGGTGAGACAGGCAGGTGTTGCAGGGCCGAGCAGAGCGACTGAGGCAGACAGAGGTTTGCAGGTGAGTAGGATGACTGGGTCCAACTGGACAGGTCCATGACAGGAAAGCAGGGGTGGGGTCTGAAGAACTGAACATGTAGAAAACAGATTTCTTTAAAAAGCGCACAGGGAAAATTCTCACAATTCTTAATGTTTTGAAATTGTCCTGAGCAGAATACCACATGAGGTCAAAGGACAGTCTGGCAACAAGTGTAAAATTGAACCAGGCTCTTATCCAGCAGAGAGAGTGCAGGTGGTTGATTACAGATGAGCAGCAGGTGTGCAGGCTTGAGTGGCAGCAGGAGACCTTGAGGCCACGCCCATCTCCTGACAAGACACACACACACAAGAGAGAGAGAGACGGGGATGTACAAGGGCAAAGGGGGAGAATAAGGACTCATTTATGCTGAACATTAGATAAGGAGGCAGAGACAGTCTTCTGTCTATACTCTGCGTTCATTTCATTCATATTTGTGCACAATTTCCGAAAGCTTACAGACCAAACAGAGCAGTACCACCGGAGATCGTGAAGGTAGTGTAGTGTAGTTCAAGCAACATACGACAATAGAGACCACAAAGACATTTAAGTATTGGTGGAACGGAATGAATTGTTAATATATAATAATTTATTGTAATATGTAGTGAGAATAGCCAAAAAAGAATTCACTGTCCACATGCTGGAATGGCTGCACAGACGACTACCATCTGCAGGGCTGCCTCTGTTTAAAGGTACAATTTAACGACCTCCTCCATTGTCACCTCATTTGTTGTTGTGTGAAACCCTTAACTCTGCCCTCTAGTAGTATTGGCTGTATTTATGCCATAAACTGTATAAAAAAGATGGACAATACAACAGCTCCCTAGTACTGGCCCATGGCATAGACAGTATTGGTAAATGCTAAGGGTACTGTCATCCATAGAGGAGCTACATATGGGGGAAGAAAAAAAATCCAAATATTTATCTCCTACTCTTTTTACTAATAGTATTACTACTATTATTTTGGCCAGTTTTCATTAATTTTTTCTTTTACTTGATCCCCTGTCAGACAGGGTTGCGCCACAATCTCATCTCACTATAGACAGATTTGGGATTTGTTTGAACCTGAATATGTGTATTGGCTACAGCCCTGCCCTGTGATGTTGCATCACAAAAGACTCCAGTGTCAGCCCAAACTTGTTGGGTGCAAGGTTCCCAGGCCAGGCTTACCTAATGTAGAAACAGTAATGTGGATGAATAACACCTGGAGCAGCAGCATAAAGTTCTTGACAACCAAAACTTTTCCCTTTTGTGATGAATTTTGATGTCATTAGGCTAATATGCTCATCAGTCATGCACACAGTAGAAAGGTTAACATATGTTAAAGGTACTTGCCCTGAGCAGTGGTTACACCCAGGCTGTTACAGCTTCATCAGAGTAGGGAAAGGCTCTGACAGAACTTGAATTTTCTGCTCTGGTCTTTATGTCATTAGGTAATGTATCCTTTGACTAGTAGTGGGTTGGAAAGAACAGGTTTATCTCAGCCTGGAGGAAAAAGACATTTAAATAAGAGAGGAACAAAAACACAACATGTAAAATGTGTATTAGATAATAGAAGACTGGATTGACAGCTCCTGAACTGCAAGTAGTATTCTGTCTGAAATATACCTAATTGTTAGTGCAGCTTTCTAACCAAAACTAACACACTATTCAAACAGTCCTGCATTTTCCCTTCATAAAGGCTCTAATGTTCAGTCTTTGTTCAGGCTGTTTTTGGTTGGTTGTTTAGTTGACATACCGTAGGTTATCTTACTATACCAGCAAGTGAAATTCCACAATTGTCGATACCAAATTTGATACCACAGTAAAAAAGAAACAAAAACAAAACAATAAATCCCATGCTCTTAAACCCGCTCCTTTAGTAAACACATTCAAATTTTATTGCTAATCTCTGATGATCTGCCTCAAACACAAAGTACTACAGTGTGTTTCATGTCGCATACTTCTGTTCTAAACACTTAGTATTTTGAGTGCGCTAAGTATATTCACGCTGCATAGTTTGAAAAATGCAGTGCACTACTGGCACACTCACAACAGTCCTCAAGCTCAGTCTGGAATGATGGACACTTCTTACCCTCAAAGGATGATATCTTTGTGAGCAAACTTCTCAACTTTTGACATGGTGACTGGGGACAACAAGGCACCTGTTAGTTATACATGTGCTTTGCACTAAGTACCAATACTGTTGTCGCATAGAAGCCATCACTAATGTTTGTTGGGTCTGTATTGATTTTATACCGCTAACAATAATGTGAGTGCTTTCGCTAGCTAGCTAACTTGCTCTTGGCTACAGCAGCACATTTTAATCAGCATTGACATTGTGGCATAAGCTTGGCTTATTTGCGAGCAGAGATAGTGGTCAAATGTTGGAAATAATGCTCCACTTTCCGTCAGCAATTCTCCATTTAAAAAGAAGACGAAGAAGGAGAAGAGGCAGTTAATAAAAAAACAAAAACAGCAGAGCGCGATTTGAGACATCTCTATCCTGTTGAAATTAGTGCACCACGCAAGACGTACATAGTGTACATAGTGTGTTACATTGAAATGTACTGATGGAAGTATGCAGTTTGACACATGACATGGCCTATGAGATTATGTGGGCGAGGACACATATATTAATATACAGTCCAGAGTATATTAACACATTTCTCCTCAATTTTTGTTTTTGTTTAACACTTGTTCCTAAGATGTGATGGTTGGTCATTATCGTAGGCTAACTGTCCCACCCCTCCTCCACTGTGATTGGATGGCTGGGTTAAAAGTGGCAGCAGACTAGAACAATTGTAGGCCTATATACTGCCCCATCAAGTCTGGAGGAAAAACGACTACCATCATGAATTTTGGCATAGTCTTGGTACTAAAGTACTGATTTTCGTGATATCTGTAACGTACACTGAGGGTGCATATTCCCTAAGTGGTTGTATTGCAGCCCGTTTTGCACTTACCAGCTGCAGCATTCTCACTTAATATGGGACCAATTTCAGAAAATTTTGTTCCCATTAGTTACTTAGACTGTTATCAAAAAATACAGAAGTTACTCTTGATCTACCGTCTTGGAGATAAATGGGGTGGACAAAATATTAGGAAAACCTCTTAGGCCTCTAGTTTAACAGTCGTAAACTGCTTCTAAAGGCCAGTAACACGGTGGCTGTGTTGTCCTGTTTCAGCTGTTACCAGGAGAGTCTCTGGACAGCACACACAGACTGACAGTCAATGAATCTTAGTACACATACTGCATACTGCTTCTTGTCTGTCAGCCTGCACATACTGCTGTAAGCTCATTGTTGTGAGACAAAAGGCCCAAGTATTTTGTCCTGACTTTACTATATAACAAGTAACACCCAGACAGCCCATAGTTTCCGCCCAGGTCGTCGAGTTTTGGAGTCAACATAGGGAGTGTTGAGGTGATCTGGTGAACAGTTGAACTGTTTGTCAGTTCTGGTAGTTGGATTATTAAAACTGGCAGCATGTGACTGAAACAGAAAGGAGCCTTTATACTGAGACACACAGGCCTCAGGGAGAATAGACATACATGATAAAGGCTGCTAGTAGAAACAGAATTCATGAGAAAACACATTACTGTAGTTTTTCATATTTCAGTTTGTGTGCTTTTGCCTGTTTACCTTTGTTTTTATTAACTGTGCTCCTGCCTGCTTTTATCATTTTAATGATTTGCCTCTTGTGCTCTTACCTGAAAAATCTGTAAAGCACTTTGGGTTGCCTTTGGGTGTGAAATGTTCTGTATAAATAAATATGTTCTGCCTTACTGCTTGCTAATACTATTTTCCTCTCTCTTGTATTTTCTTCTTTCTTTTCTTTTTCTTTTTTTCTTCCTGCTGTTGCACACATCCTTTAAGCTGCTGTGTGTTTGACAAGAGGGAAGATTCATCAAAACAAACAGGAACAAGATAACAGGAAACCACTGTGTGTCTCTATAACCCAGTTAAATACTTGTAACAGGTCAACGGGCTCTATAACGACATGTTTAGTAAATGTATAGAATAGCTGTGTGTGGTACAACAACCTTTGCGAAGAATTTCATGTAGTTAACCCCTTAACCCAGAATTTGCATCACACCGCTTCCATTCAGACTGCAGCTGAGATAGCGTATGTATTCCCCCAATGCCAGTTTGTGCATATTCAATACATACCTAGGGAACTTTTGCAACTTTTACCATTTATTCCTGTTGTCGCTAATTTGCATAATACCTAAATTTAGATGCTTGTGGTGTTAGAGGTAGTGAAGATGAGATGAAAAGAAGATATGGAGAAGATGGAGAAATGCCGATGATCTGGATGAGTACAGGAATGAGTCTTTGTTGAGCTTGTCCTGGACCCTGGATATGATGGCTGGAGATAAACAAGGTGGAGGAGGGCGCGACAGTTATGCCTAAAATAAGTTGATAAAATGATTTTTTTTTTTTAAATCTAAATTTTTTTTTAAACTTAAATGTCTTGAAATTCAAATTAACAGAATTCCAATATATTTTGCCTTTTGCAACAACTTATCTTTGTGTAAGTGGGGTATCATCCCTCACCTATTTTGAAAAGCAAATATAAGGCTGCAGCCTGAGGCTGATATGGCCCTCTGCCTGACAACCTCCTTCTGTCCACTTTAATATGCAATGCACTTTTATACTTCATATGTAGTAGGGAGTCCTTGCTCCATCTGTCTTTCAGCTAAGGGGTCCTTGACCTGAAAAATGTTAAAGGCCCCTGCTTTAGTGCATGGGGTGTACACTCTATAAGGTAAGCTACTGGAGCACCCCAGTTATGCATATTTTCCAAGATTGCACCTGCGTGTAATGTAAGTGATGGAGTGATTTAATGTAAGAAAGTGACATAATGTATGATGTACGATGTTTGGTGTCCATGTTGGGTTGTCCTACTGCTGAGGCAGACATCAAAGTAAAGAAGCAGTCCTCGTGCTTTTGCTTTGCCTACGTCCCAAAAGCAGTTTGAATTCAGTAACTACTTCATTGTTAACACTAACCAGCGTGACAGCATAACTGAATTTCATAATGCAGCAGCAATGCACTTTTGATGTTTCTTTAAATGTCTCTTCTGATTCAAGAGCTTTTCATTATTTTTTTTTTATCATTACTAAATTGACTAAAATCAGTTGTTTGTTAATATCACATTATACAACATGATTCCATAATTGCATAACCAAATCATGATCAGATGATATATCATACGATTCATTTATCTGATGATGATGACCAGATAAGTGAAGCTGCTGTCAGGAATAAACCTGCTTGTCTTAGCACTGCCTCATTTTGCCAGCAGTGTAACATTGTATGCTTGGCTGGTTAATGTGCTAATGCACATGCTAACAGTCTGTACTTTGCAGGACTCAGAGATTTTGATTTTTTTTTAAATGAATGCTCTCAGTAACATAAAAAGTTATCACTAATCGTTTGTCTTTGACTTTAAGCACTATTGTGTTTACACACTGACAGTAAAGGCAGTGGATTATTAATCTGAACACACATTCAGTACATACAGATGCAGAGGCACAGGTGTGGATGATATCATGTTACATATCAGTGCAGTAACTCGAGCTCCTCACATCGGCTGGCCTGTCTGTAGCACAGGATTTACATACATCCAGTGTCAGACCCTACAGCTGATTTCAAGTTTTACAGATTTGATTTTTTTGTTATTTTGCTGTTTTTCCACCACCAAAGTATTCTCACATCTCGTATAATATTACTGTTATCACTATTGTTATTATACTTAAACATTCTCCAAGTGTGGTGTTTTTTCATTCATATGAGGACACTACTGATAAAAATGCCCCCGTACTTAACACAGATCAAACATTGTTAAGTACTTCAATATCAGAAAATATTGATTATTTGGATCTCAGTGAGGGTACTTTTTTCAAGACAAATATCCTTAAAACATTGCAGAGAAGTGCCCTTTCCCGAAAAACAACAGTATCAATTCATTTTTTCATCCAGTTGACAAAGTAGCAACAGCATGATGTAGTTTAGAAGTCCTCAGGGGTGGATGGTTGTGAATAGCTGTGTGTTCTCAGAATGTGACTGTGACAACAGAGGTTGTGTTTTGGTTTCCATCTCTCATCAACAGTATCTTTGAGCAACTTTTATCCATGGCTATCTTACTAGAACCAGAACCATCACTGTAGAAGTCAGACAACACTCAGACATCTGATGTGGTGCAGTTAAATTGATTATGTTTGTCAGTGAAGGCACCAACAGATTCTTTTGTCATTCAGGTCAGTTTAATGTCACGCAGATGTTGGAAAATCTGTGATATTTTACTGCAATAAACTCATTTAAGTTAATAATATCTGTACGTCATCAGTATCAGCCAATATCAGCTTAAAAATGAAAAGAATGGGCCAACATGCTTTTTCTTATTTTGCACAATGAATGAATATTACATACATTGAAAAGCATTCTATTTCAGGTCTCCATCTGAATAAGAGTATGCATGCATAATATGATGTTAATTCCAGTACAGAAGAGACTTGATGATCACTAAAATTAGGTGGAAAAAAGTGGATATATTGATATTGGTATCAGTTATTGGCCAAATGAGTTAATACATATTGACATATTGGATATCTGCAAAAAATCCAATATCATGCATCCCTAATTGAAGCAGTCAAGAATGTCCTAGGAAGACAGTGGAATTCAAGGCTCCATGGGGGAGAGGGCAAGAGAAGAAAGGAAAGAGAAAACAAAGGAAGAGATGGGCGACCACATACTGGACCAGTTACTCTTTCAAGAATGAGAATAAAGTTGACCTCATAAATCAAAGTATTTCTCTCACATGTTGCTCCTTTCTCTTTCCAGAATTAAGGCCATTGAAAGTGCCACCAAAGAGGATGATACTAAATGGCTGACCTACTGGGTGGTGTATGGAGTCTTCAGTGTAGCAGAGTTTTTTGCTGATATCTTCCTCTCCTGGTTCCCGTTCTACTATATCGGAAAGGTAATCCAGCTGGCTATTGTGCTTGATTTTGTTTCAATCAATGTCTTGGCAAATGTGCAGAAAAAAATATTTGTAAAACTAAAAATTTATTTAACGTGCAGCTTTCCTCTCCTGACTTTGTTGTCTTACCTGTGAGCCAGCACCGGGGCTGCAACATTATGAGATTTTCACTGTACAATAACCGTCACAGAAAATGTTTCATTGTTACAGTTTTTACAGCATAATTTTAAATTTAAAAAGTGAACCTTTCAATAGTGAACCTATTTGGGGGTAAATACACATAAAACAATACAAGTTCTTATGGCATGTTTTAGGTAAAAGTACCCTCATTTAATTGAATTCAAGCAGCTGCTTCTGTTCAACATGCTAGTTTAGCATTAGCATGACCCTGGCCAAACTGCACAGCCACCAAACAACAACTTTGTTTATCAACAGGACCGCCTCAGTGAGCAGGGTGAGGCAGGCCAGAGTCCTGCATGGGTCCATTTTTTTTAAAACTCGCACCCACTCATACCCATAAACCTCAGTAACAGAACCAACCCGTTACCCGTCATTATGTCTAAGTCAAAGCTGCACCTGACCTGCACACATGATAAAACACACACAGGCTACAGTTACTCACATTAAGCTGGGTTCTCATGCTCCCTCCACCACCATAAAACCTCAAAAGGATCCTCCTCGGTCATTTTGAGCTGGATGTAGGCTGCCACCTTATCCTCGGGCTGCAAAGTTTCATTGCTGGAGTCCTCCATGTCGGTGTCGGCAAGGTTAAAGGTTCGACTTGTGTCATTGACTTTCAAAAAAAAAGGAATAGCGGCTTGATAATCGTGATTTCGATGTCAAAATATTACTCATATACTGCACATCTTTTTCATTTATTTTTGCTTTTTTCCCAAATCTGTTTATTGAGATTTTCCAATTATAGCAGATAGAAAGCACAATAATATTTGGTCAATCAAATAATGACACTTTTTCAGTTGTTTTATTCTGAAAAATAAAAAATATATTTGTGTTCTCACCCACGTGTGCGGGCATTGTGCAGCTTTTGTCTATTTTTACACGCCTGGTCTCATTTTTCTTCTCTACACGTGGCTGTGCCGCTCTCCAACAGGTAAAAACTACATACTGTAGAACTGTATACAAAACGACTACAACCAGTTTAAAAAGGATTCAAATGAATACCTCATTTTATCAGAGGCAATGCAAAGCAGCAGAATGACCTTGTGTGTGTTTTACATTTCACATTAAAATAAATCAGTCAAGTCAAGGCTTCCTGTGGTTAAAACAATCCAGTCAGGTAATTCAGTACCAGTTAATGTAGCCTGAATGCTTCCAAACCCTTCATGACCAGCTGCATTATCACTTGGGAAGACTCCATTCTCACACACACACACACACACACACACACACACACACACACACACACACACACAGCCATCAGGAGCAGTTTGGGGTTAAGTGTCACTTGATTTCTCTTCATATCATATTTCTGTCCATGCAGGTGTTGATTTAAATTAATATCCCCTACATTAAACAAGTTCTTTAGGGTTGCAGTGATATACCACTTTTAAGGTATACTGTAATACAACAGTTTGCCAGATATCATAACGTGTACATTTGCTTATTTATGATACTAAGAAAAAATGCGACTGGACAGAAAATCTCCCCTTTATTTTAGTTCTACATATACATACTCCCATTAACAAAATGGTTTTCAGGTTCAATTATAGTAATAAAACATTTGTTGAATCAACAATAACCCCTCTGTTTTCATTCCTTTGAGGGTCGTTCTGACTGATATTATTATAAATTCTGTAATGCCGGGATACCGTGAGATGCTAATTGTACCATGAAAATCTCATACCATTGCAACCCCTTCATACTTTTGTATAGGTTTGTTACATTTGCTAGGGTGGACCAACAAAAAGAACAAAACATAAAGGCTGGTGGAGCTGCCAAATATGGCTGGATTCAAACAATGGACTCTGCCCACATTGAGCACAGCTTCTCACTACAGTGGGTGTGTGTTCTTCTCAGCAGAGTAAACTAATCATATGTGGAGGGTGGAGCACACTGCACTGATGATAAAGAGTATTTGAGTACCTTGAGCTCTGTAAGTTCACTAGCAGCCAGTAGTGCAGAGTAGGCCTGCGTTTACTTAAGGGATCTCAAGTATGTGTGATAATCTTCACAGGCAGGGGGAGATTGACACAGTGTCAAAGAAGCTGCCTGAGAGTTAAATGTCCAGTCAGAGCATGGCAGCTTTTTTTGTTATTTTATTGTTTTAATCTCATTAACTTACATATAATGTAATATAATTTATAATTTGTAGCCACAGTTTCTGCAGGCTGCTGCAATCCAGCTGCTGGTCCACCACAGATGCACTGTCAGACCCTTCAGCTGTTACTGGAATCAAAACAAAATATCCATAAAAAAAAATCCATATAAATAAATTAATCAGTTTTGATCTTGGATCAATCATTTATGTGCACAAATTATAGAACAGAACATTTAACATATATTAGTGACATTTTAACATATTTAAGAACGTCAAAGATAACACGACTTAACAAACAAAAAAGAAGAAGTATATCCATTTCTCTCCAGAATCTAAACCAAACTGCATTAAATGGACGGTATTAACAGGCACTTATGTGCTGTGGCACTTATATGTCACACAGTAGGCATCCGATAACAATGTTGGAATTAAAGGTCCAGTGTGTAGGATTTAGGGGGGTATATTGGCAGAAACTGAATATAATATAATTAGTATGTTTTCTTTGTGGTACAATTACCTGAAAATAAGAACTGTTGAATGAGCCATTTATGTCTACATAGGGAGCGGATCCTCGTCTATAGAGATCGCCATGTTGCACTGCCATGTTTTTACAATAGCCCAGAACATACAAACCAAACACTGGCTCTAGACAGGGACATTCACAATTTCGTACTGGCCATCATTGTTAAAAGTCCATCTGCAATGACCAGCATTAAGGTGTCACTGGTTTGTAACATGAAGCTACTTTACTTAGTGTTTTTACCAGTTTAAATCACCTGGTCCATTTGTTTTGGAGTGGAAGAGACCTCTGTGAATAATTTGACTGCTAGTAAAAACCTCCTGAACATCTGGATTTGAAGTTATCAAGAAAAAAGATGAGCACACTAGCAGGTGGTGGACGAGCAGCCCGCACAGACATGCCAAACAGCGTTGGAGAAACACTGGTTTGTAATGTGAAGCTGCTTCATGAGGTGTTTTTATCTGTTTCACCTAGTCTGTTATAAATAAAACGTTCTAATGGTATATCCTGTTTATTTGCGTGCACATTTTTTATCAAAGAGCACAAAGTAAGTAATTCAAGAGCAGAAATTAGTAATTCATGCCCCATATACGCAAATAAGGTTTTCACATGTCGGGCTCTGTGTTGTTGCAGAATCGGAATCAGAAATACCTTATTGATCCCCAAGGAGAAGTTATGATTCGTTACAGTCAATCCAATATAAAGTACAGAGAACTGCAAGAACTAAGAATAAGAATATGAAATAGAAGTATGTAACTATAAAGTATTAAAATAAAATAACATAGAAATAAAATGTGCATTATGCTACTATGTTAACCCTAGTACTTAAGTCCGTGAGTGTGTAAAATATACACATTGCTACATTACACTGTATAAACTAGTATGTTACATTCAAGTATGAAATATGTATTGTGCTATAATGTTAACTGCAATATATACATTGATTAAATTATGACAAAAATAAGAAAGAAATAAGAGTTATTTGCATAATATGTTGAACAAATATATAAATTCAAGAAGTGTTGGTGAGAATAAATAAGTATACTAAAGAATATTGCAGCAGTTGAATTATTGCACAGAATATTGTGGTAATTGAATTATTGCACCAATGTTTGCACTGTATTACACAGTTAAGGCAGTATTGCAAGAAATAATTGTACCTTAAGCCACTATTGCACAGTAGAAACCTAATGGATAATTAGAAATTATAAATGCAGATAGGTGAATTAAGTCCAAGTGTCGGTCTGCTGACTCAGAGTGTCTGACACTCTGACAGAGGAGTTGTACAGTTTGATGGCCACAGGCAAGAATGACTTCCTGTAACACTCTGTGGTGCATCTTGGGGGAATGAGTCATCACTGAATGTGCTCCTATGTTTGACCAGCTCATTGTGGAGTGGATGGGAGACACTATCCAAGTTGACATGTATCTTAGACAGCATCCTCCTCTTTTTCACTGCCACCAGAGTCCAGCTCCACCTTTACGACAGTACTGGCTTGCAAGTTAGTTTATTGAGTCTGTTGGTGTCAGCTACCCTCAACCTGCTGCCCCAGCAGCTCAGAGGCTGTAAGAACGTTTGTCTGCTGATTGTAGATTATATAAGAATGTGACTGTTTTGGTTACATTGAGATCACAAAATAGTTTTCCTGTGATCATAAAAAAAAAAACATATCAATATTTACATCCATGTTTCCTCTGGCCCTTTAAGGTTTGCCACTGCATTTAGCTGTCCATTGCTCATTGTCATCTCTTCTCTGATACAGGCTGATTGAACCCATGTAGGCATACTGGTGAACTGTCTGCTTATCTGTGTAGAGGAGAGATAACAGCAAGTCATTATATTTCTGTGGACCTATGTGTACTTATGTGTACTCATATATACATTGCAGCAATGACAGATGACTAATTACCTGTGCATTATTGACTCACGGTAACTTCTGGATCCTTTTCATCTGTAGTTGCGCCACATGCAGTTAAACATGTAATTACATCATGGTAACAGCTACATTTAGAATAGAAAAATTGTAGGCTGTAGAAGAAAAGTAAACTGAATAATCAGTTTAAGACTTCACAAAATACCTTCTTTTAGCACAAGCTTCTGTGTAGTTGAGTTTCTTATGAAGTGGCATAACTGAGCGCTTTAAACTAAGACTTTGAGACCAGTTTCATCAACACAGCCTGTAATGTGACTGTGATGTCTGTTTACTGTTCTGCTTTGATGAGAGAGCTTATGTCTTCTTTCCCAGTGTGCCTTCTTGGTGTGGTGCATGGCTCCAACTCCCTCTAACGGATCAGTCCAGATTTACAACCGCATCATTCGACCATTCTTCCTCAAGAATGAAGCCAGGATTGACGACGCAATGAAGAATATCAAGGACAAGGCCTCAGAAGCTGCTGACAAGTTCAAAGATGAGGGTGAGTCAGTCAACTGTTTGTGTTATGTTTACAGTAAATAGGGCCTAATTATAAGTAAAGTGAAAAAAAGCCAATAAGCAGTTGTGTAGCGGAGGGTATGTGGGGTATGCCTGCCTCTTTTTCTGGCCATGTACAGTATACCCGCCTATCAGTCCAAAAGCCATAGAAATATATATAGAAGAGTATACCCAGTTCCTCCTCAGTTACCTACCCATCTACCCAGTAGTTCACCCACCTCATTAACTACCACTACACCACTGCTGAAAACTATATATCAGCCAATATTCCAATTTTGGCTGGCACAAAGTCAGATTTTCACTACACAATTATTGTGGCCAAAAGAGTTCATGGTAATGATTTTATTGTGATATCTATAGAAAATTTGAAAGTAATAATAATAATATAATACTATCAATCAGTCACCTTTAAGTTTCTTTACTGTGTATTTTTGCCTGTCTTTGGCAAATGACTTCCACTCAAAATGCAAGTATAGGAAGGTGCAGAGAGAGTCTGTAACCATAACTGTACAAAATCGTACAAAAAGAGCAGTTACACTTAATGGATAGTAAAAAGCAACCAGATAGCACAGGAGAAGGGAGACAAAGCAAGAATGGAAAGAAACAAAAATTATTTAGAAGATGCTGGACTATTTTACAATATTATCATATGTGTATTATTAACATGATATCAAAATTTAATTTTTAAGTCTCACGTTTATTGTCAATACCAGTATACAACAACACCACTAATATTACAGAATAAACAAATCACTAATATGTTGTCATTTGGCACAAATTTGACAAACAATAACAGTAAAACAAGAAACACAGTGATGGCTCTTTCGAGTTGCTATGAAGTCTTATGACTTTGTATTTTTACTCAGAACCAAACAACAGCGACATCATGCTGCTCCAGTGTGTTGTTTTTAGACAACATGCCGGCATCACAGAAGCACAAGAAACGTGACAAAATGGAATGGAATGGAATGTACTGTGAAATGTAACACAACAGCATCGGCCTCTAGTGTGACATGTAACATCCGCATCAGCAGCACTTTATAAACAATAGGGCTGGGCGATTATGTACAATATATCGATTTATTTTCAAGCAAGATATAAATTTGGACAGTACCGTTTATATTGATACAGGGTCAAGTTGCATTACATAATGCATATCAGTGTGCATTTCTCCTCTCACACTGCACAGCTCTGCCCCACCTACTTACACCTAAGTTCTCCAGCAACACTAAGAGAGACACAGAGCTACTACTCTGTGTAATCTGTCTGTTTATTAGACTACAGTGGTACATCAGTCTATATGTTGCCCGTGCTACGCTAAGTCAGTCTGTGAGATGAATGAAATAACCGCAGTACAGCACTGCGCTGCGTGTGTGGGAGACAGAGCTGTTTGATTGTGTCAGGTGAGCATTTGTATGCTAGTTTGTGTATGTATGTTTGTGGATCATAGCGCATCACTGGTAGTTGTAGTCTATTGTGTGACATTGAGACAGCACCTGGATGCAGGCGAAAATGTTTTTTAAAAAATGCATCGACAACATTGACATTTCATATACAATATGTATATAACACGGACAAAGTGTCTCTCACTACTACCCTCCCTCGGCCTCTCTGTTGATGCTCTGTGTGCATAAATAAGATTAATAGTCTAAATGAATAAAAATATTTAAATCATTTTCCAGCACTACATTTGAAAGGCCAAGGAGAACCACTTTTTAACTCCCTGTTACTATCATGTCAATAACAATCATTTACCATCTCTGTTTTTTGGCGGCTGATCTCGTCCTCTGCTTGGTGGATAAAGAGCTTCTGGTCCTGATCGTTTTCCCAATTTGCATACATTTTCGGCCGCTGTTCTTTTGTGAGTTAGCTGCTAACTGCTATCAGCTACTTTTTAAATCTCCTTTGGTGGGTTGCATGCATAACATGTCATCAAAACATCACACCCATGCCACTCATGATTACGTCCTGTCGGCTGCCCCTTTTATACAGACATTATTTCGGCGTTGTTAGTAATTCCAATGCTAGTGTAAGAGTGAGACAACTCTGTCCCCCCATTCCACAGTTATACCTTTTACAAAATACAGTGAGGTGGCATAACGGCATGGAATTCCCGCCTTGAAGAGGCAGTGTAAAAAGGGCTAATAATATCAGTTGCATCAGGGCAGGCCTGTTTTAATGCATCTTATCCTGCATTAATACATTTTTATTTAGATTTCACTTATGTCAGAGAATCTCTACATTTCTTACACTGATATTTCAGTCTTACAGTGGCTCTGATGACATTTTCCTTCTGGTTCTGGCGAGCTTATAATATGAAATATGAACAGGAAGTGTTGAGTTTCACTGACAGTAGCTTAGCATTCAACAAAATTGCCTCAAAGTAGGAAATGAGGGTGTTTGTAGCTATCAGACTCCAGATAACAAACAAGACATCTGACGTCTGTGTGTCATTTTGTCCACAGCCAAGAGAGCCACAGCAAACATCATTTTCGAGGAGAAGAAGAGCACCTAAGAACACTTCCTGTTCACCGTGTCTCTCTGGAGCCCACTCTGTTCCAGAAGAAATGTTGCCTTGAAAATGTTTGTTTTTAAGAGTTCCTGTAATCTGATTCTTTAGCCAACCTGTATTAGCTGTTACATGTATCACATGTTTCAATTAAAGCCATTTCCCAGGTCAGTTTACTTATTTAACTTTGCCTTCTGGAGGGCCATGAGATGACTGTATGCTGGCCCTGATGCGCTTCTTGAACCAAATAAAAACAAACTTGCTGAAGTGGCTCTCCTATTTTCATTCTTTCACTCTACTATGTGCATAAACTGAGAACTGTTTTTAAAGAGCAAACTATGTGCAGAATTGCCGAGAATAATAGATAAATAATAATAAATAATGATAGACAAATTATCTGTGTTTTATAGGTAGATAAAAGTTTACATTGTCATTACAGGATTGAAGATAACTGCTAGTAGAGCATTTCAGACTCTCAGAGCTGGGAATGACTGCATCTACGATTAAAAGCCATATAAAGCCAGATTATTTGTGGAGTTTATTAAAAGTCATAACACATTATGTAGAACAACCAACAGAGAATGTGCTGTGTGAAGACAAGTTATTAAAGAGAACCACATTGAACAGTCTTGTCCTTTAAATTTGTCCAGTTTTACATGTTTCCTACTTAGAAATTTGTCTCTAAGAGCTTCTGGAGACAAACAGCAGCTTTAGCTATTTAGTTTATGCAAAAGTGTTTTTTAGGCGAGATATGATCATACAGAGCATCTAATTTGTAAAGATAAGATAAAGAAAACCAATTAAAACTGTGTAGTCCTTTTGAATTAGTTCAGCTTCACATTTCTTACTTAGGAATTTGTTTCTGAGAGTCTTTGAACACAAATGGGAGTTTCAGCTATTTTGGTGAGAGAAAAGTGCTTTCAGTGTGGTATCATCATATGGCTCATCTAATGTGGGAAGAAAAGTTATTAAAGAAAACAACACTAAACTGTCTCGTCCTTTAAATTAGTTCAGTTTTACATGTTTCTTACTTAGAAATTTGTTTCTAAGAGTTTCTGGACACAAATCCGTTTTAGCTATTTAGTTGAGCCGGGGATTAAACCACCAGTCTTCCAATGACTGGACAACCTGCTCTACCTCTGAGCCACAGCTGCCCTGAAAAGCGACAAAGAAAAAAAGAAAATTGAACATTTCGGGAGGATACATATATATACTTCCATGTATACACTGTATACAGACACTCATACAAGACATATATTCAAGAAGGTATTCACTGTAGACAGCCAGAGTCCATACTTAAAGGTGCAACAAAAATTCTTTGTAACCTCTTTTTAATCTGTATTTTCTAATTTTCCATAAATCAAATCCACTTTTTACCCTAGAAGTCCTCAATGTTATTTTTCCCCATCCATCCATCCATCCATCCATCCATCCATCCATCCATCCATCCATCCATCCATTTTCATCCGCCTAGCCAGATGACATATGTAATCCCTCCAGTGCCCGAAACACCTCCAGCGGGAGGCTCCCAGGAGGTATTCTGATCAGATGCCCACTCCACCTCAACTGACCCCTCTTGTCGCAAAGGAGCAGCAGCTCTATTCCAAGCTCCCTCCAAATGTCCGAGCTCCTTATGATATCTCTAGGGCTGAGCCCAGCCACCCCATGAAGGAAACTCATTTCAGCTGCTTGTATCCATGATCTAATTCTTTTGGTCACTATCCAGAGGCCGTGACCATAGGTGAGGGTTGGGATGTAGATGGACCAATAAAATGAAAGCTTTGCCTTCCTGCTCAGTTCGCTCTACACCACACCGCACCAAAGCGCCAATCTGTTTCACACTCCATACTACCCTCACTCGTGAACAAGATCCCAAGATACTTGAACTCTCTTGCATAAGGCAGTAACTCTCCCTAATCTGGAGGGGGCATTTCACCGGTTTCCGGCAGAGATTTTGAGGTGCTGATTCTCATCCCAACCGCTTCACACTCATCTGCAAACTGCCCCAGTGCATGCTGGAGCTTCCAGTGTAAAGCCAACAGAACCATATCAAAAAAGTGTGTCAGCTAAGACAGCCCAACAGTTTGTCCAGAGCCTTCAGCATCTCAGGGCGAATCTCATCCACACCTGGCACCTTGCCGCTGGGGAGCTTTTTGACTACCTCAGCAACCTCTGCCAGGAGTTCCCCTGAGTCTTAAGGCTCTGCCTCCTCCACTGTGGATGTGACGGCTGGGTTCAGGAGTACCTCAAAGGGCTCATTCCACTGCTCGACAATGTCCTCAGTTCGGATCAGCAGTTCTCCTTCTCTGCTGAGCACAGCCTGAGACAACCCAACAGTCAAAGTGACAATTACAAAACAGACAACAGTCTCCCAGAACTTCCTTGAGGCAAACCAAAAGTCCTTCCCCATAGCCTCCCCAAAATCCTCCCACACCCTGGTTTTTGCTTAAGCAGCCGCCACAGCTGCAGCCCTGCTGGCCAACTGGTACCTGTCTGCTGCTAAAGGAGACCCCTGGGCCAGCCAGAACCAAAAGGTCTCCATCTTTAGCCTGATGGCCTCCCTCACTGCTTTTGTGCACCAGCAGGTTCTTAGATTGCTGCCATGATGGTGATCAGTTCACAGCTCTGCTCCTCTCTTCATTCGAGTGTCCAAGACACAAAGACACATGGCCTCAGATCTGCCGATACTACCACTACCAAGTCGATCATCGATCTTTGGCCTAGGGTGTTCTAGTACCAGGTACACTTATGAACCTCCCTGTGTTCGAACATGGTGTTTGTTATGGCCAGCCCAAAGAAGTGTTGAGTCCCCAACCGGCACCCCTTCGAGGACACCACCAAGAGATACTGCTCCACCTCCTGCACCAGCTCTGGCTTCTTCCCCACCAGAGAGGTGACATTCCACGTCCCCAGAGTCAGTCCGCGACTCCGGGGATCAGCGCACCTGGAGCCCCACCCCTTGCTGCGGCCTGGCACACAATGCACCAGACCCTGATTTCTGTCCCTGTGGGTGATGGGCCCACAGGGCGACGGCTCCATGTTATTTTTTTGGGCTAAGCCCAACCAGGCCCAATTGCCTAAGGCCTGGCCACCAGATGCTCGCTGGCAAGCTCCCCCCCAGGTCTGGCTCCGGTGTCCCCATACCAGGCAACGTGCTCAAGGTCCGAAAAGTCAGTTTCACCAAGGTCTTCTCCCTAAGTTGCTATTTCCAAGCCAGTTAAATCTTTTTGATCTTTTTCACGTCAGTGCTGTGATCCTGAGAATCCTAAATCAATAAAATATTGAAAATAGTTTAGAATTACATGGTATTCATTAATTTGCAAATATGTAATAGTTGTTTTATGTTGTACATTTTTTAATGCCTCTTTCAGTTGTCCATTTAAATTTAAGTCAGAATCAATTAATGCAATACTTGGTAACTAACTTTATGGATTACAAATTAATTAATGTATTTATTTGTAAAATCTTTCAACTCTTGGCTTATTGTCCAATTAGATATCAGATAATGCAATTCTTTATAATATTGATATGACATTTGTGTATCTACACATATAACAATTAAGTATCTCTAGATTAGTTGACTGTATTTCAGCAAGATGGTTCTTAATGCTGTGTCTTTCTTAATTGAGTGTATTTTGAGTGTAAAAGCATCTCAATACACTTTACAAATAGAAGGCATTCTTAATGTGTCGTATCTGAAGATATCAAAAACCATGCAATACCATACACTGTTTGGTTTTAGGGGATGATCTGAACCTGTGAGTCGTAGTAACGAGAGTGAATATGGGCAGCAGGTGAAGGAGGACTCAGATGCAAATGTAGATGGGTAGGGCGGTTAGGTAATGGAGAGAGGAGGGGACGGATGGAAAAACAGCAATGATGAATTATCTTGAGGAAGTGGGGATGTGGCTGAAGAAGTAGACAGAGAATCAGAATGTGAAACTTCTGGTATTACACATGCACGTTTACACCTTGAACAGAATAATTAATAACCCACTTAATTAATTCCTCTGGGAATTTTATTCTGTAACTTTGGAGGATACTCATTTTGTCACACTCAGACTGATGAAGCTTCATGTGTGGTGTGTGTTGGGCAAGTTACTCTCAAAATGTAATGTATTACATATTACCAGTTACCTTCATTTGGAAGTAATTAGTTACTTAACAATATTACTCTCTGTGTAGAGTAAAAAGTTACCTAATACACTACTTTTGCATTACTTTAACCAAAATAAACTCAGAAGAACTATATTCATTTTAATGGATGAGGGTCATGTTGTTTCACAGCAGGTAATGCTGACTCATTCATACATTCAAATACAGTGGTTACTGCTTTGTATTAATATCCCCTGCTTATATTTATAAAAGCGGGATGATATAGAACAATTAAATAGTCTAGACTTTTTAAAATAATCAAATAGCCTTTGATACGGGGAGGGTCAGGCAGAGGATCAAAGTCTGATAATTATGAGATATGGATTAATATTTGTGGAAATGAAACACAATAAACAAATACTGAGGTTAGCGCAACAAAGAGAATTGGTGTGTGAGTCAGCCACTATGACAAGCGCAAATTATCACAACAGAGCTGGAAGACCCATCTGTCAGCTACAGCAGCACCAGAGAGTTATGCATAAGAATGGGACTTTGTGCTGATGTTGCTCTGTAGTTGTAAGGGATGTGAATGGAAACTCATCCAACACATACTAACATCACCTAGACCTGCTGATCACCTGGACGAGGAAAAAACAAACCAGAGACCAGCTCCTTATCTTCGTTGCTTTCAGGCAGCCATAGGACGCAAAAGCAGATCGGGATATGTTGTAGATATTGCAGGTGTATTAATGGAAACATACTGAACATCATAAAGCACAGTACGGCATGACCCAGATGTGCCAGTCACCAGCACCCTTCTGTATTGTTGTCTGTAATCACATGACAAAACACAATAACCTTCAGATGATATTTTTTCTGGTGGCACACAGGTGAAAGTGAAGTGGTGTGGATCGGTGTGGATGAATGAAAAATAGCTTAGTCCAAAGGGACCTGGGTAGGGAACCTGAGGGTCGCCGACTCAAGTGCCCGCACGGACCAAGCATGGAGTGTGGACTGGAAGCTGGAGAGGTGGCAGTTCACCTCCTGGGCACTGTCGACGTGCCCTGGAGCAAGGCACCAAACCCCCAACTGCTCGGAATTAAAAAACTGATTTTTCCCCTCAAGGATTAATGAAATATATCTTCTTCTTTTGCAAGTTTTGAAAAACAGCTTTAGCTTTAGCTTTTTACTGATTTAGCATTCATTCATTATACTTCTGAACTTTTAATGAAGTCCCACACATTATTTATTGTCCTGCATTGGGACACTACAACTTTGAACAACTGAAACAGACTGTCAGAACTATGAAAAGTTGCATGGTACTTTTCATAGTACTATGTATCTGCAATCATGCTACAGAAGTTTAACAGTGACATTTTATTGCAAGTATGCAAAAGTAATTGTATAATTGTCACTTTGAAATAATGTTATAAAATGCTGAAAGATTTGACTGGAGTATACCACTAAACCTCAGACATTTGGTGTCTCTCAATCTTTATAAATCCTTACAGAAATGGTGCATGTTTTATTATTCAGCCGGACTAACATTAAAATTCAACTCATATCACTGGCATAGACATGAATTTCTTCTCATGCACCACATAAAGACAACAACTGTGCCACTCATACATCAGTGTATCCCAGCCCATATTGCATGTGTTGATTAAACCTAATACTAAGGTGTCTTTATTACACATCAGCATTTTTGTTGGTCAGTGTCAGGGCCGGAGGGGGACTCATTTTCAGCCCTGGAGTTTCATACCTCAGACTGGCCCACTTTAGATCACGACCTATTATTATTAAAATCATGTAATTATAACCTTACATGTTAAGTCTACAATAGCGCACTGTTCTGTAAAGCCTTGTAATTCAGTGTATTTTTCTAAAATATTTCCAATTCAGTGCAAGTAAGGGTTGCTTCACAATGTAGATTTATTTCACACATCTCCAACATTATTCTTTACAACACATCCTTTTCAACAATATCAGAATCTATATTCTGTTCAAATAAGTGTTCACAGATATCTAAACCTTAAAATGAAATGATAAAAAAATATAACGTGTCACTACTATCATTTGGGCATAGAAAGTGGTTATATTGGAACTAATGTTTGCTTGTTCACACAGCTCACCTGTTCCTTCCATACTGACAGGAACAATCCCCTCATCACTACTGGCTCCTGGCTCTGCTTCTGACACTAAATCACATTTTAAAAATGGTCATAATTCTCAGCACAAATCTCCCCTTTTTACAAAGCCCTCTGATCAATTCAGGTCAGTTGATTAATGTAGTGCTGAATCATCTAGCATCTCAGGGCACTTTTCATATAGAGCAGGTCTACACCATATTCTTCATTATATTAATTCTAATAATATTCACTCGATGAGCAATCCTACCTGCCCACTCTGGACTTGTGGGCTCATGGCTGGTGCTTGCTGCTGGAGCTTGCTTCTGACTCAGAGGAGCTACAAGACAAAGTTTCCCAGTTATGTGGCGTCTCATCATACTATTATTCAAATTATATAACGTTACGTTATATGCCACAACGCCACACAATTCATAGACTTGATAATGAATTAACTTGAACGGTGGTTTGCAGGCAAAGTTCAACATCTTGCCTTACCCGTTTCATCGTCCTCATTTGTCGTTTCAAACCGCGAGCTTGTTTTAGTGAATAAGTTGCCAATTTTAGCACATTTAGCTGCGTCTGTTTCTAGAGCTTTCCTCTTTTTAATTCTTGCCTTCTCCGCACCACCCTTGCTCTTTCTATTTTCCATCTTTCAAACACCACTGACCGAGTGCACGGACGTGTTACATCAGGGTGCGTCTGCAAAAAAAAAAAAAAAAGAAAAAGAAAAAAAAAACTGCCAGTGGAGGCCCAAGGACAGCGGTAGCACGGGCCCGGCGCCACGAGGGGGCAGGAGGGGGCTTTGCCCCCTCAGTTTTAATTTTTGCCTCCTCAGTTTAACACAGCGGTCTCCCATACCGTCATATATAATTACATTGTTTGTTTCAAGTCATAAACAGTTCTGTAAGTGGAAGAAATAAGAATAAATTATTAGTGGTATTAGTCCTTCTTCACATCTTAAGGCTCTGCCTCCTCCACTGTGGATGTGACGGCTGGGTTCAGGAGTACCTCAAAGGGCTCATTCCACTGCTCGACAATGTCCTCAGTTCGGATCAGCAGTTCTCCTTCTCTGCTGAGCACAGCCTGAGACAACCCAACAGTCAAAGTGACAATTACAAAACAGACAACAGTCTCCCAGAACTTCCTTGAGGCAAACCAAAAGTCCTTCCCCATAGCCTCCCCAAAATCCTCCCACACCCTGGTTTTTGCTTAAGCAGCCGCCACAGCTGCAGCCCTGCTGGCCAACTGGTACCTGTCTGCTGCTAAAGGAGACCCCTGGGCCAGCCAGAACCAAAAGGTCTCCATCTTTAGCCTGATGGCCTCCCTCACTGCTTTTGTGCACCAGCAGGTTCTTAGATTGCTGCCATGATGGTGATCAGTTCACAGCTCTGCTCCTCTCTTCATTCGAGTGTCCAAGACACAAAGACACATGGCCTCAGATCTGCCGATACTACCACTACCAAGTCGATCATCGATCTTTGGCCTAGGGTGTTCTAGTACCAGGTACACTTATGAACCTCCCTGTGTTCGAACATGGTGTTTGTTATGGCCAGCCCAAAGAAGTGTTGAGTCCCCAACCGGCACCCCTTCGAGGACACCACCAAGAGATACTGCTCCACCTCCTGCACCAGCTCTGGCTTCTTCCCCACCAGAGAGGTGACATTCCACGTCCCCAGAGTCAGTCCGCGACTCCGGGGATCAGCGCACCTGGAGCCCCACCCCTTGCTGCGGCCTGGCACACAATGCACCAGACCCTGATTTCTGTCCCTGTGGGTGATGGGCCCACAGGGCGACGGCTCCATGTTATTTTTTTGGGCTAAGCCCAACCAGGCCCAATTGCCTAAGGCCTGGCCACCAGATGCTCGCTGGCAAGCTCCCCCCCAGGTCTGGCTCCGGTGTCCCCATACCAGGCAACGTGCTCAAGGTCCGAAAAGTCAGTTTCACCAAGGTCTTCTCCCTAAGTTGCTATTTCCAAGCCAGTTAAATCTTTTTGATCTTTTTCACGTCAGTGCTGTGATCCTGAGAATCCTAAATCAATAAAATATTGAAAATAGTTTAGAATTACATGGTATTCATTAATTTGCAAATATGTAATAGTTGTTTTATGTTGTACATTTTTTAATGCCTCTTTCAGTTGTCCATTTAAATTTAAGTCAGAATCAATTAATGCAATACTTGGTAACTAACTTTATGGATTACAAATTAATTAATGTATTTATTTGTAAAATCTTTCAACTCTTGGCTTATTGTCCAATTAGATATCAGATAATGCAATTCTTTATAATATTGATATGACATTTGTGTATCTACACATATAACAATTAAGTATCTCTAGATTAGTTGACTGTATTTCAGCAAGATGGTTCTTAATGCTGTGTCTTTCTTAATTGAGTGTATTTTGAGTGTAAAAGCATCTCAATACACTTTACAAATAGAAGGCATTCTTAATGTGTCGTATCTGAAGATATCAAAAACCATGCAATACCATACACTGTTTGGTTTTAGGGGATGATCTGAACCTGTGAGTCGTAGTAACGAGAGTGAATATGGGCAGCAGGTGAAGGAGGACTCAGATGCAAATGTAGATGGGTAGGGCGGTTAGGTAATGGAGAGAGGAGGGGACGGATGGAAAAACAGCAATGATGAATTATCTTGAGGAAGTGGGGATGTGGCTGAAGAAGTAGACAGAGAATCAGAATGTGAAACTTCTGGTATTACACATGCACGTTTACACCTTGAACAGAATAATTAATAACCCACTTAATTAATTCCTCTGGGAATTTTATTCTGTAACTTTGGAGGATACTCATTTTGTCACACTCAGACTGATGAAGCTTCATGTGTGGTGTGTGTTGGGCAAGTTACTCTCAAAATGTAATGTATTACATATTACCAGTTACCTTCATTTGGAAGTAATTAGTTACTTAACAATATTACTCTCTGTGTAGAGTAAAAAGTTACCTAATACACTACTTTTGCATTACTTTAACCAAAATAAACTCAGAAGAACTATATTCATTTTAATGGATGAGGGTCATGTTGTTTCACAGCAGGTAATGCTGACTCATTCATACATTCAAATACAGTGGTTACTGCTTTGTATTAATATCCCCTGCTTATATTTATAAAAGCGGGATGATATAGAACAATTAAATAGTCTAGACTTTTTAAAATAATCAAATAGCCTTTGATACGGGGAGGGTCAGGCAGAGGATCAAAGTCTGATAATTATGAGATATGGATTAATATTTGTGGAAATGAAACACAATAAACAAATACTGAGGTTAGCGCAACAAAGAGAATTGGTGTGTGAGTCAGCCACTATGACAAGCGCAAATTATCACAACAGAGCTGGAAGACCCATCTGTCAGCTACAGCAGCACCAGAGAGTTATGCATAAGAATGGGACTTTGTGCTGATGTTGCTCTGTAGTTGTAAGGGATGTGAATGGAAACTCATCCAACACATACTAACATCACCTAGACCTGCTGATCACCTGGACGAGGAAAAAACAAACCAGAGACCAGCTCCTTATCTTCGTTGCTTTCAGGCAGCCATAGGACGCAAAAGCAGATCGGGATATGTTGTAGATATTGCAGGTGTATTAATGGAAACATACTGAACATCATAAAGCACAGTACGGCATGACCCAGATGTGCCAGTCACCAGCACCCTTCTGTATTGTTGTCTGTAATCACATGACAAAACACAATAACCTTCAGATGATATTTTTTCTGGTGGCACACAGGTGAAAGTGAAGTGGTGTGGATCGGTGTGGATGAATGAAAAATAGCTTAGTCCAAAGGGACCTGGGTAGGGAACCTGAGGGTCGCCGACTCAAGTGCCCGCACGGACCAAGCATGGAGTGTGGACTGGAAGCTGGAGAGGTGGCAGTTCACCTCCTGGGCACTGTCGACGTGCCCTGGAGCAAGGCACCAAACCCCCAACTGCTCGGAATTAAAAAACTGATTTTTCCCCTCAAGGATTAATGAAATATATCTTCTTCTTTTGCAAGTTTTGAAAAACAGCTTTAGCTTTAGCTTTTTACTGATTTAGCATTCATTCATTATACTTCTGAACTTTTAATGAAGTCCCACACATTATTTATTGTCCTGCATTGGGACACTACAACTTTGAACAACTGAAACAGACTGTCAGAACTATGAAAAGTTGCATGGTACTTTTCATAGTACTATGTATCTGCAATCATGCTACAGAAGTTTAACAGTGACATTTTATTGCAAGTATGCAAAAGTAATTGTATAATTGTCACTTTGAAATAATGTTATAAAATGCTGAAAGATTTGACTGGAGTATACCACTAAACCTCAGACATTTGGTGTCTCTCAATCTTTATAAATCCTTACAGAAATGGTGCATGTTTTATTATTCAGCCGGACTAACATTAAAATTCAACTCATATCACTGGCATAGACATGAATTTCTTCTCATGCACCACATAAAGACAACAACTGTGCCACTCATACATCAGTGTATCCCAGCCCATATTGCATGTGTTGATTAAACCTAATACTAAGGTGTCTTTATTACACATCAGCATTTTTGTTGGTCAGTGTCAGGGCCGGAGGGGGACTCATTTTCAGCCCTGGAGTTTCATACCTCAGACTGGCCCACTTTAGATCACGACCTATTATTATTAAAATCATGTAATTATAACCTTACATGTTAAGTCTACAATAGCGCACTGTTCTGTAAAGCCTTGTAATTCAGTGTATTTTTCTAAAATATTTCCAATTCAGTGCAAGTAAGGGTTGCTTCACAATGTAGATTTATTTCACACATCTCCAACATTATTCTTTACAACACATCCTTTTCAACAATATCAGAATCTATATTCTGTTCAAATAAGTGTTCACAGATATCTAAACCTTAAAATGAAATGATAAAAAAATATAACGTGTCACTACTATCATTTGGGCATAGAAAGTGGTTATATTGGAACTAATGTTTGCTTGTTCACACAGCTCACCTGTTCCTTCCATACTGACAGGAACAATCCCCTCATCACTACTGGCTCCTGGCTCTGCTTCTGACACTAAATCACATTTTAAAAATGGTCATAATTCTCAGCACAAATCTCCCCTTTTTACAAAGCCCTCTGATCAATTCAGGTCAGTTGATTAATGTAGTGCTGAATCATCTAGCATCTCAGGGCACTTTTCATATAGAGCAGGTCTACACCATATTCTTCATTATATTAATTCTAATAATATTCACTCGATGAGCAATCCTACCTGCCCACTCTGGACTTGTGGGCTCATGGCTGGTGCTTGCTGCTGGAGCTTGCTTCTGACTCAGAGGAGCTACAAGACAAAGTTTCCCAGTTATGTGGCGTCTCATCATACTATTATTCAAATTATATAACGTTACGTTATATGCCACAACGCCACACAATTCATAGACTTGATAATGAATTAACTTGAACGGTGGTTTGCAGGCAAAGTTCAACATCTTGCCTTACCCGTTTCATCGTCCTCATTTGTCGTTTCAAACCGCGAGCTTGTTTTAGTGAATAAGTTGCCAATTTTAGCACATTTAGCTGCGTCTGTTTCTAGAGCTTTCCTCTTTTTAATTCTTGCCTTCTCCGCACCACCCTTGCTCTTTCTATTTTCCATCTTTCAAACACCACTGACCGAGTGCACGGACGTGTTACATCAGGGTGCGTCTGCAAAAAAAAAAAAAAAAAGAAAAAGAAAAAAAAAAACTGCCAGTGGAGGCCCAAGGACAGCGGTAGCACGGGCCCGGCGCCACGAGGGGGCAGGAGGGGGCTTTGCCCCCTCAGTTTTAATTTTTGCCTCCTCAGTTTAACACAGCGGTCTCCCATACCGTCATATATAATTACATTGTTTGTTTCAAGTCATAAACAGTTCTGTAAGTGGAAGAAATAAGAATAAATTATTAGTGGTATTAGTCCTTCTTCACATAATGTGTTACGGTCGGGACTGGTTGTGCAGAGTATGAAACACCTTAATCCCTTGTTATTTGCGGTTCAGAACCATGGACAGTGACGTTAGTTGGGCGTTATTATGTTTGAGCCTCACTGCGCACTGTATGCTATGTGGTTTAAGCTAGTTTTTGGTTTATCGTTCTATCAATTTACTTCGCGACAGTTTATTAGCAGGTAAAGATGGGTATATGAACGTGGTTTTCCAAAAAAAAAAAAAAAAAAAAACACTTCAGAAGAGACTGCAGCCGTGATCAGTGGCTCCAGCAGCAGAAGTACTTTGGCGGCTGAACTTCACCGGTCAACTTCAGCTCCAGATGTTACCCAGGCCCGGCGCCAGCGAGCTCACCAACACCACTTTGGTGAAGTCAGAGTTCACTGTCGCCCGACATTTTTTGCAGACTGAAATGGCCCGATCCACTGAAGCTAAATGGACCCCTGCTACCATCCTGCAGCGCTACTCTGGGCCTCTCACTGCCATGCCCAGTGTGCTTGCTGCACTGAGGCATGGAGTGACTTTCGGCGCATCCTCAGCGACATGCGAGAACACGTTTTCAACGTTGACCAATGTCTTCAGTCAGCACAGACGAAGCATGCTACACCCGCGAAAAGCACACTTGATCCAGCTGGCGTTTGAAAGAGATCTGACGAGACGATTTCGGGAGGAAGACTGGAAGGGTCGCTTGCTCAGAAAGTTCAATACAAAAACAAGGAGGCTGCAACTGTAGGAGACACAATTTAGCTGGTTTATTTGTCTATGTTCTATGAGCTCTGTAAAAGACGTCGCCTCCGAGATATAGAATGTGTATTATAGAAGAGAAACACACATTTCAGGACCACTGTCTTTTATCATCATAGAGATGTCCTGTGATTTCATTTCCTTAAGAAAATGAAATCGCAGGAAATGTCTATAGAGGAGGAATGGACAATATATGACAGAAAAAGGCCTATAGCTGTCTGAATGTGCCTCCACCCACCACCACCACCCCTGATGTAAAGAGTAATATAAAGGGCTGAAAATCACATCGCCTTTTTTCATGTGTCGGGCATTTGGAGTGCTATGTCAGGAATTTGAAGGGGTGCACGGCCAAAAAAAGTTTGTGAACCGCCGTTCTACAGTACAGGCCAAAAGTTTGGACACACCTTCTCATTCAATGCGTTCTCTTTATTTTCATGACTATTTACATTGTAGATTCTCACTGAAGGCATCAAAACTATGAATGAACATATGTGCAGTTATGTACTTAACAAAAAAAGGTGAAATAACTGAAAACATGTTTTATATTCTAGTTTCTTCAAAATAGCCACCCTTTGCTCTGATTACTGCTTTGCACACTCTTGGCATTCTCTCCATGAGCTTCAAGAGGTAGTCACCTGAAATGGTTTTCCAATAGTCTTGAAGGAGTTCCCAGAGGTGTTTAGCACTTGTTGGCCCCTTTGCCTTCACTCTGCGGTCCAGCTCACCCCAAACCATCTCGATTGGGTTCAGGGCCGGTGACTGTGGAGGCCAGGTCATCTGCCGCAGCACTCCATCACTCTCCTTCTTGGTCAAATAGCCCTTACACAGCCTGGAGGTGTGTTTGGGGTCATTGTCCTGTTGAAAAATAAATGATCGTCCAGCTAAACGCAAACCGGATGGGATGGCATGTCGCTGCAGGATGCTGTGGTAGCCATGCTGGTTCAGTGTGCCTTCAATTTTGAATAAATCCCCAACAGTGTCACCAGCAAAACACCCCCACACCATCACACCTCCTCCTCCATGCTTCACAGTGGGAACCAGGCATGTGGAATCCATCCGTTCACCTTTTCTGCGTCTCACAAAGACAAATTTGGACTCATCAGACCAAAGCACAGATTTCCACTGGTCTAATGTCCATTCCTTGTGTTTCTTGGCCCAAACAAATCTCTTCTGCTTGTTGCCTCTCCTTAGCAGTGGTTTCCTAGCAGCTATTTGACCATGAAGGCCTGATTCGCGCAGTCTCCTCTTAACAGTTGTTCTAGAGATGGGTCTGCTGCTAGAACTCTGTGTGGCATTCATCTGGTCTCTGATCTGAGCTGCTGTTAACTTGCGATTTCTGAGTCTGGTGACTCGGATGAACTTATCCTCAGAAGCAGAGGTGACTCTTGGTCTTCCTTTCCTGGGTCGGTCCTCATGTGTGCCAGTTTCGTTGTAGCGCTTGATGGTTTTTGCGACTCCACTTGGGGACACATTTAAAGTTTTTGCAATTTTCCGGACTGACTGACCTTCATTTCTTAAAGTAATGATGGCCACTTGTTTTTCTTTAGTCAGCTGATTGGTTCTTGCCATAATATGAATTTTAACAGTTGTCCAATGGGGCTGTCGGCTGTGTATTAACCTGATTTCTGCACAACACAACTGATGGTCTCAACCCCATTGATAAAGCAAGAAATTCCACTAATTAACCCTGATAAGGCACACCTGTGAAGTGAAAACCATTTCAGGTGACTACCTCTTGAAGCTCATGGAGAGAATGCCAAGAGTGTGCAAAGCAGTAATCAGAGCAAAGGGTGGCTATTTTCAAGAAACTAGAATATAAAACATGTTTTCAGTTATTTCACCTTTTTTTTGTTAAGAACATAACTCCACATGTGTTCATTCATAGTTTTGATGCCTTCAGTGAGAATCTACAATGTAAATAGTCATGAAAATAAAGAAAACGCATTGAATGAGAAGGTGTGTCCAAACTTTTGGCCTGTACTGTATGTCACACACGTCTATTGCCGCTGCGCGGCGCTGTCCCTGGTTCTGAAATCGAGCGGAGCGGTGGAGGAGAGATAGACAGAACACATCGGTTCAGCATTGCTTACTTTTTGTGCTTGTATTGTAAATAGTACTTTCAGCCCTAACTCTATTTGTCTCTATTGTATTAATTTACAGAAAGAAGCGACAAGCAGGGCCAGGGAGGTGAAGTTGGTCGACGAGAGAGGGAAAGAGAGCATGCTTTGTCATGAACAGCAGACCACGTTCTGTTTTGGTCTTTTGATTTTTGTTGTTCAGACACAGGACTAGTTCATGAAATCTTAACAAATACATTATTTGAATCAATGGTCTTATGATGCTATGTGTGTTGCACTATATGAAAAAGATTTGGCCCCTCGCAATTTTTAATTGCACCCTCAGTAACTTCATCCTGGCGCCGGGCCTGCGGTAGCAGCGTACGTGATCAACCCAGTGCCATGACTGAACACCGGCCCAATAAACAAAAAAAAAAAAAAAAGTGAACACTGGCCCTCGCGGCCCAAACATCAGACCGGCCCACTGGGAATTGTCCCGGTCCTCCCAATTAGCCACTCCGGGCCTGGTCAGTGTCCACTCTCACTTGCAAACCAGCTGTAATATTCTACCTCGGTCAACCTTTGGATCCATCGCTCTCAAACTGACAGGTGAGGCTTGAGTCGTATGGGCTATTAGTGCAAAGTTACAGTATATCCAATTCTTTTTTGTCTCTGGTAATCAGCTACAGTAATTTGTACAAAATGAAGTCGGCACAATCTAGTGTCATGACTTAGTCCATGCATAAAATCTAGTAAAGACTGATGGGCATGGCTTATTACAACAAGTCTAAAACCATGGATAATTCACATTCCAAACTTAAAAAAATCATACAAAAAAATAGTATGTTCTACAGAGGTGACCTTGGTTTTTAGCACATCCACTGATACTGTGACAAAAATTTGCCTCAATGCATTCTATGATTAATTTAGAAGTCTGTTACTCTATATTTTTCCAAATATTTAAAACAGAATCAACATCTAAATCTAAGTCTTCATTAAAATCCGAGCATAATTGACTCAGACATTCTTTGGATACTACTATTTTATAATTTTATCACCATTTTGACTGTTGCATTTTCAGCTCAAAAAAATAAAAATAGAATCACCGCCATGTGGTTATATGCTTCCACTGGCCACTCAAGTTTTTCTCACAGTTTACATCCATGTCTGTGAAAACATGGATGCTTCTCACATATCTTCCCCCGACAGCACAGAAAATCTATACAATCAGCACAGTTTCAAGGCGGACACCCAAGATAAGTGTCACCAATTTAGTATCTGACCAAATGTCTCCCCTTCTGTTCTGAGATATGACGTTAAATAATGGAAAGAAAAGTGTTTTTGTCATCACTTCATTATTATATTAGACGTGTGAAATTTTTTCATGGTATGAATCTTTGAGTTATGGCCAAAAAATATTATCACGATACTTAAGTCATGATAAAATAAGATAAGATAAGATAAGATATCCTTTATTAGTCCCACAGCGGGGAAATTTCCAGTGCTACAGCAGCAAAGTGGATAGCAACGATAGGGAACAACAGTACAGAGACAATAAATAGCAGCAGTATAAACAGTATATAAAAAGTATGAAAAATTAAAAGAGGAACACATGGAGTATAAAATATAGAAATAATACACAATATATGCACACTATATACAGTCTTCCAATTTTACACCATGAGTAAATGTGCATTATAGTGCAGTCTGTTGGTGTGTGTGTGTGTGTGTGTGTTCGTGTGGTCTACTGGGAGCACTGCTGGTTGAAAAGTTTGACAGCTGCAGGAAGGAAGGACCTACGAAAGCGCTCCTTCACACACTTTGGGTGAAGCAGTCTGTTGCTGAAGGAGCTCTCCAGTGTTGTTACAGTGTCCTGCAGGGGGTGGGAATCATTCTCCATCATGGATGACAGCCTAGCCATCATCCCCCTCTCACCTACCACCTCCACTGAGTCGAGGGGGCATCCCAGGACAGAGCTGGCCCTCTTGATCAGTTAATCAAGTCTCTTCCTGTCAGCCGTCGGGATGCTGCTCCTCCAGCACACCACTCCATAGAAAATGGCTGATGCCACCACAGTGTCATAAAAAGTCTTCAGGAGTGCCCCCTGCACTCCAAAAGACCTCAGTCTGAGAAGATACTTGGTGTATTATAGGAGGTCCCCCGGCAGCAGAGCCGTCGCATGGACTGTGCAAACTGTGCAACCGCAAAGGGCCTTGCGCTACTAGGGGGCCTCGCGCCTGCAATCCTGCTGTTTTTTTTTTTATTTTATTTTTTATTATTATTATTTTATATTTATTATTTATATTTTTTTAATAAATGCATTAGTTATGTATGATTTTGTCTGTCTCTGTCAAGGTCACATAAAAACAAACAAATAAATAAAAAAACAAATCCAACAAATTAAGCGGGTTTTTCATTGTCGCTATGTCATTACGCCTCACTGAAGAAGGAAGAGGGGGAAAGCTAACATGTGGGCTGCAAGAGAACACGATCAATTTCGCAAGCACAAATTGGGTTCTGAGAAAAGGAAAAAAATTAAAAAGAAGGAAGAATTTCATAAGTCAATGCGGGGATCGCCGGATACATTTATCAGCACTTCCAGAGATGCGGTGGCTGAGCAGATGCCCAAAGTTAGCAGGTCTGAATATTACTAATGTGGTGGCAACAACAAGTATCACCCACACCGACACTGTGGCAGAGCCTAGCGGGCTTCAACAACAGCAGGACGCGAAAGTGGGCACTGAGGATGACGATGAAGTCTGAGGTGAGGGATGAGGAAAATAAGTAGCTGTGGTTGACAAATATTTTATGATGAGGCTTGTGCCATTTTGATACTGATCCGATTCAGTTGAGCTGGACCACACGATCAATTCTCTCTTTTTTTCTATTACAATTGATCAGAGTTTGCCCTGGAAGAGGAGGTCCTGCTAACGCCTGATGAAGAGCATTGCTCCGACAGTGAAGTATCGGCGCATCTTGTGGACCTTAACAATCCCAGCAATTGGCCCGTGCATCTGGATACCTAAACACCATGTCACAGGACAGACTGTGCAGGCTTGCCCTGCTATCAGTTGAAAAGGACATTGCATCCAAACTGGATTATAAAGATCTTATTGCGGCCAAGAAGGCAAGGAAAGTGACTCTGACATGATAATTTTCTGCGCAATTTATGCATGGTGAGTCCATCTCATTTGTTAGAGTTACAGTGCAGTAAATATGTTGTGTATAGTTGTAATGAAAATTAACGTATATTATGAATGAAAAGTGTCCTAACCTACTTTGATGCCAAAAATAAAGTGACTGAGCTGACTTGACGTAAAGCCACTTGTTGCACAGTCGATTTTTTCCCCCTTAAAAATAAATAGCAAAAAGTCATAGCTGAGACTATGTGTGTGATTATGCTGTATTATTCTACTTGATAAAAACGTATTGCAGCGGGATTATGCATGCAGTAGAACTAGAATAGCTGTGTCCGTGTGACTGTTATTCATGTGCAATTGCGCATCCATGTCAAAGAGCAGGGCCTCGCATTTCAAGTTCGCACAGGGCCTCGCACCCCCCCTGCAACAGCCCTACCCAGCAGACTAGGCCTATGTTAGCCTAACTAGGGGCTGGTCCAAGACAAGCCTGAGCCAGCCCTAACTACAGGTTTATCAAAAGGAAGGTCTTAAATCTAGTCTTAAAAGTGGAGATGGTGTCTGCCTCCTGGACTGATACAGGAAGATGATTCCACGGAAGAGGAGCCTGATAGCTGAAGGCTCTGGCCCCTGTTCTACTTTTGGAGACTTTAGGGACCACGGGTAACCCTGCATTCTCAGAGTGCAGTGTTCTGGTGGGACAATTTGGTACTAGGGCTGTCACTTTTTCAAAAAATCAAGGTCGAACGAATTTAAAATGACCCGTAATTCATTTGAATATATTTGAGTCTTTATGTTTTCGCGTTCACAGCTGAACTATGTGTGCTGAGATTGTGGTGCGACTGGGAATTTTATATCGTGGCTCCAGCTCCATCATGAGGTCCTGAAACCCATCTCCTGAAACAACACCAACGGGTCGCATATCCTTACATATAAATCTTGCTCTCTTATCGGTGATAGTCTTTTTACAAGCTTCTGACAATGGGCCTGCTGAGGCTGAGTGTGCTGAATAATACACAGTCATACGAAGCTGTACACTTGGCGCTGCTCCGCTCGTCTGTGGTGCCTCTGCCTCCGCTGCCTCAGTTGGGTGGTTTGCTAGCAGGTGAGCCCGCAGGTTTGACAGCTGCTTTTTACAAAGTCGACAAACATCCTTATCTTTGTGGGTGACTGTGCCATCTACGGTGTAGAACCCAAAATACTTCCACACGCTGCTTCTCAGATGTTTTGGTGTTGTGATTTTCCGCTTAGGACGGCTTTGCTCGCTATTGTCCTCCATTTTTGTGGCATAAAAACACATTAACATTAGCTTCGTTTAGTGATAGGTCAGTAGGTCATGCAATAGGTCAACATTTCTCAGAGCGCCCTCTGTTGGATCACAAGGCAAACTACATTAAATTGTCTGATGCACCTACAGAGACGGCAGCAAACAATTCGAACAGGTAATACAGTTCGAACATGAACTTTTCACCTCATGTTCGAACGAATGTCCAAAACTCAAATAAAAAGTGACAGCCCTATTTGGTACTATGAGCTCTCTAAGATATGACTGAGCCTGACCATTTAGAGCTTTGTATGTTAGGGGAAGGATTTTGAATTAAATTCTGGATTTTATTGGGAGCCAGTGCAGAGAAGTTAAAACAGGAGAAATGTGATCTTTTTTCTTAGTTCCTGTCAGTACACGTGCCACCGTGTTCTGGATCAGCTGGAGAGTTTTGTATGATGTATTAGAGCAACCTCATAATGACAAATGTTGACAAATTTTTCTGCATCTTTTTGGGACTGGATAGGCCCATTTTTTGCAATATTACGCTAATGAAAGAACGCAGTCCCTGAAGTTTGTTTCATATGGGAGTTAGGACAGATCTTCATCAAATATTACTCTGAGGTTTCTCACTGTAGTGCTAGAGGCCAGAGCAATGCCATCCAGAGAAACTATAGGAAGAAAGCTTACGGGAGGTATTTTAAATCATTTCTAGTTTTCCACCTATCAGGGCGCAAAGGCAGTGCTAAGCTTTATAGCCATTTTATAACTAAATCAGATGACAAATTAGATGCAACAAGCACATTACAGTTTTTCTCAGTTGCTTTGGCACCATCTGCAAATGGAAATCACTGTTTTCAACACAGGATGGCACAGAGATGCAGTGGTTAGCATTGTCGCCTCACAGTAAAAGGGTTTCTCCAGGTTGGGGTAGCCCTTCTGTTCAGAGTTTGCATGTTCTCCTTGTGTCAGCGTGGGTTTTCTCCAGGTACTCCGGCTTCCTCCCACAGTCCAAAGACATGCAGGTTAACTGGTGGCTCTGAACTGGCCGTAGGTGTGAATGTGAGCGTGTATGATTGTCTCTATGCGTCAGCCCTGTGATAGTCTGGTGACCTGTCCAGGGTGTACCCTGCCTCTCTCCCCAAAGTCAGCTGGGATAGCTTCCAACCTCACTGCAACCCCTTAATACAGAAAATTAATGAATGAATGCTTTCAAAGCAGTGTCTGAAATCTGAAATGATACCTCATCTTCTTACATTTCCTGTCGTTTCACAAAGATTTCAAAGATACAGTACAATTATCTTTAGTTAATCGAGTGATGCAAAATGGATTACACTGATATATCGCTAAACTATTTCTCTCAGATGTTTCTATCAACATGCTGTTCATGTAAATCCTTATGTGTGAAATGTTGCAGCTGTCATAACTCTGCAAACAGAAATGTTGCCTACATGTTCATTTTCAGAAATCACTGTCGCTTACACGCATTTTTTAATTTAGCCTACAAGTGCAGGTGCACTCTGTACAGTAAATTTAGATTAGTACCACATACAGTGGACACAGAGTAGACAGACTTAAGTATCAGTAAACCGTTTGTGTTGGTTCAGCAGAGGAAGGACAGAGACATCATCTGCATTGATGGATCAATGATTTTCTTGTTTAACAAAAGACAATTTTTCTGCTGTGCCTTGTTTGAGCAACTCTGTGGGGCAGTGGTTCCCAACTGGTGGATCACAGGTCAAAATTGGGTCACAGGTCTATTCTGAATTAACCTAAAGCCCTGTTTCCACCAAGCAGTCCAGTACAGTCCAGTTCAGTTCAGTCTGCATTTTTTCCACTGTGGATGGTACCAATGCAACCATTCCCTACTGTTCCCATTTTTGGGGTACCTAGCACACAGATTTGGCACTAAAAGGTGGAGCTAGAAACACTGCAGTCTGTTGATTAGTCAATAGAGGACGGTCACTCTTGCTCAGGGCTGAGCTCTGGCTGGTTTTGAGGCTTATGTTACTATTGTTCATACCATGGCAAGTTGTATACATATTAGTAAACTGTAACTATGAAAGGATGCTTTGCTACCTCTTACAGCAGCTGTAGACTGAGAAAAAATAACTTCATTCAAGGGGCTGACTGCCGGCAGCTTTTAAGGTGAAACGTTAACTTGTAATGTTACTCTGTACATGAGTTGATGATGTGAATCCATCAGCACACCTTGAATTTCAGTGACAAGTCTTGAATGACATACTCCTTTATTAATCAGTGGATATTCAAGCCTTTAAAAATATCTATCAATTTTGATTGGATTATATAAATTGCATATATTCTTATTCTCTTACAGGAAAAAAAAACGTTGCGCAGCATCACTCCTGTGAGCTACGGCAACACTAAACCCCTGAGCTTGCCTGAGAAGGACTAAATGCACAAACCCGCTGTTTTTAAATATCCCATCAAAAGACTCTTACTGCAGCCTGTTCTATTTGATTCTGAAAATGTTAATGTGTAACCTCATTCTGTGGACGATAAATGAGTTGCAGACTTCCCTCTGTGTCACGAGTGAAAAGGAAATACAGCGAGTGCAGGGCGGAGCAGTGAGTGACAACAACCCCACTCACATTTAAGAGTACTGTTTGTACTGTTTAGTTCCAAAGGTATCATACTGAAAGTGTTTGGGGGAAACGTCACGTGACTCCCGAATGTGTCGTTTGTCAAAAAAAAACAACTTTATTTTTAAGTACAGAGTATCTGCCACAGAGCTTTTATTTGGAAGTGCCATTTCCTGCTGTACAGCCAGTAAATAACGGACAGCTATTTCACAGAGACAGCAAACTAGCTCGACGACATGGCCAAACCCAAATATGATGCTAAACGTATCAAACTGTGTGGACCTGAACTAATGACTGAGGAGAAATCTGGACCAGTTGGGAACCACTGCTGTATGCAGCACCACTGAAGCCACAAAGCTTTTGCTCCTGATAGTGTACCTGTGGACTGTCCTCCAAAATATTTCTGGCAGAATCAAAAACTTGACACTTTGTTGAACAGAGCTGGTAGGAGTGAGTACAGTGATTGATTTTAATGGCTTCATAAACAACTATATAAAACAGTTCATAAAAATTCATGCACTTTCAGTGTAAATTCATTTTGAAATATAGAGGAAATTTATGTACAACAGTGTGAACCGTAACAGTGACTTCATTCAGTTGGGTGGTTCACCACAAATATACTTGGCTGCATAGAAACATTGACATTATTATTGCCTACATAGAAAATAAAACTTAAAGGTAAAGAAAAAAATATGTAAAAAGTCGAGTTTATTTAAGATCTAACAGGTGCTTCTATTGAAAGACAACCGTCTTTTATCAGACTGTAATTTCAAGTCAGTTCCTTCCAACTTACTGATTTTGACACACTGAGGCAAAACAACTAAGCACTAGTGAATAAAACTGAGTATCATTACGAACTTTCCCTTTACCAAAAGTTACATTCTGAAAGCATTATCATGAAAGAACTATTATACAGAAACTCACTCGCAGAACGACAAAAAAGCCTGAGTTGATGGGGAAAAGTAGAATCATAATAAATCCAAAAAAGCCTGAGGAAAAAGACCACTGATTTACTATTTTACAAAATTTACAACAGTATCACTTAAGAAAAAAAACATGATTTGCTCTCCAAAAACACAAAAACAAAAACCAGGTTATATCTAAGATATGTTATTAAATAATTCACTCCTGGTGGAAAAAAAAAAGAAAACCTGCTGAGGAAATGAGAAATGCTGTAAATGAGGTACTTCAGGTGGTGAGCCTGAGCCCAGACTGGATTCAACCAGACACCTTAACATCAACCTGTAATGTGATTCATGTGACAACTGACTTCTCATCAAGTTAACACTTAAATAAGGTAGATAATCACATTAAGCATGATAGAGACAGAGCCAGACAGACAGACAAACATAGAGAACAGTCATATACAGGATCCAGTGTCATTGGTTGGTGGGAATATGAGGCAGCACTCAGGGTCAATTGTGTCAGTTTCCAGAGTATAAAAAAAGTTTATAAAAATAACAAAAAAATGCTGCATGCTGTTGAACAATGCAGCTTTAAACTCTTTAATACAAAAATATGCTTTGATTTTTTTTAATCTGCTGCCTGGTTTGAGCCGCTCCCTGGCGTTCATCTCCCAGGTTCCCGAGATGAGCTGCAGCTGAAGCGAGGAGATGACAGCCATGCTGAACTGACTGATGCACAGTGCTTCAAACAGCTTCCACTTGGAGTCCACAGTCCCTGTAAGGCATTTGCTGTGTTGCTGAGTCTATGGCTGCTACTAGCAGACCCTGGCAGCTCCTGTTATGTCTTGCGGCTGCTCCAGATCTGCTCTGGTGTGCTCTTGTGGTCTGACGAGTAGTCGAAAGGTGAGCGGTGTCCCATGGGTGAGCGAGAGTCGTAGGGTGAACGCTGGTCTCGGGGAGAGCGGGGCCCGCTGGCTGAGGCCCGCTGCTCCGTCTGCCAGTCTGAGTGGTAGCGGTAGGAAGAGCGGTGGTCTGAATGGGAGTGATCCTTCATGTCCAGCCGATGGTCTCTGCTGGAGCGGAACTCCTCCAGCTTCCTGTGCTTACTGTCATTGTAGTATCTGTTCACACACAAACACATACACACACACACATCTCGGCATTACTGAGCAGCAAGGCAAAAATGACAGTTAAGGTGGATGTATACTTGTGCGTCAGCTCTATGCAGAGCCTACACTGCAGCCAACACACGTGGCAGGCGCCACTGTGAGCATTTCTGCTTGTGGTGGTGCGGCTGTGTCACTCTGTAGTTACACCTTCAAAACACTAGTTGGTGGTGGGGCTTCTGTGAAGTGCTGTGAAGTTTAGTTGATTCATAACACAGCCAAAACACACACAAAATATGGCTTAACAGAGACAATTCCAAACACAAGTACATTACAAAATTCAGCTCCATTACTACTCACAATGGTTCACCAACAAAACAACTGTCCTATACCAAACACATTTTCCAAACAAATACAACATGCAAACATTATTAGCACAAGCCTATGGCAATTTACATTGTACAACTTAGCCTAGTGACTAGCAGAGAGTTCCTCTACTTATATGAAGCCAGGATAAATCACACACAAGAGTTAAAATGCTATTTTATGGGGGCTTGTTTGTCAAGCTATGGCGTAGGCCACAGCATAGGTTATGGCTTAGGGTGTCAATTCAAGGCATAAGTATAAATCCTGCTTTACACAACAACAAAAATGTACAGATACTCTGTACCATCTTGATATTTGATGTTATATGACCTTTTTGCTGTATTCTGAAAGACAGCAGACAAAGAATGGAGAGATGAGTACGGTCATGGACAAAAGTATTGGCACCCCTGGAATTTTTCCAGAAAATACACCATTCCTCCAGAAATTGTTGCAAATAAAAATGTTTTTGGTATACACGTTTATTTCCTTTATATGCATTGGAACAACACAAAAAACCAGAAGAAAAAAAACAAATTTGACATCATTTTATTCAAAACTCAAAAAATGGGCTGGCCACAATTGTTGGCACCCTCAACTTAATATTTGGTTGCACACCCCTTGGAAAGGGGGTGAAACTGAAACCAATCGCTTCCTATAACCATCAACAAGCTTCATACACCTGTCAACTGGACTTCTGGCCCACTCTTCTTTTGCAAACTGCTCCAGGTCTCTCAGATATGAAGGGTGCCTTCTTGCAACAGCAATTTTGAGATCTCTCCATGGGTGTTCAATGGGATTTAGATCCGGACTCATTGCTGGCCACTTCAGAACTCTCCAGCGCTTTGTCTCCAACCATTTCTTGGATCTTTTTGAGGTATGTTTCAGGTCATTGTCCTGCTGGAACACCCATGACCTCTGACGAGGACACAGCTTTCTGACACTAGGCCCTACATTGTCACCCAAAATCTTTTGATGGTCTCCAGATTGCATGATTCCTTGCACACAGTCAAGGCACCCAGTTCCAGAGGCAGCAAAACAACCCCAAAACATCTTTGAACCTCCACCATGTTTGACTGTAGTTACTGTGTTCTTTTCTTTGTAGGTTTTCTGTGAACAGTAGAATGACGTGCTTTGCCAAAAAGCTCTACCTTAGTCTCATCTGTCCACAAAACGTTCTCCCAGAAGGATTGAGGCTTACTCAGGTACATTTTTGCAAACTCCAGTCTGGCTTTTTTATGTCTCTATGTCAGCAGTGGGGTTCTCCTTGGTCTCCTGCCATAGTGCTTCATCTCATTCAGATGATGACGTATGGTCCGAGCTGACACTTTTGCACCTCGAGTCTGCAGGACAGCCTGAATTTGTGTGGAAGTTGACTGAGGATGTTTATCCACCATTCGAACTATCCTGCGTTGCAGTCTTTCATCAATTTTTCTCTTCCGTCCACATCCAGGGAGATTAGCCACAGTTCCATGGGTTATAACCTTCTTGATTATACTGCGCACAATGGACAACGGAACTACAAGATCTCTGGAGATGGTCTTGTAACCTTGAGATTGTTCATATTTTTCCACAATTTTGCTTCTCAAGTCCTCAGACAATTCTCGGCTCCTCTTTCTCTTCTCCATGCTTGGTGTGACACACAGGTACACAACACAAAGCTGGAGTTAACTTTCATACAATCTAACTGGCTTCAGGTGTGATTTCTATATTACCAGCACCTGTTACTTGCCACCGGTGAGTTTAAACGAGCATCACATGCTTGAAATAAAATGATTTACCCACAGTTTTAAAAGGGTGCCAATTATTTTGTCCAGTCCATTTTTGGAGTTTTGTGTAAAATGATGTCAAATTTGGCTTTTTTCTTCTGCTTTTTTGTGTTGTTCCAATGCACATAAAGGACATAAACATGTGTATACCAAAAACATTTTCTGGGAGACATGGTGCATTTTCTGGAAACGTTCCAGGGGTGCCAATACTTTCATCGATGACTGTAGGTGCCTTGATCATCACAAAGCTGAACACCAACCCAAGTAACTCACCAAAATAACAAATAACACCTACCTAATACTGTCAAATAACTGAAACAGGGCTAGACAATGGCCTAAAAACTATATTAACATATATTAATTGTATACATTAGTGCATTTATTACATGCCCTGGTTTCACCAGTTTAATTACAACGGGGCCATTAAAGATACTAGGCTTGTTTTACTAGTAGTAGGCTTTGTTTTTGTAGCTTGTTATTTTTAAGACATTACCTGCCAACTGTGACATAAGTCCATTTGAAGAACTACTCCCATTTTCAAAATTCACAAGTTATTCCTATGGACTAACACAGTTCAACATTATAAGTGAACAAGAAGAACTCTCCTCCAAATCCAAAAACTAGAGTGCTAAAACCCAAATTCATGATGTCAAAAAGTCTGTATAAAATCTGCAGCTGCTCCACAGATGATGAATTGGGAAAGATGTTCTTGATCAGTGGTCCCCAACTGATGGGTCGTGCTCCAAAAGTGGGTCATGGGTCCATTCTGAATGGACAGCAAGTGACTTGCAAACGTGTTAAGTTTGTATAAAAAAAAAAAAAACTCTTTATTTTGAAGTACAGTGAGTTTTAAGTCACAGAGCTTTTATTTTGCCATTTTCTGCTGTATAGTGCGTTAACAACAGACACCGACTTCACAGAGAGCAAACTAGCTCGACGACATGGCCAAACGCAAGTATGATGCTGAATGTATTTAACTGTGTGGGCCTTGAACTAATGACTAACAAGAAATCTGGACCCTGGGACTGGACCACTTGGGAACCACTGAGCTAGACTGGAGGTCGACCGATATTGGATTTCTAAAGCCTGATAAAATAACGATAGTTTGAAACAGGAAAAAGCTGATAATAAATAAATAAGAAATAAAGGAATCTGGAAGTGAACATCACACTGTAAAAACTCTGAGTGGAAGTAATTTTTACTTTTTGAGCTGTTAATTTTCCTCAAAGTCAACTTGACATTCTGAGGTACACCTTGACATTACCTCAACTTTTTGTATGGAGCCTCCACGCAAAACAGTGATCAGGGATGGGCAATATTTCTGTTAGTTGCATTTGAAATATGTATTTCAATTGCTTTTGAGTATTTTCTAATTGGTAAAATCAATTTTGAAAAAATCAAATGTAACTGAATTTGAATGAAGATACTTCATTGTGTATTTCCAAAATACTCAAAATACACAACTCAAAAAAATTAAGGGAACAGTTAATCATCACAGTATAACATTGAATCAGTTGAACTACAGGTATATCAATCTGTCCATCTAGAAAGCACAAGTGATTGTGAATCAGTTTCACCTGCTTTGGTGCAAATGAAAGTGACAACAGGTGCAATGGAGAGGCAAAAGCAAAACAACCCCCAAAAAGGGCATGGTTTTACATGTGGTGGCCACAGACAGTTGTTCTCTCCTTATCCTTCCTGACTTATTATTCTCTAGTATTGTGCTCTGCTAGTGTCCTTGTCACTATTGGTAGCATATGGCAGTACCTGCAGCCCAATCAAGCTGCACAGGTAGTCCAGCTCCTCAAAGATGGCACATCGATACGTGCGGTTGCAAGAAGGTTTGCTGTGTCTCCCAGCACAGTCTCAGTCTCTTTTTTTTTTTTAATTGTCATTGTAAAAAGAAAACAATCACAGCTATGGGGAAGAAGCTGTTTCTCAGTCTGTTGGTGCGGGCTCTCATGACTGAGTCTGCCAGAGGGAAGGCTGGTGAATAGAGAGTGTCCTGGGTGGGCGGGGTCATCCCGGATCTTTGTGGCCCGTCAGAGGGGACGGCTGGAATAGATCTCCTCTAGGCGTGGAAGTGGGGAGCCCATGATCCACTCAGCCGTCTTGATGACCCGCTGCAGTTGTTTCTTTTCAGATGCAGTGCAGCTGGCGTACCACACCGTACAGCCATAGGTGAGGACACTCTCTATTGTGCAGTAGTAGAAGTTTTTCAGCAGAGGTGGAGGGAGTTTGTTCCTCCTCAGTGTTCTCAGAAAGAAGAGACGCTGCTGGGCCTTTTTGATGATGTGGGTGATGTTCACAGTCCAGCCCAGGTCCTCCGAGATGTGCAGGCCAAGAAACTTAAAGCTGGTGACCCGTTGCACTTCCTCCCCGCTGATGCTCAGGCCTGAGTGCAGTGTGGTCCTCGACTTCCGGAAGTCAATAATGACTTCTTTTATCTCCTTGGTGTTGAGGTTGAGGTGGTTGTCACTGCACCAGGCCGCCAATGCTTGGACCTCCTCCCTGTATGGTGTCTCATAACCGTTGCTGATGAGCCCCACAACGGTTGTATCATCCGCAAATTTGATGAGGGTGTTCTTTCCACATGGAGCGGGGGTTGTTCTCCCTGAAGTTGGCCTCTATCTGCTCTCTGTACTTTGTTTTAGCAGCCTTGATGCCTCTGTTCAGGTCCGCTCTAGCCTTCCTGTAGGCTTCCCTGTCCCTTGACCTAAGTGCTGAATCCCTGGCCTGGAGTAGTGCTCTGATATTGGTGTTAAACCAGGGTTTTTGGTTGGGAAATGTTTTCACCTGTTTCCTTGATGTTACATTATCCATGCAGAAACTGATGTATGATAGTACAGAGGTGTGGAGTTCAATGTCTGGGTCTTCAAAGAGCTCCCATATGGTGTCCTCAAAACAGTCCTGCATGGATAGTGTGGCCTCCTCAGTCCAGCACTGCACAGACTTGTACTGTGGCTTAGACCTGCAGATGAGGGGCTTGTAAGCTGGTGTCAGGAACAGGGAAAGATGGTCTGAGTGTCCGAGGTGGGTGGAGTGGCGGGCTCTGTAGGCTCCAGAGATGTTGGTGTACACCTGGTCTAGTTGTCTGCCCTTCCTTGTTTGAATGTCAACATTCTTGTAAAATCTGGGAGCACAGTCTTGAAGTTGGTGTGATTAAAGTCTCCAGCCACAATAAAGAAGCCCTCTGGGTGTTTGTTCTGTTGCCTGGTGATGCTGTCACTGTCACAAGGGCATCAAACCAGCAGCAGGACCAGTAACATGAAAGAGTCAGAAGACATTGTGGTGTACGTTATGCTGCCTGTAACATCATCCAGCATTAGTGGTTTGGTGGTGGGTCAATGATGGTCTGGGGAGGCATATCCTTGGACTTCCTCCTGATGCAGGACAATGTCTGGTCTCATGTGGCCATAGTGTGTAGGCAGTTTCTGGATGATGAGAGCACTGATGCCACTGACTGGCCCTCTCGTTTCCCTGACCTAAATCCTATGTAAACGTTATGCATCAGTGCCAAGTACTGCCACAGACTGTCCAGGAGCTCACTGATGCCCTGACCAGGGTTCATACACATTTTAACCAATAAATTTCCATGACTTTTCCATGACTTTCCCATGACTTGGTAGCAGGTTTCCATGACAATACATGACCTCTAAAACATCAATGTATACATGAAATATAGGAATAAAACTATGTAAAAAAATATATATATCACAGTGGAAATGTCAAAAAATAGATCTAATGACAATTATGGTTTTATACAAAATAAATATTTGTTTAAACTAACACTGATATACCAGTTTACATAAGGTAAGGTATATGTTATTGTGTTCTGGAATAATTTCATGAGGCATTTCACATCGTTTTCACCTCGGGCCCGTCCCACACTCTCACATGCATGTCTACCTGTTTAGACTGCAAGTAGTGATTCAGGCTTTCGTCAAATAACATGACATATCTTTGCTTTGACACTCGACGTAAAGTGAGTCCTTTAAAGTAGGGTGCCAGTCCAAATGTACACAGATATGCGCATCTGCATTCGCCACAAGCAAATTTTGTTGCTATTTGGCTATCTGGAAAGATAGCCTGGAAAAGCTGGCTTATGCATACCTGTCAAGTTTTGGTTTTGAAAATAAGGGAAATTTTCCGGCGCTCACTGCGAGCCGTCCCACCACCCCAACCAAGCTCCAGTATCCCTTACATTTTATGACAGGTGTACAAGATATCTAAAAACAACTTGTCAACCGCTTACTAACTACAATTAGGTGATCAGAATCTGATGGGCCAACCTTTGTTGACATTGAAATGCTGTGAACATTCCTACAATATAAAATCAGCCTAAATGAAAACACAAAGGGTATATGAAGCACATTTATCTATTTTTTATAAAACTTCCCATCCTTAAATGTGATTGGCTGAGCCGCGTTCCATGTCGTTGTAAAATCAATGTAACCCACTGGTAGACTGCAGCGTCTGTTGCTTGGCAACCATTCTGTCCACTCGATCTTGCTTGGTGGAAGAGTGAATAGTTCTCAGTTTTATTGTTGCATTATTACCAATAAATTAATTTTTTTTCGTGTGTGTTTATTTCATGGGCTGTACGTATGGTAACCGTTTTATAAAAGCAGTATTTACAACGAGATTATACAACGGCGGAGGGGCACTGAACGCCCCTCAGCCGTTGTAAAATCACTGTAACCCACGGCTTCTCGGGGCTTATTGTCAAAATATTTATTGATCAATTTTAAAAATCAACCTTACAGACTGTTTACTAAATGTTACTAAATGTTATCATTAAGTGAGAAAAAATCCATGACTTTTCCAAAACTTTTGGGGTGAACCTATGTTTCCAAAACTTTTCCAGGCCTGGAAAATGACATTTTCAAATTCCATGACTTTTCTAGGTTTTTTCAAAACGTACGAACCCTGCCTGACACAGGTTTGGGAGGAATTCCCCCAGGACACCATCTGCCGACTCATGCCCAGATGTTGTCAAGAATGCATACATGCACGTGGGGGCCATACACACCACTGAGTCACACTATGAGTTAACGTGATAAAATTCACCAAAGTTGGATCACCCTGTGATGAATTTTCGGTGCGATTTTGAATTGAGTCCTCAGTGGGTTGATGATTTTGGTTTCCACTGACTGTTATTACATAATCTGGTTGTCAATAAATTATACAATGTACATCAGCAAGATTTTCAACTCCAATAATTTGTTCATCAAGATCTGATCTGTAATTTTAGTGTTCCCTTAATTTTTTTAACAGTGTACTCTCACATGACATTAGACAAAATAGAAGTATTGTGTTAGTCCGACTAAAATCGGACTTTTAAAATACATGTAAACATGTTAGAATTTCTCAAAGTCGGACTAACACACAAATGCAACTGTAGCCAGCATCTCACTATTACTATCTCCATTCATTTGTTAAGAAGCTACAAATATATTCAGCCACTAAATGAGCCTGAAAAGCTGAAAAGAACGTCTCATCTAGTTGCATTGGTGTAAACCTGCAGGTTTTAGAACATACTTTTTGAAAGTAGTTGTCTGTTTCAACTTGTCTCATTGCGAATATTTGGTTTGAATTGTGCTTTACATCCTCGCTGGGATGAGCTCAGATGCAAGGAAGAGACACGAGTGATGGAAGGACACATCATCATAATGAAAAGCACCCTCTGTCAGCTTTGTGATAGTCTGGCAACCTGTTCAGGGTGTAACCCACCTCTCGCCCTGTGTCAGTTGAGATAATCTAATCTGGGATTCTTTGACAAGAACCATTTAGAAATAATGACAGCTTTATCCTTTAACAGATTTGAGTTTGGTAGGCTGACATCAGAAGGTAGATAATGTGACAGTAACCAAGTATTTGTTCCTGGAAGCAGTCTCTTACCTGTCCTGTCTCTCTCTGTCCCTGCTGTCTGGTCTGTAGTGGTCTCTGTCTCGGTGGTCTTTGCCGTTGCTGAAGGAGGAGTATGGTCTTTTCCTGGACTCCCCTCCCGTGGTCTTCCTGTGGGACTCAGAGCTGTGTCTCTCCTTACTGCTGCTGCTGCTTTCATGGAACCGCCCTGAAGGCTGATGCCTGTCTGAGCTGTAGCTGTCCCTGCTGCTCTCGTCCTGGTGAGAGTTGTCCTTCAGCCTTTCAATATCTGAGGATGAAGACCACAAATGAATCAGTCCATAGAGACAACTTACTTATCTTATTCTCAATGTACAAAAGAGGGAAACTGATTGTACCTGCATGTTTGTAGCCATGGGCGTTTATATTTCTTATGTTGTGCTCCATTGCCTGAAGATAGAATCATCGTCATGATGGATTTATATGTCAGTAAACAATATCATACTGTAATCCACATTTAGAATTAGTATAAGGCCTTCACACACCTGAGCGTTTTCTTGTCTTTTCTTGATTGCATGCTTATACAGTTTATGTAGCTTCCTGGCGTCAAATTCAGTGAATTTGGAAACAAATATCCACAGGTTTCTGTAGAATACAAACACCATCAGCTTCATCTACCTAACATATGAACAAACATCTAAGTCTTATTCATTCAAACTGACAGTGATCTAGGTTAAATCTGAGTTAATGGTCAACTTAAGTTTGTGTGTGGGTGTGTACTAACTTTCTCCACTGTTTGATCTGGTCAGGGTTGGAGTACTCCTTCAGACACTCAGTGATGTGGTCTCCGATCTTTATTAGACACTGCCTTGTGTGTTCGAGCTGCTCACGTTCCGACAGCCCTTTCTCTGGTCTGTCCAGCTGCTTCAGAGCTGCTTTTACCGGCCGCATCCTCTCTTTACACTGCAATGTCCAGATAAAAGTAAACTGCAGCAACTCCAAATTAAATCTGACACATTCATGAAACAATCTTTGAAATTGCCTTCTTTCACATGAAAAACATTTTTTTAATAACTGCTTTATACTATATATGTCATAATTCCATCTCTAATATCTGTATTTATTCAAGTTTCTTGCCCAAAACTACATTTTACAAGATTACATTTGAAAATGATGTGAAAACGTTATAACTTATCTTCACCCGATAACTCATTTTTAATGAACAGAGATTGAACGTATCATAACATAACTCAATGCAACCTCCGTCAGTTTTGGCCGACTGCTTACAGCAGTTAAGTAGCTCTCCTGCTGCTGATGTCAACACCAATTGTTTGTTCACAAAATAGCATTATCAGAGAGAGTTATTGATCGGCTCTTCTGGGTATTTGCCAATAACCATCAAGGGCCAGTCAATCAGAGCACCCTTATCTTGGTTGTTCTATTTATAATCCATGCTCGTCCCTGACTCTGGCTGTTTAAAGTTGAGATAGCAAGTTAATAGTGTATGGGATGGGATGAGATTTTATAGCAGCGGCATGAGGGAAAACACTGGTTAGCTAAATCAAATACACTAAATCAATACAAGTCAACCTAATCAGGCAAATTAACAGTCCCAACTTGACACATCCTCATACAAACCAAGTAAGGTTATCATACTGCTACTCTAAGGGATTCTTACCTTAAGGAAGACAGGCAGACAAAAAGATTGACCTCATTTAATTTCCCATGACTCTGTCCCCACGAGAACCCACACCCCCTTTAGAAAACTCATCAGATCTACACAAAACTTACAAATGACCTATTTTGTATTCAAAACAGCAGTTCTCGCCAAAAGGTGACAAGTTTGCACCCCTGAATGTCAGTGTGAGATCAGTGGCTTGGTGTCGGATGTCAACCGCTGCTGAAGGGCTTCTGGCCAAGCAACAAAGTATGAAGCATAAGAATGGGATCACGCTGTGCTGTGTTGGCAGAGATCAGGAGGAGAGCAGCCCACTGAGATGGTGCTTTGGCGCTGCTTTAAACGGCAGCCAAATGCTAATTATAATAGGGTCAAGACAGAATCACAGCTATGCGCAATTATGACTTGCCCCTGCAATTTCAGTGTATAAATAACGCATCTAAACATCGCAACTTGCTTTGCAATTTTTCAGAAAAGCTGCTGTGAAAGCAGGCATATCAGGCTGTAGCAATCCCAAAAACAGCCTGAAAAGTCCTGGAGGGGCTGATTTTTAAAAGCCATTTAGATACAACATGTTGGGCCTGGCTGGATCTTATCTTAGTCATCATTTAATGATGCAGCTATTCCATTAGTCAGTGAGACAATTTTGAGACAATTTTAGCCGAAATAATCACTGTAAAAATACACCTAATAACTCTGGATATCAGTGGAACATACCACACTGAAGGTCCTCTGGTCCAACTCCTCAGACTCCTCAGATACTGGCACATTCTCTCCACTTGCTGTTATATGGATCGGCACATCAGAGGCTTTCTTTGTTCGTTCTCTTACCTCAGTCTTTACTTCATTCTGATGAATAGAATTTAAGAATTAATTCCCAAACGGATCATCATCTTTTTTCTGTAACACATTAATGCTGACAGTCTTAATTCATGAAATTATCTGATAATAATGCTGAAGGCTCTGCTGCATTGTGGTAAATAAATATATCACATATAGAATTATTATTTCACCTTTTCTATGCTCTCTTCTTGTTTATGTACTGCCTCCAGAGGCTTTGTTTCTTTTTTCTCTTTTGGCTCCTTTGTCTCTTTACCGTCCCAGCTTTCCTCCTTTTTCTCCTTTTTGCCTTCTTTTTTGATCTCTTTTTCTTTAACCTCCCTCTCCCCTGATGAAGAAACTTCCTCCTGCTCAGGCTCTTCATCCTCGTCCTCCTCCTCTTTTACCAACCCCCTGTCTGTTCGGTTCCGTCTGTTTGGTGTCTTCACTGGTGTCACCTCCTGAAAGGGTCACAACATGTAACACATCAACTCCAAACTGAAAACAGGAAACATTCCTTTCATGCTACAGCAACCAAAGCAGTACAAGTAGTATCTTAATGTACCTTTTCGTCCTCAATTTCATCCTCATCATCTGACCTCTTGTCCGATGGGGGATCAGAGGACGTGCTCTTCAGCACCTCATCTGTCTTAGTGGGTTTCAGAGTTTTGCTCTTTTTACTTCTTGGTTTTCTCTTCCGTGAATTGGCCTACAGACATACAAAAAGGCATGGTAGATTCTGGAAGACATACATTTTAATCAATCCACCTAAAATTTGAAAATGACATATATAAGAATTTTAGTTATCGATGCAGATGAGGCTTGACATGTAGAGTTACTGTGAGACTTACTGTCCCTGCTTGTTTCTGTGCTTCTTTTTTGGCCAGGTCCTTGCTTAGCAACTTGATGAGGTAGTCTGCTCTGGTCTGGAGCTGTTTGGCCTGTGGCTTCTTGTCAGGGTCGTCTGGTAGGAGCTAATCAAAAATAAACAAAGTAAACATTTTCAGAAATGGCTGCACATAAATTCATTACACTCTTAACATTAGTTTGCACTTGCTTCTGTAATGACATTTGAAAGGAAAACGTTAAAGAAATAACATCACACATTTTAGGGAAGAGGCAAATCTATTTGGCTCGCTTGCCCAAATAAACAAGTTACTAAGGGAAACACCTGTACTTCATGTGCAGTAAAACTGGGGCTGGGCAATAAAACAATAATGATAATTATCAATGATGGAATTTTTCCTGGATATAAAAATAACAAATGTTCAATACAATAAGCACCCATACACCAGGAAACAGGGGTGCAAATGTACCTTAAACGCTAGTCGCCACTTGCCAGTAAACAGAAGAAGAGATGAGACCAGCCACCACGGATTACTGTACACATTATCTATTACTAGTTACAGTTCTATTAAAAAAAACAACATTCAACACACTCATTAAGTTACTTTTTGTATGATTGTTTTACCATGGAGAACAGCACTGGGCTAACCCATGATCTATTTTGCCACAATCGATTTTGGGAATCACCAGAGGCTCCACTATGCAATATTATCACGATACTTAAGTCACTATATAATATTATTGCAATTTAAAATATGTTGTGATATGCTGAGTATTACCATAAAATAAATTGTTATATTGTAATTTATTTCCTTTATTCAACTGTAAATTATGTCCCCAAAGAAAATCTTTGTCAACATCTGTTGTATCTAATAAGATATAGTTTTCAGTCTCACTTGAGCCATTTTTTGCAGCAGCAGCATGTATCCAGTGAAATAAAAAAGGAATTGATTATATTATTCTAGTAGGCTACTTAAATTTTAATTTGTAATATTAATAATTCATAGGATAAAAAAAAAATCAGTACTTGGCACTGTGTTAGAACGATATTGCCACACAAAAATATTGTGATACCATGCTGTATTGATTTTTTTTCTCCAACCCTACACAACATTAGCTACAGCAGTTGTATGTGTCACATAAGTTGACTTCTCTAATAAGTTAGCAAGTTAATGTAATGTTAGCTAATGTTACTTACAGTTATTTCATTAGAATGGAATGACATAACATGAATTAACGTGACTAAATGAATGATCCCACACTTATTTTCGTCATCTAAATCCATGTTTTATTAGTTTTGATTGAGAGCCCGAACAGCAGACATTACATACTGTGCATTTTAAGATGTGTTGAGATTTTTGTTTTGTCGGTTTAGTTCACAATGTCAGCTAAAACACTTGTTTACAACCCATGCTGCTAACCAGAATGAAAATTTGTCTATTCGTAGTTTTAGTTATTAAGGGTATCTACCTCAGATTTGTGAAATGCTCCACTGTTTTGTGTGTATTTCTGTTTTTCATAATCTATTTGCCAACAGGAGAAAGGAAATCAGCCTTTAAACTTCAAGGAAATAATGATTTCATTTATTGTGATTATAATTGATATCAAATGATAATAAAGTTTTTACTGTAAAACATTTTTGTCCATATTGCCAAGCACTAAGTATAACTTTGTAAACTAAAAAAAATAAAACTGCAGAAGATGAAGCCTCACAAGACAAGACTTCTGAAAATATGTCTTCTATAGTATTCAGTTTATATGAAATATTACAAAATAAAAAGACAATAGGACAATATACATGATCCACTGCGATCACATAGAGATTTATGTGCCTGAACTCACCTTGTGTGTGAGATTGAGGTCCGGATCCATCTTGATCATCTCCCAGCTACCGTAACCGTACTCATAGATTCCTATGAGAAGGCTGGAGTCGTCCTCCTTTCCCCACTCAATGTCAAAGTGGGCTGCCTTTGAGTGGCATGGAATCATATACCTATTCAAAACACACACACAAAAAGATATATAGATATATATATATATATATATAAATTAGTGCTGTCAAAATTAACGCAATAATCTCCGCAATTAATGTCAACGCGATTAATGCGTTACAGAAAATTTAACGCAATTAACATGGGTGCTCTGACATTCTGTTCCATGCAGTTTTAGCGATGGTATGGAGGTCAATTTTTAAGCTAGAACGATGGCCAGGGTATCAAAATAAGCTAGAACATCTAACACACATGTTGGTGTCAGTCCTGACATCATAACATGACAGGAATGTGACGAAAAAATGCTTCAAAAAGTACTGATATTTTTAGGACAACAAAACTGTTATGATCCTTCTCTCTCTATTACTTGCTCACACACGCTCACTCTCCCTTTGTCCCTCCCCTTTCTTTAAATAGGCACCGTCTCTCTGTCTCTCTCTGTTGTCTTCATAAACATGGAATATTTAGGAACTTGTTGCACTTTGTATAGCTTTTAGCCTGAGAACAAGCAGGCAATGTTCAAGCTAAACATTAATGATCATAAAGTAACTACATTACCGTCTGGTCGCAGATGGTAGTGATCTTAACAGCATGACGTTAAAATGACGAAAACATGCTTCAAACAGGCCTAGTACTAGCGGTTTTTGGACAAACATACCTGGCATAGTCCTTTTCAAAATCTCTCTCTCTCTCTCACATTCCAACATGTTATTGCAAATGGATGACATGAAGATGAAATTATTTGTGATTAAGCACAGATTTTTTTATTTTTTTTTAACTTAAATACAGTGGTGGAAAAAAGTTTTCGGACACCCTTAAAATTTTACACAGTCTGAAATATTATCATGACATATTTGTGGAAAAATCTTTTTTGTGTTTCAAAAGGTGTGGCTGCATTAGACAGACACAAACAAATACAAATGATATTTTTTTTGTTTATTGTTTACAAGAAAAACTAACAAAACGAAATTCCTGACAGTTTCAATATGTCAGTTCTCAACATTGTCAGTATCAAAGTCAACGAATAACAGAGAATGTGTTCAAAACTGAACAAAAAAATAAATCAACCATCACATCATCAAATTAATATTTGGTAGTCCTGCCATTATCACGCAGTAGAGCTCTTATCCTGGCTGGCATGTTCCCCATTAGCCTTTCACACTGTTGAGGGGTAATCTTGTCCCATTCTTCTTGAATTACTGCTTTTAATTCTTCTAAATTCTTTGGTTTACGCTTTGAAACAGACCTTTTGATAATCCACCACAGATTTTCAATGGGGCTCATGTCCGGGGATTGAGCTGGCCACTCTAAGACCTGGATACTGTGCTCCTGCAGCCAAGTTCTACTGGCCCTGGATGTGTGGCAAGGGGCATTATCTTGTTGAAACATCCAGTTTTGACCTTGACGGAACAGTGCACATGCAGAAGGGAGCATGTGGGTTTGGAGAATGGCACAATACTTGGCAGAGTTCAATGTGCCATCACAGACAGTGAGATGACCAACACCAGCAGCACTCATGCATCCCCAAACCATGGTACTGCCTCCACCATGCTTCGCCTGGCCTTCTGCGTACCCTCACATTAGCAGGAGGAAGACAAAGCTGGAAACTGGACTCATCTGACCACAGAATCTTCTTCCAGTTCCTGGCTGTCCAGTTCTTGTGTGCTTGGGCCCAACGACGCCAGGCTAACCTCGGTCACTCATTGATCAGGGGCTTCTTGACAGCTTTGTAGGACCTTAAGCCATGATCTAAAAGTCAGCCACGTACAGTGCAGGTGGAACACTGGACATCAGTTTGGTTTGACCACTGCTGCTGAAGCTCCTGTGATGTCATTCGGCGGTTATCCCTGCACATGCGGATCAGGATGCGGTCATTTCTTGCTGAACAAACCCTCGGACGCCCAGATCTTGGTTTGTCTTCCAAGCTGTTGGTTCGTCTGTATTTCTGCAGAGTGTATCCAACTGCTGAAGGACTGCATCTGCACTTCCTGGCTATCTGGCGGCAGCTGTACCCTTCCTGGCTGAGAATCTGTATCTTCAGGCGTGTTTCCTGCGTTAGGTTCCTTGTTTTAGCCATTTTTGTCTCTGAAGAACTTTCAAATGTGCTGGCCTTATATAGACACAAAGCACGGCAACAAAAATTGAGTCTTTTAATAAAAAGCACGACCTTCATTAGTGGATCACTGGTACCAAAATGACACAATACTCAAAATTTCGCATGTATTCTTATGGAACCAATCAATTTTAAGTTTTTAATGGCTTTTTTAGGATTTGTTTAGTAATTTGGCTGTGACTGTACTAAAAGAAATTGCACTTGAAGACCTAAGAGTGATTCTTAATGCAATATTTCACAAATTCACGGGGTGTCCGAAAAGTTTTTTCCACCACTGTATATTCACTTACTGGGTGTAACACAGAGCAATAAAATTGAGCTGTGATGACCCATCCTGTCTAACATAAGCCATGTAGCATATTGGAAACCTCACTTCTTTCTCTCTTCGGGGTCAGCAGGAATGGCCTTGTGAAGTGGAGCTAGCTCTTCTTCATGAGAGATGACAAGCTTGGCATTCACCTGGACTCCAGAAATCCTGAATGTAGGGCCCTTCACCTTCCCTCTCCTGCCTCCTGATGATCAAACAAATGGAAAAACAACAGAACAGTTTCATCAAAGTTCATGCTTTAATATCTATGTAATTCTGTGAGAGACAAGAGTCAAAGAAGAAATACAGTGAAAACTCTTTAGAGTGATCATGTCTGTTCGGGTCAAATTGATCACTATAAGGTGATGACAATTATGGACAATGTTCTTCTTTACTTCTCACACATATTACTATCTCATAAACATATTTATGTTTATTACATTAATATACTAAAACAGCAGTGAATGTAATAAGAAAAAGACAGCTTCACTACTTACTGAATATCTTCTATCTTCTATCTTCTGTACTAAAGAAACAGCACTGTTACTTTAAAGAAATTTTACTCAAGTAAAAGTACTTGTGTAAAAATTTACTTGAGTAAAAGTAAATGTGGGTCAATTAAAAAGTCCTTTGAGTTGTTACTGTTACATGTTTAAAGGGGAAAGGCAGACACTGGTGAAGACATTAGTGGATCACCAGTAGCAACATGACCCTTAATGCCCAAACCAGCAGTAAATTTCATTTCTATGGCCTGTACATACAGCTGATTAGCAGTCACCAACTGTAGAATAAAACCATCACCAAAGCAGACATAATAGAGCTTTCTACATAACATGAACTGCAACAGCTGCAGCTACAAATACATATAACAGCAAAGGAGAGACTGCAGTTTTTTGTCCCACTATAACAAGTCCACTCAGCCTCTCTGCCTCTGCACTGCTCAAAATTTCCAACACGATTAGCTGAATGCAGTCACGTCACGGATTATTGTCAACTAGAATTATCGCTTGGCGGTTGTATGCCTGTCATGAATTCTTGGGTAAAGGCCAAAAACATGTTTGGTGACCCTGACTTTTGACCTCCATATTCTAATCAGGTCATTGTCCAAGTAAATATCTGTGTCAAATTTTTAAAAATTCCCACAAGGTGTTCTTAAGATATCATGTTAACAAAAACCAGACAGATTAGGTCACAGTGACCTTGACCTTTGACCACCAAAGGTAGGTTTATCTTTGAGCCCAAATGGACATTTGTGCCAAACTTGAAACACAAGGTGTTCTTGTAATATCACATTCACAAGAATGGGACAGACAGATGGACAGACAGTTGGAAAGACAACTTGAAAAATGTCTTCGGCCGCAGCTATCACTGGCTCTAACAAATAAAATCAGTTGGAAGTCCTCACACACCTCCAAAAAGGAAAAACCTCATCACTACAAGCAGCAGTCACTGCTTGCAGGTGCACCATGAGCCTGAGTCAGGCTAACATTGTCAACATAGGCAGCATTGTAGGTGTGTTTGATTTGAGTCATTAAGCTGCACACTGGTGCGGTGTGAGAGTGCTGAGGTACAGTAATGCTAACCAGAACTCAGAAGGACATAAACGTAATTTGACTGAATTTTTGTGCATTTGTATTGTTCACTTAATACTAGGCCCGGCCTGCATGTTAGTGGTCGATCGCTGTAACCACGATGACTTTAAGTGGTTTCCGCTGTAATTCACATTGTCAATGTACAATGCGTATATGAACCACAGTTCATTTGCTGTCTACAAATTTGCAATTTTGAGATAAAGATAAACTGGATGCCTATACCTAAAGCATAGAAAACAGGTTAAAAAGTTACCATTTAACTACAAAACAGTGATGCAGCCTCAATGCTCTCAGCTGAAGGTTAATAAAGTCAGTTAAAATATTGAGCCAGATGTGGCTACAACCTCCACTACTGCTGAGTGGGATTGACTCCTCAGCTGACAAAGGTTTCAGCAGCCTGTTTTCAATAATCAGTGACAAAGACATTAAAATTTATCATTACTGGTGACTGACTGGTTGTTGAAGCTCTAATTAAAAACAAATGCAAAATATACATATACACAAAGCTTTCCCATTATGGGCTGATGCAGTCTTTAATCTGTATTAAGCTGTGTTTGTTTACCTGAGGTCTTCTCTGGTCCACAGGGGTTTTCTCGTAGTGTTCTCACACAGCCATTATGAACAGTCTCTGCCAAGCGTTTCAGATCATGTTCAGACTTATCCACAAGTTCAGCATCACGAGCAATAGCGTCCAACCTGAGTGATGAAGACACACAGTGAGCAGACAGTGTGGCATGTTGTTGTTGTCAGTTGTTAAAAACAAGAAATATGACGTAGCTCACCTTTCCAGTGGTCCTCCAAACTTTTTGTAACTCTTGACAAACCTGTAAGTAGTTCACAAAGGTGTTAACAGGAATATGCAAGGAGGGTTAGATAAAAAGCAACACTGAGCAATAGGTTGTTGATATAATCACCTCCGGATCTCTGCATCGCTGAAGCCCTTGATATTTTCTCGTGGAATGGTACGAGGCCGTCCTCGTTTCTTTGGCCTTTTTCGGTCTGAGGGAGAGTCGCTGTCAGATCCAGAGTACCTCCTGTTCCTGCTCTGCCGGCCCTCACTGGCATTAAAGCTTATCTGTTAACACAAACCAAGAAAATCACCTGGAAGTTCATTAAAAACCCAAAGCATGTAATACCACTTAACACCACAACAACTGCAGTGACTTTTTTTTTTTTAATTAGAAAAAAAAAACCTAAATCATGAGTCCTTTTTACATTTGGCATGACTGCTTGTGTACCTGTTTGGCACAATTCCTCATGCGTGGCAGCAAATAGATTTCCTCTAGCTCCTTCTGTCTCTCCTCCTCCTCCATCCTCCTCCTCTGCTCCTCAGGAATGATCTCGTCCCAACTCCGTTGACTACGCTCAGAGTCAATATCTATTTCCTCATCCTCCATCATGGAGAAGTTAGCCACCTGCACAGTTAAGGTCACAAACAACTGCCAATTTTAAATTGCTACAGAACACAGAATCAAAATTTTGGATATTGTTAAACCTGTTTCTAAAACAAGAGCAATTTTTTTTTTCCACCTTGAATTGAGACAGCAGTTCTTCTCCAACTGTGGAGGGGCCAGGGTCATTTTCCCTGGTCTCAGCTCTTTTGAGGATCTCGTCAATGTCCATTTCCTACAGAGCAAAAAGGCCATGATGTGTTATCCCAACATACTTAAGAGAAAAGCTGTGATTATGAACAGACATAATTCACTAACTACATACCTGAGGCTCCTGCTCCTCACCCTCTGGCTCTTTGAAAAGCTCCTCAGCACCAAACTTTAGGATGGAAGACAGCTCCTCCTTGTTAAATGGGGCTGAACTGTATTTAATAAAACATACTGAAGTGAGATACCAGCAAAGTGTAGTAACAACCGTTGAGAGAGGTACAAACACTATAAATCAAACTTCATTTTGATGCTTTTGGGTAGAAAAGAAAGCATCACTCATCAATTACAATTAGGGGTGCATGATACTGTTTTTTTTTTCGATATGCCGATAAATAATAATTCATTTGGCCAACAACCGATACTGATATCGATATATCCATATATTATGAAAAATTATGCAACTCCATTCCCTAAACCCTCTGACAGAAAATTCCTCTTCATCTGTGTGCTTCTAATCCGCTTTATCTTTATTTTTATGTATTTTCATTTACGTAGGCCTAGTTATGTAACATGTAATGGTTTAAGACCACGTATTTATGTTTGCATTGTGTAGTACTATTATTTTCTTGTCTGATTTATATGCATTTAAAAAACAATTATGATTACAATAATTCACAGCCTTATGTTTTCTAAGGGTTTATTAGTTTGTAGTGGTTTCAGAAATTTGTAAACCAGATGTCAAGACTTGTTTTTACAGCCCAGACAAAGACCTGCAGTGGTCGAAACATGTTGGCTCTTTTAATAATTTAACTACTACAATAAAGGTGTTTAAGACTTTGTTACTCATTTTCCAGATTTTTGGAGCTTCTTCCTATATATCCTGTTGTTTTCTGCTCTTCATGAGCACCCATACATAACGTTTTGATCTACATTTCATTGTACAAAGCGACCAGTCGTCTCTTTCTTTTTTTAAAAGAAAAACTTATTGGTTTACCATATTGGCAGAAATTGTCATGTTGGCCGATTCCAATACTGATGACATGCCAATATTATCGTGCATCCCTAATTACAAGGTGGTCAGCAAGCACAGACATTTTAGTTCAAGAAGGACATAGATGAAAGGAGGAAAGGCAGTCAAGCAGTAGACTGTGGTATGTATTAGGGCTGCATGATAACAGCCAAAATCATGATCACCATTATTTTGATCAATATTGAGATCATAATTATTTATTACAACTATTCATTGTTTTTATTGACAAAATATTATTTATTACGACTATTCATTATGTTCAGGGACAAATATTATTATTACACTTTTACACTTACATAAACTTGAACATTGCTTTCACTTTTATGTTTTGTTACATTAATGCTTATGTACTAATCTTTGCATCAAAATAAAGGTTTCTTCATTCACCTGAATTCAGTGCATCCTTTATGGATACACATCAGCTCAGCTTGGGCAGTCTCACTGTATTACAGTACACCAGGGTATTTTAAAAATCCCAAAGGTGTGATTTTGAACATTGTCATAAATACAGGCACTCCTCTCTCTATTTAACTAATTAGTGCTCAGCATGCACCAGCTGAGGTCAGTCTCCGGTCAATACTGATGGAACAGGCAGCTGAGCTAAAAGACAATGCAACAGCAAGTGTTGGATGGGCAATGCCTGAAACACAAGTGCTGCGTGAGCAGTACCTGTGCTTTGCACAACCTCTTGTGTGTTTTTTTTATTTTGCAGCACCTGCCTGGAGCATAGGACTGTAAACAGTCAGCCAGCAATGACAGACGGGGAAAACAGCATGTTTTATTCAGCATCTGACTCAGTAAACTAAGGGTTTGTTTCGACCAAACCAGAGTTGGTGATTTGTTGGAACAGTGGACTAACTAACTAACTGGATGAGTAAAAGGAGTAACCAAGACAATCTGGGTGAGTTTCATTTTGTTTCTGTCAAGTTTGAATGACATGTGAGTTAATAAGGCCAGTCTCAGTTCCATAACCGAGAAAAACGTCAATGCCAACAGTGTACAGTTGTATTTCTCTGTTTAATAAGGACCATAGATGTAAAAATATTACTTTTCTTAACATTTTGTTTTATTGTGTATTCATTGGTTTGAAAAAGCTGAGAGCTTACAGAAAGTAGCAAATTTGCCGGTAGGTGGGTGTAGTGCATGCACACTCATACCATCATATACCGTACACCCCGGAGAAATTTCAGGAAGGAACAACAAAGGTATGAATAATTAGATACTACCCAAGCCTAGTATCCGCTACTGTGTTTTTTTTTTGTTGTTGTTTGTTTGTTTATTTTATAGCGTTTACGTTGCTATTACACACTGCAGCCTCTCTGTCACAAATGTCTGAGTTGATGCTGTGCAATGACAGGGATTAATGGTGTGGTAACGTTCGCGACATTACTCTTTTTGGCCTTCATGCATTCATGGTTCTGCAGACTAGTGTTTTTTCAATTGGTTTAATAAGTTAGTTGTGTTGCTTTGCCACACAGTCACATCTCCTCCTTTCCTAGCATACAATCTGTAATATTTCCAAACAACAGATAATGGTTAATGACAAATGATTTTCATTTTGCCCGTCTGCAGTCGCAAAATTCAGCAAAGTTTTTCCCACGCTGCTGCTGCAAGGTGCACATGTATCAGCATGACAGCTCTGCAAAAGTGAGGCTGTCGTTAGTTTAGGAAGTGCTTGATTTGATGTGTAATGGAATTTTCTATGAGCGGAGCACATATTTTAACATAAATATCGCAGATGATCATCTTCATTTGATTGGGAAGCCAAAATCATGATTAATATTCAATTAGTTGCACAGCTCTAGTATGCGTTGCTTGCCTGGAGGGAGCAGCACCAGTATGGAGGACAGTTTTCCCTGTAGTGTCCATCCTCTGAATGACAAGGTGGTCCAGCACCATTTTCTTCTTCGCCCTCTCAATGATGTCCTCCTCCACTGAGCCCTTCGTTACCAGACGGTAGATATTCACCTGCAGGTCCACACGCAGAAAGAAGAATATACAGTATACTGCATATAGTGACAGAATAGCATTTAAACACATTCTGGCACTGTATTTGGATTAGGTAGATATTCTATGTCCACTAAGGATGATCTGAGTACAGCAAGAAAGGCTAACCATATTGGTGGAATGTAATTAAGTACATTTACTGAAATACTGTACTTGAATGTTGAGGTACTTGTGTAAGTGTACGCCAATACATTTCAGGGGGAAATACTTAAGTTTTTACTCCACTATATTCATTTGACATATATACTAGTTACTAAGGATGTAACGATACCAAAAACTGATGGTACATACATACATTAAACAAACAAAGAATTAAAAATGGTTGGAGGTTTATCACAGTTGTTGCTTACTTGTCTTTTCTGTCCAATCCTGTGGGCTCTGGCCTGGGCCTGGAGATCATTCTGGGGATTCCAGTCTGAGTCAAAGATGACTACTGTGTCAGCTGATGCCAGATTGATTCCCAGACCACCCGCACGCGTTGATAACAAAAAGCAGAAATCCTGGGGACACAAGATGAGGTTCACTATATGTTAAAGTCCTGGTTTATTCCTATAAGCACTAACTGCATTTACTTTATACAGGGACAAGAACTTACCTCTGAGCCCTCAGCATTAAAATGATCCAACGCCTGCTTCCTCATCTCCCCTTTGATGGAGCCGTCTAATCTCTACAAAATCAGAAATTTATAACATCAATGTGTAGATGGCATTTCATTGTTTCTGGTTAGCTAGAAGGAAATTCCAGAGGTTTGTGGAGCATATCTGTGTATGTATGTACCGAAAAGTTGGCTTAATTGCTGTAAGTGCTGGTACAATAGTGTAAATCTCACTTAATGGAATATGAATCAATTGATAAGAAAGTATACTAGCTAGGGATGTACGATAATGTCGGCTTTAAAATGAACTCAGAACTTGCCAACATGCTTTTCCTTATTTTGCACAATGAATTAATATTAAATACATTGAAAAGCTTTCTATTTCATGTCTCCATCTGCTGGTGGGCCATCAAGAGTATGCATGCATAGTATGATGTTAATTCAACTACAGATGAGACTTGCGGATCACTAAAATTAGGTGGGGGGAAAAAGTGGATATCAGCATGTCAGATATCAACAAAAGTTCAATATCATGCATCCCTTACACTAGTCCTACAAGTACAAAGCAGTACATGATGTCGCTGGTAGTCTACCAGTTATTCTATAAGAATGTCAGGTTGTAACTGGCTTTTACTAATACACGATGATAAGCATAAAAAAAACAACACGCTCACTACTTGAGTGCCAAATAGCTCAGTAGCTAGCATATAAGTGCAAGACAATTGATACTTACGTACTATGCCATGCATTATATGCTTTGAATACACCTGATGGAACTCATCAGCCCTAACTGTTGGGTGAGCATCAGATGGTTAAGATGTGCTAGAGCAGACAGATTTGGGAAATAAGCAGGTAGGGGTGCCTGAAGGTCTGAGGTTGGGAGCCCAGTGTCTAGGCTATGATTATTATTACTACTATTGTTGTTGTTGTTATTTTTATTATTATCAAGCTTGTTTTGTAAATTCAAAAGAATACAGAAGAATTAAATGTTCAGATGGAGTTTTGTCCTCAAGCATTTTTTTTTTCCATTTATAGTAATAATTATGGTCCAAAATGATGTAAAATTGAATACTGTCTAGTCAAAAACCTTGAAATTTTCTTGGGGGGAGGGCCTTCAAACTAGAGCCGGGCATTTAGTATTAGTTAATAGTCAACATTACAATATCATCTAAATCTCCATATCAAGGTATTTGGTCAAAAATATCATGATATTTGATCTTCTCCATATTGCCCAGCCCTCTTCCAAACCACAAGCAACTCCAACACCAATGCCCTCTAAATACCTAGGGAGAACCCTGCAGGTGTTGCTGTTATGTGTCGATGGTTATGTGAAAACTTTGTGTAGCTACCTGAAAGAGAAACTGTCGGCTCCTCAGGTATTCTGCCAGGATATCCAGCATCCGTACCATCTGGGAGAAGATGAGAACTCTGTGACCTCGCTCCTTCAAACGCACCAGCAGTTTGTCCAACAGAACCAGCTTCCCACTGCAGCGGATCAGTTGCTGTCAGGAAAAGAAGGGTTACGGTCTCTCTTCTCCAAGTATTATTATGAAATCAGTATACTGTACACTAAATGGTGTTCATCTGGAATGCTGCTGGAATTAAGCACGCACACTTAGTTGGTCCAAATTGTTTCAGTTAGCCTTACCTTCTGTGGATAAAAACTCCTTAAGCCTTCCCCAATCTCCAAATATAGCCCATGTAACATAAGTACACTCTTTATAGTGACCTCCACCAAAAAATGACTTTTCATTATTGTCTGAAGTTTGAGCAGCTACAACCAATAATCCTGATATGTCAACAATGTGAAAGGGGTTGCTCCTAATGCTGATCAAGGTGATGATATATAATTGTGTTCTCAACTGTTCGGCTCAGTGCCTTACGCAGACACACCCCCAGCATTTCAAAGCAGAGAATACTGCTCTTTTTTCCACTTTTGAAACCTAATTTTATATATTTGGTGATTTTTCTAAAACTTTAATTTGGCTGGGTGGTAAACAACACCTTTTTCTGTTGAGGGACAAACTCACTACACATATTTATTTTGCTTACCCAGACTTTAAATTACAAAAAACATACCATTTGTCAGGACTAACCAAAGCCCTGATGTTGCAACACAATAACAGCAGATAAACAGACCTGTAAAGCGTCAGCTCTGTTAAGGAATTCGTTGTCCTCTGGGGGTTTGATAAGGTAACAGTGGTTACAACATTTCTTCAGCTCCATCATGATGTTCAGGAAGCCTGACGTGCTGCCTTTGGTACCTTTACTCAGGGCCTTGTAGTTCCTGGTCAGGATCCATCTAATCACAAACAGGAGACACAAACACACGTACACTTACAATTAATATACTATTCTATAAATTTTGCTAAAATGTCAAATGACAAACTCTGTTTCACTCAAGCAGGAGGTGAACACAAATCAACTGACCGACTGACTGACTGACTGAAAAACCTGCAAGACACTTCTAAGGATCTCTGAGTATGGTGGGGGACATAAAGCTGTGTTCAGACTCACAGTATCCGTGAATCAAACCAGTGTTTTCCCTACCATCATATTAGGGGGGGGCGCCCCGCCCCGCCCCCCCAACGGCACCCCCTGCCCCCCCTGGAAGGTAAAGTTAATTTTATTTTATTTTATTTTCTATACAGTGCCAGATCACAACTGAAGTCATTTAAGGTTACCTTTCATATAGAACAGGTCTATACCTTGTCCTTTTATTAAACTAACTAAATAACCTCGTGTTATTTATCTTATTTACACCACAGCATGTCACTTCTGTCTCTACATGGTCGCGCATTTTCAATTCCCTTCTGCTCTCTGTATCGTGATGGCGGAGTTCCGCCCCAAACACACACACAAATAGACATGTGCGCGCACACAGGTGAGCACACTAGAGTGCAGCTCGGGCCGCATTTTCCCGACCGAACCCGACCCGAGTCCGAGACAATTATAAGCGAGCCCGACCCAAACTCAACGCAGTTTGTTACCTGACATAGTTATTGTCATGGACCGCGTGTAAATGACCATCAAAATGCTGCTGTTACTCACAGTCAAACCTGCTGCTCGCACAGCAGCACAGCACTGCACACACTTAGTTGGAGAGGAGCCTGTGTTGCATTCAGGCGTTGTCACGTAAATAACAAATTCCAGCATTTGACTCCCCCCCGTTCATATTTCATCTTCTCAATGGCAGCACATCATCACCAGACACTTAAGCCCTGTCTCCACCAATCAGTCCGGTACGATTTGGTTCCGTTCAGTTCACATTTCCACACATTTTTTGTGAAAAGTTGTGGATGATACCAATGGAACCAGTCCTAACCATTTTTGTTACCCCTCCGTTAGGGTACCTAGCACACAGATCTGATACTAAAAGGTGGAGCTGTGAACACTGCAGTCCATTGAATGGTCAATAGAGAACTGTCACTCTTGCTCAGGGCTGAGCTCTGGCTGTTTTTAAGGCGTATGTAACCACTGTTCCTACCATGGCAAGTCTTACATATATTATTAAACTATAACTATAAAATGAAACAATGCTTTGCTGCTTCTTGCAGCCACTGTAGAGGAAAAAAATGTAATTCACTGGGCTGACTGCCCGCCTGTGGAATGTTTTCTTAATGTTACTCAATGTATGAGTTGACGACATGAATCTATCAGCACATCTTAAATTTCAACATGACAAATTTGACCATTCCATTAGTTTTTATTGTCTCTCTTGGATTACATACACTCTTAGTAATGAGTGGATCTTCGAGACTTCCCTCTGCGTCATCAGTGAAGAGGAAATACAGTGAGTGCTGGACAGGGTAGTGAGTGACAACATCCCCGCCCACTTATAAGAGTACTGTTTGGCGGCAAGCACTGGCGGAAATGCTAAACGGACCTAGGGTCTACGTACCATGTCGGAGGGGTTACTTTTAGTCCTGAAGGTACCATTTTGAAATGGATATATGGCTTTACAGTATTTTTACTGTGTCCTGTTCATGTCTTCAAAATAAAATGGTTTTGTATCAAAGTTTTCTACATAATTCCACTTTCGAGTCAGCACAAATCACCTTAAAGGCACTCATGGTTTACTTAAAGGCAAAGGTGGACAACATTTTTTTTTCATCTTGAGTAATATCAATATTAACCACAATTTATAATTTGATAATGCTGCTAGTTTGCAGAGTATCTTGATAACATCTGAAGCCTGAAGAAGGGTTCATTAGTGAGACTTTAGAACATAGTTTATTAATATATTAAAATGAGTAGCATAAACATTTAACTGTGTAAACACGGCCTGGTTTCAAATATATGTTGTGATAAAATAATATATTAAATAACACCAAAATGCAGCATTCCAACACATTTTAATGGACAAAATTTCCAAACCTTTCCATGACTTTTTAAGCACCAATAATAAAGGTTTTTTTACTTGCCCCACTTGCCCACCGTTTATCAAATATATCAGATTCAAATTCTATTGAAACATAATTTCATACAGAAAGGAAGAGCTGAGCCCAGGCAGGTAATGACGAAACATACGTGATGGTAGACTAAACACATTATGTCATTAAGTCATCAGCTGCAGAAGATTAATTTGCAGTAATGTTATGTTATGAGGAAAATTATCCATGGAACATTACTGTAATAATTTGATTACACACAACAAATTTCCATTACTTTTCCTAAACTTTTAATCACTTTGACTAATTCCATGACTTTCCCAGGCCTGGGAAATGTGATTGTGAAATTCCATGATTTTTCCAGGTTTCCCATAACCCTATACATGAAAACATTTAACTTTGCAAACTTGCTTTATCTGCCTTAACAAAACAATACAAGTTAGCTTGCCTTGTAACTTATACAAATAATGGTGCGGTCAGTGGGATGTTACCTTTTCAGGTGATGGAAAAGATTTGTTGCCTTTCCTGTAGCAACGGAATAATCCACAAAACATCTTAATTCCTGCTTCATCACTGAGGAGAGACCATCCACTTCCAAATAACTGACCTTGTGTTACCTACTTTGCTCAGCTTTGGAGGATAATGTGAGTTTGCCTTCAGTGATTTAGCATACCGAGCTCTGTGGCCATGTAATACAAACTGGGTGTGGATTAACAGGAGGCAGCAAGTTACTGTAGACAAAGTGGCTGAAGATGCCATATATCTGCAAGCTTATGTTCTGTTTGTTCAATATGTGTTTGAAAAATTGATTTTACTGTCTCCTTTTTGTTGCACTTATGAATAAAGGGCATTGTTCTCACTGAATCTAATAAAACATATTCTTAAGTGTGTTTCATTCCTACTTTGTGGGCTCTGTTCTAAAGTTAGACTGCTGTCCACCATGTGTGCAGCATAGCCCCTCCCTCCTGCAAACAGACAGCAACACAGAGCAGAGGCAGAGAAGAGAGGCTGCACTCTGACTGGCTGTTGTTAGGTCTATCTATATCAAGTAAAAATGTCCAAAGCTTACCATCATTACTGACATAAATTTGATTCTAATCACCTATCGAGATTGTTTTATAGCTGAGCGCTACTTAGAGGTGCATAATGACAAGAAATAAAATATCTACACATTTCCATTTCTGATTTAAAGGGTATTGTCCAGCTCTTACTTGTAATACTGTTTCTGGATAGCACTCATCTCCACTCTGAGGATCTGCTCCACTTTGGCAGGAAGAGATTTCTCCACATCCTTCTTAACTCGGCGCAGTAAAAAAGGTTCCAGCTCTTTATGCAGACTGGTGTAGCCCGAATCCCTGCCTTTACCATGCTCCTCCTCAAACAGCTCCCAAGAGTGAAACCTTGAGAAACAAGATATACAACATCACTGGTGGTGTAGCAATAAAGTCAACTCATGGTGCAAGACACAGGACAAAACTGCTCATTTATTTCTCCTTAGAGGCAAAAGGTGCAAAAAGTTCTATCATTCTAACTCTGAACAAAGATTTTCAAAGGTTTGTTTCTATCATAAAGCATTTAGTGATAAACTGCTCGACCACCACATTTTAGGACCTTTTTAGTGTGCTGTTGTATTGGACAAAGCGGGAAAAATGAAGTCCTGCTTCTCTTTTGTTGGGACTGGTTGCTGACACTTTGGAAGCACTCTGCTCTGATAAATAATAGCTTGCTGTACATTTTTGCCCACATTCTGGTATCATGCTGCCGTCTCCTATTCAATTTTGAATGTGAAAGTGAAAGTGACAGTTTTGAAAAAATGTTGACACAGTGGTTGCCAAACATTTTAGCTTGTGACCCCTTGAAATGAAGTCCACTTGTGTCCCCTATCCCATGCTGCATATGCCTGATGAGTTTCCCCATGTCTTTCGTCAGGTTGCCTCTTTGAATAATTGAGGCTTGAAGAGTTAAAACTACCCAGTCCTTTACAGGAGAAAAATCTAAGACTTTAGGAAAGGCAGAAATAAAATGAATACAAATTAAGAGTTGGGTCGACTTCCGGTTTTGCCGGTCCTGTCTGGTTTATGAGCTTCAACTAGTCTGATTTTATGCAAACCAGCTGAATCGACATTTGTCATTATGACATGTTCTGGCATAACCAACCTGTGTTGACAGTGTCAAAATGCTAAATCCAACTTATACTGCATTAATAATTAGCAATATGACAACGTGATGAACATGTTTGTTTGTAAAAGGACTAGTGGGGACAACAGTGTCTGACAGGCAGAGAGCATGGCAACATAACAGGAATCAAATTTTAGTAGATGTGGCAGAGCTGCACACGCTGTGTTTGTTTGCTAGAACTTTTATGTGTTTTTTGGGGTGACAAGAGGAGACATGGCACAGTCTCTCAAGAAAACTAAAATTGCACCAATATGGTGAAACAGGTGTCCTAACTGTTGTGGAAATCTGAAAGGTTGTTGGAAGGATGTGGAGGCAGACATGGAGAAACACGCAGGAGACTCAGATGGCTTATGTTGTATACAAGTTTACTGAGCTCAAGAGAAGTGACCCCAACAGTGCAGCAGTATATGCAGGCAGTGCCAGCGTCAATTCTCTTGAGCTCAGTAAACTTTACTACAACATAAGCCATCTCAGTCTCCTGCGTGTTTCTCCATGTCTGCCTCCACATCCTTCCAACAACCTTTCAGATTTCCACAACAAATTGGCGTCACGAACAGGATCTCAACAGAACAAACACTGGTAAGTGCAACTTTAATTCTTGCTGCTACCATGTCTGAGTTTGACGAGATGCTGTAAATTTAAGATCCTAAAGATCTTGGAGTAATGTGCAGCTGGTGCAAGCTGGCTGCTTAGAGGCAGTTACAGTGCAGGTGGTGGTTTGGGTACTGGTCCCCGGTTCGACCCCTTATAAAGAGGGTGGTTCGGACTCGACAAAGGGGGACAGTGTGTGAGCGTTCCACCTTTGGGAAGACCTTCGCAAACAATCCTGACACCATTCAGTATCATATGCTCTTTGGACCAGATACACCTGCAGAAGAGTTGGTTGAGCTAAGGGATGGTATTATGTGCTACCTTTTACTCAGTTGATGAATGCAGTGACAGATAATAAATGGCCTTGTATTGGTTCTTTTGAAGCTGAGAAACTTGATCTGGCTGTTGCTAAAATAAACCCGCGTTCAGGTAATCCTAAATGGGATATGATCGAGTGTGTGTCTGTTTGGTCTGCGTATGCAGAAGAGAAAGGTGGCTTGGCTAAGAATGAGAAGCGGTGTGAATGGATAACTGATGAATGGAAGAAAGTTATCTATCAAATTGCTGATGATGTCTAGCTGACTCAATTGCCGGTACTTGTTAAGAAATTGGGGATAACGAATACTGCTGTTTTACAGAAACGTCACCCTAATGATGCAGGAGCTTGTGCATCTTTGCTATCTGCTATAAGACCTCTGCTGAGGTGTAGTTGTGTTGCTGCTGTTGATTCATCAATAGAATACAAAAATCTTGCTGCTGTTTTCTTACAACAATAGGATCAATTGGTTTGTGAAGATTTCTTGATTGTGGGTCCAGAAGGGTGTCCTTTGCCAATTAAATCGACAGAAGAACAACAAATTTTGTACAAATTTCACAATGTTTCGCCTCACATTAAAGTTGCTGTAGCAGTTGGTGTTGAAGAAAAACAACTGAGTGATATGATAAGAAGGTGCCACAGTCTGAGAAAGGCTGTCTCCTCTCCAGCCCTCAGACTCAAGTCACAACAGCCGTGGCCACGAGTGACACGATGCACCGTTTTGAGCTCAAGTTTTTTCAGATGGCCTGTTTCTATTTATAGGCTACCTGTCATTCGCTTTGAAAGCGCTGCAACGGACAGGATGGGCTGATTCATAAAGCTGAATCAAAGGAATTATTTCTAAGACATCTTATTTTACTACTTAAAAACCAACATAGGTGGGGGCTGGCTTGAGGGAGTTCCTTGTGGAGCTTAAAGTTTATGTCAACATCACAATATGAAAAGTGTTTTCTGTTTAAAAAGTAAAGTTACATACGGAGGGAGATAACAAGTAGGCTACTCCCTCATCTTTTAAGTGGTTACATATCCAGTATGATCTCAAGCGCTTAGCTGATATTTAAGTGGTCTGTACTCATGAGGTAATAGAGGTGCATATTTAATGGATTCAGTAATGACACAGAGCTCCAGTGTTAGATGCAATGTGATAATAGTGGGACGCTTGTTTGTTCTAAGGACACAGTGTCATTTTGTTGCACTCGAGCACGGCTGCTGAGCCAATTGCGTAAAATTCCGTAAAGCAGTCTGATCCGGGTCTTAATATAAGAGCTGTATTTTTTTTTCTTAGTTAAAAATAAAATTTTAAAAAAGTCTGAAGAGTTGAAGCAGCATTTTCTTCCTTGCCAAAGCATGATGCCTGCATTACCCACAATGCAACTGGACCTCCAACAGTTTGGTCAGCCATTAAGGTAAGTGGTATGCTAGTAATGAATAATACTGCCTTGAGCCACTACTCTCAAGCAGAGATGAGAAGCAGGCTATAGAGATCTGGTAAGCTCGTGCCTCTCTAACTCCACAGTCCTAGATATTTTCAGCCCTACCTGATGTTTACTTAAATGCAGGAGTACTCCCCAAGACCTGTAAACACAACCTGGTGTCTAAAAATCAATGGAGTACTTCTTTAACACCAAGTTATAGCTTTATTTCGCTAACTTGCTCTGGTATTAAGGAGTACTGAACATATTCAGACAACACTTCTATCACTGCAGGAAGGAGAAAACTAAGTTTGTTTTGGAGCCTAAGAATTGATATGGCTTACTTCTCAGGCATAATGAAGTGCAGCAGGGACCAGAGCTCTTTCAGGGAGTTCTGCAGTGGCGTTCCAGTGATCAGGAGCCTGTGATTGGACTTGAAGTCAATCATGGTCTTGTAGAGGAGGGAGTCATCATTCTTCAGTCGGTGCGCCTCATCCACACCAATGAATGCCCAGTTAACGCCGCCCAAAAATGACTGAAGACACAAACATTTCAAGTGTTACATGGGCTAATATACTGCACAGCTTTACGAATGACCTTTATCATTTCATCTTTCAAAAATAGAGGCGATCAAGTGATAAACAACAATGTTCCAACATCATGGTCCATGATAAAAATAAAGTAGCCGCTGACCTTGTCTTTGAGGAGAATCTCATATGTTGTGAGAAGGATGTTAAATTTCAGTCTCTTGCTATGGACGTGCATCCACTCATGTGTCCGGATCTATTAAATTTAAACACAGGTGAAAAGGAAACGTGAAATATGTTACTACAGCCATTAACAAACCGGGGGATTCCAAAAAGGGGATCATGAAATTGTATCAATACTGTGTAAAAATGATGTGTGTGTGTGTAACAGGTATTTAAACCACAATACCATGTTCCTGCTGCTGATGTCTCCCAGGTAGACCACAACATTCATCTGAAGGGCCCAGAGATGGATTTCCCTCTGCCAGGAGGTTAGTGTCGAGAGAGGCACAACCAGCAGGAAGGGTCCATACAGTTGGTGCTCATTAAACAGGTAGTTGAGGAAGGAGATTGTCTGGATGGTCTTCCCTAAACCCATCTCATCAGCAAGGATGCAACTGTTGCCTCTATGAATGAAGACAGAGCAGACGTTGAGATTGTGGGTCTGCTTAACACTGGTGGGTGATCTTGCATTTTCCCCATAATTACAGAATGGACAACGCAAAATGACAATTAGGGATTGCGTTAGACATACTTGCACCAAGAGTGGGCCATCCAGTTCAAACTGTCCAACTGGTAGTCTCGGAGCTCTAGTCCATCACCTCCTATGTAAGCTGGCTGCTTCTTCATGGGCACAAACCTGGGTCTCTGTTTGAGTACCTACAAGAAAGAACAGCAGTTAGTGAGGTTAGTGTTCAAATAAAATTCAGTTTATTTCAGACTGAAAATTGCACAGAAGAGATCACACCAAGCTAGACTCAATACAAAACTCTATCACTCTCCCAAGGCATGACGCATTGTCGCCCAGGCTGGGTAGTGTATTACCTTGCAGTCTCTGGATGGAATGGTCTTAGACTGGTTTCTGCTCATGTAGTCATCAATACATTTCTGGAACTTTTTGGCGATCAGAGCACCATCTTCCCAGCTACATTCTGAGTATGGTAAACCCTGCCACTTGCACAAGTAGTCTGGGTAACCAGCCGCTGACTTCTGGTTTGAATGCCCTGCTCAAAAGAAATCAGAGACCTATTCAGTTACACAAATCCAGTGGCATCACTAGGGTAAAATGCTTAATACAAACAACAAGTGATAAACCCCTCAAGAAAGTGCACCTATGATTCTCTCTACAAGCTGGTACTGCGAGTGCAGGTCATCCATCAGTTCTTCCTGACAGTTGAAATACTCTATATCCTCTGGTGAGGCCGCCTTTAACCTGGGGAGAGGACAACAGCATTAGAAAATAAGCAATAGCCTGCACACCATTCCTAATCTGCACCAAACCAAACATTTTTCAGAGAGTGATTAAGATTTTTAATTTGACAAATTCTCATCATAACAAATGAGCATGCTAGTGACCAGATGTTGACTGGTTTGGATCCCTGAAAAGACTAGGACTGTAGGCAGTGACAGTGCTGCAGCAAAGACAAACCAAGGTAACCCTTTTATCAGTCCCTCCGGGATTTCACTATGTTGCAATTGCAACAATTAACGCATATTCAGCCAAGTCCCTTGAGTTCTGCACAACCCAGCAATTTTGTGCAATCACTGCCACTTAACCACAAATTTAACTGAAGCTCTGTGCCAGGGAGGACGAGACTCACACAGAGTGATAGCGCTAACTATTAGCATCACATAGCACCTTTTATTAGCATGTCTAGCAACAGAGTTCAGCCATTTTAGTGTGAGATTAACAGCTAGGTGTCAGATGTGAACAGCTGCTTTGGGGCCTGTGCCCAAGTGGAAAAATACAGTAAGTAGTGATGAGACTGTGTTGTTCTTTATTAGCTTGTGCAAACTAGGTATGTAACAATCCATCAATCTGGATCGATATATCAATTCAATGATCAAGCATCCAAAATCATTAATGCAAAGTGAAAACACAGATTCATATCATCAAAGGTTATGCCTTTACATCACTGTCAAACAGCAGCAGACACAGACGGCAGACAGCAAGCAGCAAAGAGATAGACGAAATCGGCAGTGTGGAAATATTATCGATTATGGAGAAAATATGAGTCAACAGACAAAAGACATGTTGTTTGTAAACAATGCCATCATGAGATAAAACAGGATGTACCTGCCTGGATGCAATCTCACGCTGCTAACTTCTCACTACAGCAACATTGCTGCTCTGTTTTTGCTATGTTTGACTGAAAAATGTGCATTCAGGCTGAAATTCAATTGTGCTATTCTGTTGGGAAATGCAGTGACTTAAACCAACGGTGAAGAAGAAAAATAATAAGTATATGTAATTTTTTAAGATTCGAGTGGAGGAAAAAAGTCTGCTAGCTGTTAGACTAATTTATGTAATGTAAACATGCTTTGGCTGATAATGAGTGACTAGCCAAAAACAACTGTTTTGTCTATGAACCTTGACAGTTATTACTGAGCTGAATATGATACTTCTGTTAAATGATCTTGTTGTTAATCCATGTTTTATGGCTGTTTGGAGAAGTTAGTCTTCAGAGCTTTAAGAAAGATGACCCTGAAGTTTTAGGAAAAAGTATAACCAAAACGTTTCTTCCAGAAAGGTCTCTCTGACAGAAAGCCCTGAGGGTTAACTTATTTCATGTGCTGTGTTATGTGTGTTTGTGGAGTAAAGTAAACTTTACAGCACTTAATATTCATGTGTTGTTTTATCTGCTCTCTTTTATAGCCAAAAGCAAAAACAAAAGGGGAAGCATAGTATTGTCTCAAATCGATCACAGGCCCTTGAATTGCAGTGACTCAAAATCGTATCATGGCAGACTTTGTAATATCAGCAAATATTGTGTTGTATCATTGTGTCATGATGAAACTGGTGATTTACGCCCTTAGTGCTAACTGGGAAGAGAAACCAGGAGGAGAGTGGCTCACAAAGTGGACGGTCCTCTGTCTGCACTGCATCAAACAGTGGTGATCAGCTGTCCTGAAGCTCCTTACCCCCCAAGCAGAGGGCAAGATCAGTCACCATATAACAGGGACAGTAAATGACTGTTAATGCCATTGTTCACGTTTAGAAAGCTCTGTCAACTCGTATGTTATATGTCATGTTAGAGGCAGATGCTGTTCTGTTACACAGAATGCTGGCACCATCTTGCTTCGATGGTGCCAGCATGCTTTCTAAAACCATACACTGAAGCGACATGATACAGCTGTTTGGTTCTGTGTAAAAAAGCAAAGGCAGCACAAAGAAGGGACTTTGCAGCAGCTCTATAGTGCAATCTCTGTGTAAAGGGGATTATATTGTGATCAAGTGTTGTAAAGTGAGAAGGTCTTGGTTCATTAAACAAGTTCCTACCATTTTTTCCTTTCCTGTTCCTTCTTCTTGAAATTGTCCAGTTTCTTCATGCCCTTGACATTCTGTAACTTGAGAGTCTCCTCCGTCTCCCAGGTGTTGTGGATATGGGCCCAGTTCTTCCACTTTATCAAATACTGGATCTCACCAGCCTCTTTGTTAGAATAGAAGTTGGCATTTGGGTCCCCATCTGCTTCTACAGCGTATACAGTGGTTGCACTTCCTGTTGCTGTTAGAAAAAAAATGTATAAAAATACTTTCTAATATATTTCCTTTCTCATCCTTAGAACAGTTTAATCATCAATCTAGCACCATGTTCTTTACCTCTTTTCCTTCCTATCCTGCTGTCCATCACTCTCTCCAGTGTTTCAAACTCGTCTTCCTCAGGCTGTGGGACATCTTCACCCAAAACTTCCACCAGGTCGTCTGAATCAGTCTTCAGCTCCTCATCCTCCTTGTAGCTGATGTTGACTGTGGCCTGCCGCCGTGGCCCAGCAGATGCCACCTTCTTGTAGTTATCATCCTCATCCTCAGAAGAAGAACACTTCTGGGATTTCTTCTTTTGGGTACTGCTTTTCTTCCCATTTCGAAAATTCATCCTGAGACATGACAAGAGAGAAAAAGCAGCACATGTGGAAAGTTAAACTCACGCCACTCTTTGTTTTTCTTTAAAGGTCATAGGTCATACTTAATCAATACTTAAAACAGCTGAGGTGAGTGACCAATACAAAGTTAAACGGTTTAAGAGAATAATGTAACCCTGTGAAGGGCAACTGTGAGCTTACTTGGTTGGAGGCTTTCTGCTTTTGATTTTGTGACTTGGCTCATAGTCTGATGCCGTTTCATCACTGTTGTCCTCCGCAGATGAGTCTGATCCAGAACCACTCCCAGATCCAGAACCTGATCCAGAGTCAGAGGAGCCTGTATTTCTTCTCCTTTTGGATCCACTTGATGAGTCAGATCCATCGCTACTTGATGAGTCCTAGAAGAAATAATCAGCAAAGACAGAAAGTTCACATATAATCAGATAGTGCCAACTCAATTCATTTACAGGTTTTCCTGTTACGTAAACTACCGACATCTCCAAAAGGGTGTGGATTAGTGTACAGTCGAACAGTACAAAATAAGTGTTGGGGATCGATTTGAAACAAACCTCATCAGATCCACTGTTGGAGGAGCTTTGTCTCTGCTGCTGCTGCTGCTGCTGCTGCTGCTGCTGCTGCTGAAGCTGCTGTTTCCTGAGCATAGCAGATCTTTGCACTGCTAGGATACTTGGGTTGGACTTCCAGAACTGCAATCAATGAGCATAGTGGAAGGTTAGCCAAAAACTGTGAACAGATTAAAGCGTTTTCACATGACGAGAGTTGACCACCTTGTTAAACACCCAAAAAGAACTCAGTGCCACTGCTTTAGAGCCAGTGCTCTGAAAATGTGTCAAGTAGAGCAAAGGTCAAACCATCTAAACACAGAGTATTGCAGTTCCCAGCTTTAGATGTAGTGTTACTGAGGAGATGCAATAAAATGCCAATTCCATCTTGACACATAGTTTCATGCAGTGTCTTAAGCACTTAGACGCTGATTAAATTACAGAAGCTTTACATTTAACACATAATGATCAAATAGTTACAAATTATATTGTATCTGCTGATGAGGGGAAATATTGTGCTGCACTCTTTGTCTATTTAACAAAAGCACTGACACTGTTGATTATTCTATGCTTTTACAGAGGCTATGTGATATTTGGTTTGATTATAAGCCCTGTAAGTGGTTACAGGACTTTGAGAAACAATCATTCTCATTTGTTCTTTTTACCACTGTCAAAGGGAGCTCCACATGGTTATATTTTGAGTCCTGTTTTATTCACAATGTATATAGTATTAACAGTACAAAATCTTCTATAACAAATTGTAACACCCATCTTTATGCAGATGATACAGTTCTGTAGTACTGTGCCAATACGACGCACTCAGGCAGTGAAAACCTACAAAAAGCCTGACAAATGGCAGGATGCACTTTTTGATTTGACATTAGACCTGACTGCAAACAAAACTAACTGTATGCCATTCAAGAAGCCACAGATATCATGGGAAAAATTGCATATTATCATTCTGAACAGTCACAGCATTGAGCGGGTCTCAGAGTGTAAATATCATCGTATCTGGCTGGATTAAAAGGTATGTTTAAAGGCCCTGACACACCAAGCTGACAGCCAGCCGGGCCTAAAACGGTGTGTAGAGCTTAACTTGGTGAATTAAGGGTTCAGAAGGTGCACGGTTGTATTTTTTTGTTTAATATGGAAAACAGCTATGAGAAGTTGCAAAACATATCAGGCTTGCCACTCAAAAAAAAAAAAAAAAAAACTCCCAGCTAAAACTATGGTTGGTGGTGGGGGTGCAGCACATACACCTGTGCAAATATATCAGCAATATCCACTTGTTGAGCTGTTGGCCACTTGGAAAACTTTCACATATCGCACAGTACAAGACCACTTTTGCTAACTTAATCCCATTTCTTTACCTCAGCTCCGTCGATGTTTGACTTATTTGGCGGTCCCATCTTCTCCTTGGATTTCTCTGTGTCAGAATCTGACGGGCTGCCAGAGTCTGAGCCACTACCTGAGTCGCTGCTCCCTGACTGGCTGCTGCTGCTGGAGGAGCTGGAACTGGAGCCTGAGGCAGACCCTGATGCCGAGCCTGATCCAGAACCGGATTCATCATCAGAATTACTGTCACATATAAAGACAAAATAATAAAACACATACGTGTGTATTAGTTATTAATTGATGACCCATCCACACATCAAATCAATTTTGCATACTAGACTCAATCATAACATTATTTGCTGTGCCAACATAATACCCGGTAAACAAAAATACAAAAATAATACCCTTTCTACACCTGTTGAACCTTTTTTCATTTATTAAAATCTATTCTGACCTTGTTCACAGATAAATACAATGTGACATAGTCACTTAAAGTTTTGCATTCTTGTAGCTTATTCATTTAGACAATGTCAGGTCGACTCGTCATTCATTTCAATGACACAACCATGTTAATGCAGCCAGAGTGGCACCACATAGAAAGGGATTTGTAGCAAAAAAGTTTGTCTTTGCACAAATCCTACCATGAGGCATCCCAGTCTCATCTGGTGATGCAATGTGTTAGTCAATTGCACATGTACAGGTGCGAATTTAAGTTGGATTTCCTGGCATTGGGCTACTTCCACAATTTAACTTGCAAACACTAAGATCAGGGGCTAAGTATTGCGTCCAAAACTACTTTCCAGAATATTAAAACCCCACCTTAATGCAGTATTCTGTATGCTGTAAACAACAAACTGTAAATAGCAGTGGTATACCATTAGACATTAGTCTGCAACTATAAATGGCAGACTTCATTGTAAACAAAATGAAGATGGATGTGTCACAGACACAGAAACTAGAGTCAATAGGTATAAAAGTATTCTGTGCCAGTATTATGTGTAAATATAAGTGTCAGATACACATTTATTATTATTAATATATTAGCAGCTGTGCAATTTGAGACGAGAAGCTTTTAATAACGATCATCAAAACTACCCCGATGTCCCTTTCTGAAAGAGTATCAGTTAATTTACCTCGATTCTCCACTGCTGTTGCTTACACTTTCATCCTCACTGCGTCCAGCCATGTTGAAGTCCAAAATATAGACTTCCCCCTGACAACCTGTATTATTACGTTCCACGTGGTTAACCTGTAAGAAAATATACACATGACAATTAAAACACTGTCTGGGAAATAACAAGACTGTGACTTCATCAAGGCTGACTAATTTCAGTAACAATACACTTTCCCAGCAGTATCTGTAAAGAGGATCTGCTGCAGCTGTGCTTGTTAAAATTCGGCATAACATGACAAAATGAGGCTGTGGGTACAGCTTCCAAAAAATGCACTTGCAGCTTGGTACATCCATCCTGACCAACTATAGCTCCTGCATTAAAGTTCAACCAATGAACTGTCCCGGTGGAGCTGTCAATACAGTTGCTCAAAATATATGTTTAAATGTGAAAATTTGTGAAAAGTCATTCATGCTCTCCATTTTGGTTCTGAGGGAGATTGGCTGTCTCTGTAGTACATCAAAACTCTTATTTTTACAAATATCTCAAGCTTTAACTACAAAAGATGGGAGATGTGTGGATGGCTGTGGCTACATGTAACATAGCTGTATTTGTTCCCTCACCGCAGAGGCCCGTCAGGCCTGCGGAGCAGCGTCGTGTTTTCACATCCACATAAAGCTCCGTAGCTACTCTTAACACTAAATAACCACACTTACCTTAGCCAAGTCCAAACAAATGTCTTATAGTAACTGGACATGTGTCAACCTTGGTGTCATCTGGTCTTCGTGTGGCTACAGTTTAGCTTGTAGCTAACTAGCTAATACCGGCTAATGACGCCAACATTAGCTATTGGCGGGGTACGTTGATAGTAATATATGCAGACAGTGCCAACGCGCCAGCCAGCGTTTTTATCTCCAAATTTTACCGGAGAATAATAACCCGCAGCTGTTCGCTACTATCGTATTACCACCAGCGATTTGATTCATGCAGACCACTTTATTGATACAGAATGACTATCCCCTTTGCTGTTTGCTAGCTCGTATGTGTTGTGCTACTATTATGATTTTGTTACACGAGCGTAACACTTGTAAAACACTAAAATCTACGGTTAGCTTTATAATTCTACAACATGTGCCGCAACCATATGGGTCATAAGTTATTTGCCGTGCCATGTTTTTTTCTATTTTACGTAAACATGTGTTCAATAAACATGAAGTAAGAGGGATGATAGCCCAGCGTTTACTAAGGTTGCCAAGTGAAGAAGCGTTAGCTAACACTGTGTGAAGCACGAGGCTAGCACGAAAGCTAACAAAATGACAAAACTTTGCGCTAGTTAATCTTAGCAGGGAACCTCTGGAATGTTCACTTTCCGGTTGTAGCCGATACTCAGCGTTTAACTGTCACCAATATTTAACTATGCAAATGCATGTGCGATTAGTGAACCACAGTAGAGTGCTTAACGTATTTAGTATTCATTATTAACCACAAACCCAAATTAGCTAACCTAACTTCACCCTCTTCCATCTTGTTTTCATTCGCCGCTCACTTCTCGCGGCTTTTACTACATCAACATGCAACGTTACCTTACTTTCTCACAGAACTAGAGGATAAGTAACTCCACGCCGTATCTTGCCGGGTGTAATCGTACGTTACCTGGTAAACGCCAATTGAATTGATCTTTAAATCCGCCTTTCCACTTCAGATGTCCTTTCTTCTTTTATTTGACTAGCAAGCTAGCAGCTGCGATAGCTAACGCTACCTTACGCTAGCTAGCTATCTCCCAGTTAGGGAGAGCAGCCCCGAATGATTCAGTTCCGTTGGTTTTCCTCTCCCTCCAAAATCAAGTAAGTCCCCTTTCCCGATTCAGATGTAAGCAAAGTCTAGTGCTCGTTGGTCAACTGCGATTGTAGAAAGCTGGCATTTCAATCCAGGGTCTTCCGACAACCGGCCTCCGCCATGACGCTGTAGGGTTCACTTCACTAGGAAACCCCGGACAGTGACGTAACGACCGACTGTGCTACTCAGCACACTGCATCAGCAGCGAACATCTGGCAGTAAATATTTTCAGACAAGAAACACGTCCATAGAGCAAATGGAATAATACATGATTTCCAACCGCAACAATAGGGCTATGAAAATGGCTGCGACTGAGGGTGTTGCAAGAAAGGAAAGAGAATGGCGTCTTAGAGCGCTGAATTTTGAAAATGTTGAGTCTGTGGCAAGTAAATCGGAAGATCATCAAAGATAATCGATTGAAGTAACGCCAAGATCGAAGTACGCAAGGGAGACTCGTGCAGTATACAGTCAGTGAAAATCTTAGACCCGTGCTGTTAGATAGGCAGAGCACTTTATTCTGGGCCCTATATATATGCTGTATCTGTGGGGCCCCAGCCCTTTCTCTCTTGATCCACTTTTTTCCTTTACAAAGTCCATTTGCTTTCTTTCCTTTCTTTTTTTCTCTTCTGGAACCCAGATTTCCCTGTCTTGAGGAAAGATATTTCATTCATTTCATTGTTTCACATGCATAAATACAAAGCAAAGGGTAATAAAATATTAAAAAGTGCATGTGAGGGTGTGGTAGAAACCTGTACAGGCTTATATGAAAACCATACCCAGAAGACAAAGAAGTGGTAAAATACAACAGACAAATTTGTGAATACATTCTAAATACTAGAATTCAGAGAAATTTCACCATATGAGTATACAGTTTAAAATTAATATAAAGTAGTTGTTATGTTAACAGCATGAGCAACAGTTCCTAAGAAATATCAGCATTGTTGTAAATCAAATTATTTAGACAGCAGAGTATTTCCAAGTCTTTTTTTTTTGTACAAAGACTCAGAAGAATCGAATTAATGAACATTTTTATTCGATAAAACAACTCTACGATATTTGATGGAAATCTGACCATTGGGTGTTTTATACAAAGGAAGATGAAGATTCTGGGCCTGTACAGATGTGATGAATATTAAATTCAAAAATATTTAACAATTGCAATTCAAAAAGGAGAGGCGCACTAGTTACAACAACCTTAGAGAGGGTAGCTAATTTAACAACCTGTTTCTGCAGCAGCAATATTTTGTACAGATAAGTTAGTTTCAGATATATGACCGTGTACGTTGGTGCCCCAGCAGTAAAAGCAGTCACTCACTTGGCTTTAGCTGTGTTTAATGACAAATCTTAGTGCAGGGGCATATTTCAGTGCAACATTAGATAGGCCTAATTTTCCCAACTTCAAACATCAAATAAAAAGGCATGAGGTAAATCATTGCAAAGCAAAATCATGGTGTGTTAATAGGGAACACAAGTGTGGTTTTGCAGCACATAATGCTATCTTTAAATGTAATTGTGGCGGACAACAAAAGAGCAATGGAAATTCAAAGACATAAAATGCTAAACAAAATGTCATATATTAAAGCTGCAATGCATGTGTGGTACGATATGGCAGTGAATCTGCATCGGTTCACCCCAAACATACATTTTATGAGACATTTCACAAAATTACCACAGGTGCAGAATTTGAGTCACATTAAGTGTTTATGTAAGTGTGCAGTTGACTAAAAGGTGACACTTTGTCTACTTAATTGCTATCATAGGGATTTTGCCAAATATAACTACGCAACAGACAGAAAAAAAGGTCAAGGTATAGTTGGTGCAGCCAGTGACTACTTGGGTATAAAGGACATAAGATGTTATTTTACAATGATGGCTTATGTCAGTGTAACTGATAAGTATTGTGGTTCTTCTCATTATGCAATGGAGTTCTATAAGCCTTATTGCAAATTTTCCAGAATTTCAGAAACAACAGTTGATGAACCAGATATTCCTTGCATTAAGAGGACATGGCTGAAACCATATTTGGACATTAATATTAGGGGCTACCTTGCAATTGGACATATGTAGAGATGGAGGTCAGGCAGGGGGATGTGCAAAATACAGTAGGAATATCTCATGGTAGGGCAAAAACACTGCTCAAAAAATTAAGGTCCACCTAATGGTCACAGTATAACGCCAATTTAGTTAAACTTCAGAGATATCAATCTGTTCATTTAGGAAGCACAAGTGATTGTGAATCAGTTTCACCTGCTTTGGTGCAAATGAAAGTGATAACAGGTGCAATGGAGAGGCAAAAGCAAGACAACCCCCAAAAAGGGAATGGTTTTACATGTAGTGGCCACAGACAGTTGCTCTCTCCTTATCCTTCTTGACTGATTCTCCTCTAGTTTTGTGTTCTATAATAATAATAATTATAATAATCATAATAATAATAAAAAGATAATAATAATAATTATAATAATAATACACTGGATTTATATAGCGCTTTTCAAGATACTCAATAAAAAAAAAAAAAAAAAAAACACTAATTTTAGAGGTTGTAGGCCTTTTTGAAAAGGTGTGTTTTGAGGGATTTCTTGAAGGTGGAGAGTGAGGAGGAGTCTCTGATGACTTTAGGGAGTGACTTCCAGAGGGTGGGAGCAGCAATGGAAAAGGCTCCGTCGCCACAGGTGCAGTGGTTAGTCCTGCTGGGGATGTACAGGAGGTTGGCATCAGCAGACCTAAGAGTGCAAGAGGGAGTGTGGTGGTGGAGGAACTCAGACAGGTAGGGGGGAGCCAGGTTGTGGAGAGCTTTGTAAGTAATGATGAGGAGTTTGAAGTGGATGCGCTGGGAGATGGGGAGCCAGTGTATATGCACTGCTAGTGTCCTTGTCACTACTGGTAGCATAAGGCGGTACCTGCAGCCCAATCAGGTTGCACAGGTAGTTGCAAGAGGGTTTGCTGTGTCTCCCAGCACAGTCTCAGGAGCATGGAGGAGATACCAGGAGACTGTCCGTTACATGAGGGGAGCTGGACAGGGCCGTAGAAGGCCATCAACCCAGCAGCAGGACCAGTATCTGCTCCTTTGTGCAAGGAGGAACAGGGAGCCCCTGTGAAGTGTGTGGGCAGTACCTGGATGATGAAGGCATTGAAGCCATTGACTGGCCCTCTTGTTCCCCTGGCCTAAATCCAATTATCAGACATTATGTATCGGTGCATCTGATGCCACCAAATACTGCTACAGACTGTCCAGAAGCTCACTGATGCCCTGATCCAGGACTGGAAGGAGATCCCCCAGGATACCATCTGCTGACTCATCAGGAGCATGCCCAGATGTTGTCGGGAGAGCATACAGGCATGCAGGAGCCATACACACATTATGAGTGGCTGTGATGAAATTCATGCAAGTTGGATCAGCCTGTGATTTCAATATTTACTTGGATTTTCAGTGCGATTTTGAA